>CM042384.1:5730063-6170063 GCA_023634145.1 Thymallus thymallus
CTAATTGGGCAACTTTGATGCCATACAAGCAACTATTTCCATATCATAAAACTCACGTCATATACAGTGTCAACGTTTATGATCACTGTGTTTGATGTACAGTAACAAGATGGCATCGCGTCATATCCTCGGTTGTTCTGAACAGAATGAGCATGTTTGTCTATTGTGAAGAAAATGCGCAGCGGAACACGCATCTGAATGCACGCATGACTCCTTTTTATGCACACCAAAACTACGATCTGTATCTAAATGTCAAAATGGCCCCGTGAAAGCCTAACACTGTAAGATCATATTTTATTACTTAGCTAGTCATGTTGGCAATAGAGAACGCTTTCAAATGATGCCCACCTGACCCGGATTGAGATTTATAAAATCTGCCTTTTATGGATTGCGTAAACAACAACAGTAATTGTGTGATGGTGGGGATGCAGGGTTGTGTTCCAAACAATCAACTACAAGTGTGCTTGATCTAGTTCCTCAACCGCACAGCTAGGAAAGCTAAAAAGTGGTTGAAAAATGAGTTTTAATGACTTCAACCTAAGTGTATGTAAACTTCTGAGTTTAATTGTACATAAAAACCTATGTGAAAAAGTACATTGTCATCACGCACTGATTATTATCTGCAAAAGGTCCGTTTGTTGGTGGGGAAATGTGCATATTTTCTTTGTGGATTTTAGAATATTCGTAGGAAAATCTGGCGCCAAGTGGATTGAAACCTAGCTATAGTTGAAGACTTCTTTGAGTCATAAAAGTTGAAATTACTTAGGAACTGTAAACACTGGAGAGGTGTGTGGCCACTTGTAGAAACAAGTTAGTCTTCTCACTCCAACACTTGTCATTTCTTTGTGTTATATCATTTACACTACCGTTCAAGAGTTTGGGGTCACATAGAAATGTCCTTGTTTTTGAAAGAAAAGCATATTTTTTGTCCATTAAAATAACATCAAATTGATCAGAAATACAGTGTAGACATTATTAATGTTGGCCCGGGTATCCTGGAAGGATATTGACCTCATCCCGTCAGTAGAAGATGCCTGGTTGTTCTTTAAAAGTGCTTTCCTTACCATCTTAAATAAGCATGCCCCGTTCAAAAAATTAAGAACTAAGAACAGATATAGCCCTTGGTTCACTCCAGACTTGACTGCCCTTGACCAGCACAAAAACATCCTGTGGCGCACTGCATTAGCATCGAATAGCCCCCGCGATATGCAACGTTTCAGGGATGTCAGGAACCAATATACACAGTCAGTTAGGAAAGCAAAGGCTAGTTTTTTCAAACAGAAATGTGCATCCTGTAGCACTAATTCCAAAAGGTTTTGGGGCACTGTAAAGTCCATGGAGAATAAGAGCACCTCATCCCAGCTGCCTACTGCACCAAGGCTAGGAAACACTGTCACCACCGATAAATCTACAATAATCAAGAATTTCAAAAAGCATTTAGCTTTTTTCCACCTGGCTACTCCTACCCCGGCCACCTGGCTAACCCCCCCCCCCCCGCTTCTCCTTCACCGAAATCCAGATAGCTGATGTTCTGAAAGAGCTGCAAAATCTGGACCCCTACAAATCTGCTGGAATAGACAACCTGGACCCTTTCTTTCTAAAATCATCTGCCGCAATTGTTGCAACCCCTATTACTAGCCTGTTCAACCTCTCTTTCGTATCGTCTGAGATCCCTAGAGATTGGAAAGCTGGCGCTGTCATTCACCTCTTCAAAGGGGGAGACACTCTAGACCCAAACTGTTACAGAACAAAGCCAAGTTAACAAACAGATCAAAGAACATTTCGAATCCCACTGTACCTTCTCCGCTATGCAATTTCAGAGCTGGTCAGAGCTGGCCATGGGTGCACCTCAGCCACGCTCAAGATTCTAAACGATATCATAAACACCATCGATAAAAAACAGTACTGTGCAGCCGCCTTCATCGACCTGGCCAAGGCTTTCGACTCTATCAATCACAGCATTCTTATCGGCAGACTCAATAGCCTTGGTTTCTCAAATGACTGCCTCGCCTTGTTCACCAACTACTTCTCAGACAGAGTTCAGTGTGTCGAATTGGAGGGTCTGTTGTCCAGACCTCTGACAGTCTCTATAGGGGTGCCACAGGGTTCAATTCTTGGGCCGACTCTATTCTCTGTATATATCAATGATGTCGCTTTTGCTGATGGTGACTCTCTGATCCACCTCTATGCAGATGACACCATTCTGTATACTTCTGGCCCTTCTTTGGACACTTTGTTAACTAACCTACTAACGAGCTTCAATGCCATACAACACTCTTGCCTCCAACTGCTCTTAAATGCTAGTAAACTAAATGAATGCTCTTCAATCGAACGCTGCCCACACCCGCCTGCCGGACTAGCATCACTACTCTCTACGGGTCTGGTTATACTGTAAACTCTCACATTAAGCATCTCCAATCCAAAATTAAATCTAGAATTGGCTTCCTATTTCGCAACAAAGCCTCCTTCACTTATGCTGCCAAACATGCCCTCTTAAAACTGACTATCCTACCGATCCTTGACTTCGGCGATGTCATTTACAAAATAGCCTCCTACACTCTACTTAGCAAATTGGATGTAGTCTATCACAGTGCCATCCGTTCTGTTACCAAAGCCACATAAACTACCCACCACTGCGACCTGTACACTCTCGTTGGCTGGCCCTCACTACATATTCGTCGCCAAACCCACTGGCTCCAGGTCATCTATAAGTCTTTGCTAGGTAAATCCCCGCCTTATCTTAGCTAGAGCAATGAGTTAAGACTCCATAATGTCTCATCTGTATGTGCTACAAAAGGTATGCCGCTTTACAGCTTGCTCTGTAATATGAGTAGTTGTAGTTGCTTTCAATAACAATTTTCTTACTTTGATATATGAATATTGAAAATATAAACATGGATATTGAAAATATAGAATGTTTGATTTGGCACCTTCTATAAATACTGTACATATTGTTAAACATAACATACTCTACAGTAATATCAAAGTTACAGAGTGGGACCTCATTTTTTTTTTGGCCCATTTTATACAGAACAACTGGCATAGTAGGTCATCACAGCCCTCCTTTAATGTGTATCGTTGCACCACATCCTGCAAATCCCCAGCAGATGGTAACCAATTTGAATCCATTTTCACATTCACTCTGTTGGTAATGCTTACATATTTGATCATAACTCTAAAAGTAGCAGGGATCCAACTCTGGAAACGTTGATATGCCCGTAGAGTATATTATGTTCAACAATATATAGAAACATTTTGCCAAATCAAATATTCCTGTTTATATTTTTCAATATTCATAACTTCAGGTAAGAAATGTGTTATTGAAATCAAATACTACTCAGATTAAAGCGCATTTGGTACATATTCATATGAAACGCATTTTTGCTTTGTAGCACCTACGAACTTTACAATATCAATCTTAAAGGAGGCCTGGGTAAGGCCAAAATGTCACAAATGTTCCAACTGGACATTTCCATGTAAAAGGCCCCATGAGCACTAACATGAAATTCAAAGGAGATGTCAAATGAATGCTAAAATAATGTTTTATTTATTTTATTAAAGGCATACAGATTACGTTTTTTTATGTCAAATCCATATCAATCCAAGTAAATATGTGGGAACTAAGTTTGATTGGAGAACAATCTAATGAGTGAACATGTAGTTAATCTCAAACATTCTTACGAGAGTTTGAAAACAACATGTATTTAGTTGCCAGTATTAAGCACAAGTTTAAATCACCAAGGGATTCCTGGATAGCTATAAAATCTGACTGTAGTTTTGACACAGCCAGATCAACAGTCTGGGCAATAACATATATTATAATATTGAACAGATTGAACAATGGTGTTTATATAAATAGAGAAGAGAACAGGTCCCTTACAGTTACAGTTAAACTCAGAAGTTTACATACACTTAGGTTGAAGTCATTAAAACTCATTTTTCAACCACTCACAAATGTTAACAAACTATAGTTTTGGTAAGACAGTTAGGACATCTACTTTGTGCATGACACAAGTAATTCTTCCAACAATTGTTAACAGACAGATTATTTCACTTATAATTCATATATACATCTGACCCTATATCACAATTACAGTGGGTCAGACGTTTGCATACAGTAATTCGACTGTCCCTTTAAACAGCTTGGAAAATTCCAGAAAATGTCATGGCTTTAGAAGCTTCTGATAGGCTAATTGACATCATTTGAGTCAATTGGAGGTGTACCTGTGGATGTATTTCAAGGTCTACCTTCAAACTCAGTGTCTCTTTTGCACGACATCATGGGAAAATCAAATGTGTAGACCTCCACAAGTTTGGTTCATCCTTGGGAGCAATTTCCAAACGCCTGAAGGTACCACTTTCATCTATACAAACAATAGTACGCAAGTATAAACTCCATGGGACCACGCAGCCGTCATACCGCTCAGGAAGGAGAGGCGTTCTGTCTCCTAGAGATGCAAACCAATCCCAGAACAACAGCAAAGGACCTTGTGAAGATGCTGGAGGAAACAGGTACAAAAGTATCTATATCCACAGTAAAACGAGTCCAATGTCGACATAATCTGAAAGGCCGCTCAGCAAGGAATAACTTTTTGGAGAGATGTTCTCTAGTATGATGAAACAAAAATAGAACTGTTTGGCCATAATGACCATCGTTATGTATGGAGGAAAAGGGGGGATGCTTGCAAGCCGAAGAACACCATCCCAAACGTGAAGCATGGGGGTGGCAGCATCATGTTGTGGGGGTGCTTTGCTGCAGGAGGGACTGGGGCACTTCACAAAATAGATGGCATCATGAGGAAGGAAAATTATGTGGATATATTGAAGCAACATCTCAAGACATCAGTCAGGAAGTTAAAGCTTGATCGCAAATGGGTCTTCCAAATGGACAATGACCCCAAGCACACTTCCAAAGTTGTGGCAAAATGGCTTAAGGACAACAAAGTCAAGGTATTGGAGTGGCCATCACAAAGCCCTGACCTCAATCCTATAGAAAATATGTGGGCAGAACTTATAAAGTGTGTGCGAGCAAGGAGGCCTACAAACCTGACTCAGTTATACCAGTTCAAATCAGGAGGAATGGGCCAAAATTCACCCAACTTATTGTGGGAAGCTTGTGGAAGGTTACCCGAAACATTTGACCCAAGTATAAAGGCAATGCTACCAAATAAGAATTGAGTGTATGCAAACTTCTGACCCGCGGGGAATGTGATGAAAGAAATAAAAGCTGAAATAAAAAAATTCTCTCTACTATTATTCTGGAATTGTGAAAAACTGCGCCCGTTGCCACAGGAAGGCCAAAAAGATCAGACATCAACCACCCGAGCCACTGCCTGTTCACCCCGCTATCATCCAGAAGGCGAGGTCAGTACAGGTGCATCAAAGCTGGGACAGAGAGACTGAAAAACAGCTTCTATCTCAAGGCTATCAGCTAAATAGCCAACACTAACACACCAGAGGAAGCTGCCTGTAGACACTGATTAGAAATCACAGGCCACTAAGGAATAGAACACTAGCCACTTTAATAATGTATCCGTACCTGCATCACTCATCTTTATGTATAAACTGCACTCTACACTATTCTACAGTATCTTAGTCACTAATTGTGTGTACATATTGCATCACCCATCTCATATGTACAGTGGGGAGAACAAGTATTTGATAACCTGCAAAATCGGCAGTGTTTCCCACTTACAAAGCATGTAGAAGTCTGTAATTTTTATCATAGGTACTCTTCAACTGTGAGTGACAAAAATCCAGAAAATCACATTGTATGATTTTTAAGTAATTCATTTGCATTTTATTGCATGACATAAGTATTTGATACATCAGAAAAGCAGAACTTAATATTTGGTACAGAAACCTTTGTTTGCAATTACAGAGATCATACGTTTCCTGTAGTTCTTGACCAGGTTTGCACACACTGCTGCAGGGATTTTGGCCCACTCCTCCATACAGACCTTCTCCAGATCCTTCAGGTTTCGGGGCTGTCGCTGGGCAATACAGACTTTCAGCTCCCTCCAAAGATTTTCTATTGGGTTCAGGTCTGGAGACTGGCTAGGCCACTCCAGGACCTTGAGATGCTTCTTACGGAGCCACTCCTTAGTTGCCCTGGCTGTGTGTTTCGGGTCGTTGTCATGCTGGAAGACCCAGCCACGACCCATCTTCAATGCTCTTACTGAGGGAAGGAGGTTGTTGGCCAAGATCTCGCGATACATGGCCCCATCCATCCTCCCCTCAATACGGTGCAGTCGTCCTGTCCCCTTTGCAGAAAAGCATCCCCAAAGAATGATGTTTCCACCTCCATGCTTCACGGTTGGGATGGTGTTCTTGGGTTTGTACTCATCCTTCTTCTTCCTCCAAACACGGCGAGTGGAGTTTAGACCAAAAAGCTCTATTTTTGTCTCATCAGACCACATGACCTTCTCCCATTCCTCCTCTGGATCATCCAGATGGTCATTGGCAAACTTCAGACGGGCCTGGACATACGCTGGCTTGAGCAGGGGGACCTTGCGTGCGCTGCAGGATTTTAATCCATGACGGCGTAGTGTGTTACTAATGGTTTTCTTTGAGACTGTGGTCCCAGCTCTCTTCAGGTCATTGACCAGGTCCTGCCGTGTAGTTCTGGGCTGATCCCTCACCTTCCTCATGATCATTGATGCCCCACGAGGTGAGATCTTGCATGGTGCACCAGACCGAGGGAGATTGACCGTCATCTTGAACTTCTTCCATTTTCTAATAATTGCGCCAACAGTTGTTGCCTTCTCACCAAGCTGCTTGCCTATTGTCCTGTAGCCCATCCCAGCCTTGTGCAGGTCTACAATTTTATCCCTGATGTCCTTACACAGCTCTCTGGTCTTGACCATTGTGGAGAGGTTGGAGTCTGTTTGATTGAGTGTGCGGACAGGTGTCTTTTATACAGGTAACGAGTTCAAACAGGTGCAGTTAATACAGGTAATGAGTGGAGAACAGGAGGGGTTCTTAAAGAAAAACTAACAGGTCTGTGAGAGCCGGAATTCTTACTGGTTGGTAGGTGATCAAATACTTATGTCATGCAATAAAATGCAAATTAATTATTTAAAAATCATACAATGTGATTTTCTGGATTTTTGTTTTAGATTCTGTCTCTCACAGTTGAAGTGTACCTATGATAAAAAAATTACAGACCTCTACATGCTTTGCAAGTAGGAAAACCTACAAAATCGGCAGTGTATCAAATACTTGTTCTCCCCACTGTATATACTGTATTGTACTCTATACTACGCCACTGACTGCTAAACAGCCATCTCTAGCACATCAGAGACTGCTGCCTATAGACACAGATTAGAAATCACTGGCCACTTAAGGATGAAACACTAGTCACTTTAATAATGTTTCCATATCTTGCACTACTCATCTTATATGTTTAAACTGTACGCTACACTATTCTTCAGTATCTTAGTCAATCGTGTTTCTGCATCACCAATCTCTTATGTTTTATTCTGTATACTATAAAGCTTACTATGGCACTGTATCTTAGTCCAATGCTGCCCTGACATACAGTATATGTATATATTCTCAATCTATTCCTTACTTAGATGCATGTGTATTTGGGTATATGTTGTGAAACTGTTAGATATTACTTGTAAGATATTACTGCACTGTCGGAGCTAGAAGCACAAGCATTTTGCTACACCCGCAATAACATCTGCTAACCACGTGTATGTGACCAATAAAATTTGATTTGATTTGAGTAGAATCAACAACCCCTCCATTCAAGACTGTTGCTTTGTGAGAATTTGTTAAAAGTTCACAGTTAGCCTTTGTTATGTAAATGAAAGCTGAAAAGTACCCAGGGCCTTGTCTTGGCTCCAACTTAGAGCAGGTCTGCCGGAGTCATGGCCCAGTGAGACACAGGTGTCGGCCGGCATAGATGGAAACAGAAAGGTCTGAGCCTTTCGGGTAAAACACTGGGGTAAATGGATTTACCCCACAAACACATGCAAACGCACACACAGACACACAGGCATCACAAAGAGCCCCCGTTGGCAGCCTGTGGGCAGCGAAGTGTTTGGGTCCAGTGTAGACTGGGTGACAGCCTGAGAGTCAGAAACTGAGGCCTGTATCAGCAGCGGAGTGTTTGGATCCAGTGTAGACTGGGTGACAGCCTGAGAGTCAGACACTGAGGCCTGTATCAGCAGCGGAGTGTTTGGGTCCAGTGTAGACTGGGTGACAGCCTGAGAGGCAGAAACTGAGGCCTGTATCAGCAGCGGAGTGTTTGGATCCAGTGTAGACTGGGTGACAGCCTGAGAGTCAGACACTGAGGCCTGTATCAGCAGCGGAGGGTTTGGGTCCAGTGTAGACTGGGTGACAGCCTGAGAGGCAGAAACTGAGGCCTGTATCAGCAGCGGAGTGTTTGGATCCAGTGTAGACTGGGTGACAGCCTGAGAGGCAGAAACTGAGGCCTGTATCAGCAGCGGAGTGTTTGGATCCAGTGTAGACTGGGTGACAGCCTGAGAGTCAGACACTGAGGCCTGTATCAGCAGCGGAGTGTTTGGATCCAGTGTAGACTGGGTGACAGCCTGAGAGTCAGACACTGAGGCCTGTATCAGCAGCGGGAGCCAGGAGGAGAACCCTCTTGTTGTGGCTGATGCATTGGATTTACTTCAAACACACACACACAAAGACGCCCGTGCACACCCTGTTTATTCTACCCTTCTAAATGCTCTCTGATGGTCCCAACTGACTCGTGAATGAGAGTCGGTGCCAGGAGGGACAGACAGACCATACAAGTGTTCAAATATGAAGCAAGCTGCACTAATGTGATGAGATGCCAGAAAGCCTTCTTATGTGTTTTCATGTGTCATGCAGTGGCCAAATATGAATAATGACTTATGAAAATGGGGCACCCATTTTGATTTGTGAAGTGGAGTTGCCTGATTGGTGGAACACAGCTAGAAACATGCACGCATTATGATATGGACTAGCGTGAGGAAATTCTCTGAATTGACCACACTTGTCAAAAAGTGTAGTGTGTTTAGGGCCTAGCTGATTCCCTGGTCAGTTTAGGTACAGGGCAATGCAATGGACAGTGACTGCTGTAGATTGAGCCAAATTGACCTCATCGTGGGTAGTGCACAGGAACACACACATAGCCAAGGAGCCAAGGTTTTATTCACTATCATCATCAGCAGCAGCAGACTACTGCTACAGGAGTGAGACCGAAGGAGGAGATAAGGAGTAAACAAGGAAATGTGGTTCCCTCAGGTTCTGTTGAACCATGTTGTTGTCTTTCGTTAACTAAGAAGCACAGCTAACAACATTTGTTTACACTAGAATCTATCACCTCTCAGGAACAACTATTATGGTTTTATACACCGATAACCTTTCCTCTGGTTAAGTGAACTTTAGTCAAGTGGTTGGGTTTCCCTTGAATTGCATTGCTAGATAGCTAGTGGCACTAGCCTTAGGCCTATATGTCTTTGAATGTGTCTTGTAGAGGATGTCCGAGTTGTCAGCATAGTGCAATTTACACCTTGGCCTACATTTTCAGTCTATAACACTCTCTCATAATGTGTCCTATGCTACTGCCTCTGTATCTCAGTGTGGACTTCAATAACGTTCTCAAATCCTTTAGGCTCTATAAGGGGTTCATGGCGCGATCCCTCAGTGCATGCTTGTTTTCACCTATGCGTTATCAAGACAAGGGGGGGGGGCATATTTTCGCTTGTGATGTTGTCTAACCTAAACCAATTCTTACTTCAAAGGATAGCTGGCATGACACAAACTAAACCATGACTAGTGTTCCAGTTAAGGTTCTATGTTCAGAAATGTAAATACATTGGACGAGGCTAACTAGTGTTATTCCAGCCAATGGAAGGCTATGTCCCTTCAGCATTAATGTAGCCTAAATAAATTATCTCCTTGAAACAAATGACAAAAAGAGGGTGAAAGATCATTAATCAGTTATTTTCAAGGTGTCTTTTGGACTGGTATAGGCTTGACACTATGTGTGAGGTGGCAGGTGGAATGTGCATCAACAAACTTCAGCTTTGGAGATGCAGCCAAACTAAACATTTGAAAAAGACAACTTTCACTCGCTTCAGAAACTAGTAATTTTAGTGACTTCTAGTATAAAACATTGATGTTTCAGCAGTCATGGCATCCGTTTTAATTATTAAAGTACATGCCAGGCCTGATCCTGCTGAATTCAACCTGTCAAAGTGTCAGTCAGCCTCCTTAGGCCCAAGTGCTGAGATCTACTGAGCTCTAACCCTTTCACCTCCAGGGAAATGACACCACTGACCCACAAGTAAAGTAATAACCTGCTATGTAGTCTGGCACCTTAGAGTTTCCTTTAGGTCACTACACCTGAAATGGGTACAGCAGTGCAAGGACCAGTGTGGTGACACAGGATGCTTGACTGTGGATAAGGGGTTTGAACCAATGAGAGAGAGAGAGAGAGAGAGATGCAGAGCATTAGGCCGATAACCGCTAATTAACAAAATCCAGAAAAGAGACGTTAAATTCTACAACCACATAAAAGGAAGCGATTCCCAAACCTTCCATAACAAAGCCATCACCTACAGAGAGATGAACCTAGAGAAGAGTCCCCTAAGCAAGCTGGTCCTGGGGCTTTGTTCATAAACACAAACAGACCCCACAGAGCCCCAGGACAGCAACACAATCAGACCAAACCAAATCATGAGAAAATAAAAAGATAATTACACTTTTGTTACACCTTGGAAAGAATTAACAACAAAACAAAGCAAACTAGACTGCTATTTGGCCCTAAACAGAGAGTACACAGTGGCTATGTACAGACTCAATGAGCATAGCCTTACTATTGAGAAAGGCCGCTGTAGGCAGACCTGGCTCTCAAAAGAAGACAGGCTATGTGCACACTGCCCACAAAATTAGGTGGAAACTGAGCTGCACTTCCTAACCTCCTGCCGAATGTATGACCATATTAGAGACACATATTTCCCTCAGATTACACAGATCCACAAAGATTTAGAAAACAAACCCAATTTTGATAAACTCCTATATCTACTGGGTGAAATACCACAGTGTGCCATCATAGCAGAAATATTTGTGACCTGTTGCCACAAGAAAAGGGCAACCAGTGAAGAACAAACACCATTGTAAATACAACCCATATCCCTTTTGTACTTTAACTATTTGCACATTGTTACAACACTGTATATATACATAATATGACATTTGAAATGTCTTTATTCTTTTGGAACTTCTGTGAGTGTAATGTTGGCAATGTTAACATATGTTTCCCATGCCAATAAAGCCCTTGAATTGAGAGAGAGAGAGAGAGAGAGAGAGAGAGAGAGAGAGAGAGAGAGATTTGAAGGTTCTATAAATAATTTTCGAGAGTAGGAAAGAAAAAATGTGTTGTATGTAAACAGTGCAACAAGACTGTGTGATTTGCATCATTGATGGGGCATCACTTCAGTGTGGGGGTATCACTTTACACAGGTTGAAATAAATAGGCCTACTGTAGATAGGAGTGTAGTGTCGATATTGTAATGGACAGCCCTCTTGTCATTATTAAAGGAAAACACAAAACTATATTCAGACTTAAGACATCAACAAAACACCTCCACTAAAAGGCAGTTTAGTAAACTAACAAATCCTAAAACAGAACCTTAACTGACAGCCAATTACACAACTAGGCTTGGCAGTGGCACTATATAAGCAGGTCACAGCCTAAACATCCTTAATTTGATCATTACAGCCCATCTGAAAGCCTATCTAACGCACAGTTGAATCATCATTGAGTCAGTATTTGGTAGACTAGCATTTGCCTCGCAAGTGTCACAGACGTTTCTCAAATCGTACTTGTCTAACTTTTAGAAACAAATTTAGCATTACTGAATTTAGGGTAGTACTTTACATTACAACACAGACTAAAGGGTAGTACTTTATATTACAACACAGACTAAAGGGTAGTACTTTATATTACAACACAGACTAAAGGGTAGTACTTTATATTACAACACAGACTAAAGGGTAGTACTTTATATTACAACACAGACTAAAGGGTAGTACTTTATATTACAACACAGACTAAAGGGTAGTACTTTATATTACAACACAGACTAAAGGGTAGTACTTTATATTACAACACAGACTAAAGGGTAGTACTTTACATTACAACACAGACTGAAGTGGGAATACAATGCAATAGTGAGGCAACAGGTTATAGTGGCACACTGAAAATGGACTCCTCTCAGACGTCCACAAGAGCAGAGGATGTAGGGTCTTATCAGGATTGGCTTACTTTAATTGCTTCACAAAGCCTTAACATTACCACTTTCAAATTGTCAAGTGTTCCTGGATTCAGTCCATTGCCCATCAGTTAACTAGAATTTAGAGATTTTGCTAAATGCATTAGTGATAGGCCATATTTGGGCTCCCAAGTGGCACAGCGGTCTACGGCACTGCATCTCAGTGCTAGAGGCGTCACTACGAACACCCTGGTTAGATTCCAGGCTGTATCACAACTGATTGGGAGACCCAAAGGTTGGTGCACAATTGGCCCAGCGTTGTCTGGGTTTGGCCGGTGTAGGCCGTCATTTTAAATAAGAATTTGTTTTTAACTGACTTGCCTAGTTAAATAAAGGTTAAATAAAATAAAAAGTGTGTATATATATATATATATATATATACCCTGGCATGGGTAAGCATCAACAGGCTAACTAGGCCCATCTGTTAAACTCAGGAACTAACAGCCAGTGGATCTAAATCAGTAGTCCTTAATTTGATCAGCGTGTGTGGTGAGTAAAAACCCCTGAATTAACACAATCTGTCGTGTGAACCAGTTTTTTTTCCAGGATGTTGGCATACAACAGCAACAGTCAGGGAAGTAAACTGATACAGTTAGGACCTACTTCCCTCTATGGGCATAATCCCCTCACGAGTGTAGAGAATGGTCTACACATAGTGTAGAATGGTGAGTAGGTTTGGTCTTATTCTCAAAATGAATAGGATTTGTACATTCACAAGGTCTATAACCAACATGTGTGATATGGTTTGTCGTGTGTGATATCGTTTGTCATGTGTGATATGGTTTGTGTTGTGTGATATGGTTTGTCATGTGTGATATGGTTTGTCATGTGTGATATGGTTTGTCATGTGTGATATGGTTTGTCATGTGTGATATGGTTTGAAGAGGGTGGTTTCTGGTTTCTTACCAATCTGTTGTTTTGCTCTGCTGGTCAATGATCAGAAATTCTCATTAACAACAGTCAACACACCTTGACAAAGAAGGTGGTATGGAATGGAACTGAAAGGAATTGAACCAAATCCCCCCAAAATGTTGGTAGATTCCCCTAATACTTTGTATTTTGGCATTTCAGCAGAACTTATTTATAGGCCTAAAACAAACTCAACTCCATTACAATGTAACTACTGCAATGTAACAACAAGGTTGATAACAAAGGCTGCCTTCTTAATTGCTCTAAGGTAGGTTTCATGATACTGTCTCATTGAGTTGAGATCCTGACCAACAATATTGAACATATCCAATGGCTCTCTGCAATTGTCCCCTGATCAATCAATTTTTATAACCTATGTCAACCAGGAATGAAGAAGCTGTTCATGTTGAGATAGATGTATAACTTCAACAGCAAAGTAGATAATGCTACAATAAAAGTTAAGGATTTTTGTTCCTGTCTGCCTTTGTGATCTGCCTTGTGTTATTATGCAAGTCGTAAACCATTGAATCCCTATAGTCTGAAGCCAGGAAAACCCACCTATGTTTAGCTTGTTAGCCACTGATATTGCTATATTGTGCCATGTCACGCAGAATAATTTACATATTGATGTCCCTGATTGCAAGACATCAATCAACCAAAAGAGAGAGACTTGTTGGCTCGACCCTTCACCAAACCCCCACAATGCCACAGCTCCATACAGTCAGACGGGGCCGAAAAAGCCCATAAAAAGCATTCACTTTATTTTGTCTAGATTAAATCATGTGACGACAACTACACCCTCGTGCATTTAACACAGAACTTTCGAAAACCGAATGCGTTAATGTTGGACCATGGTTTTTCAAGCGCATTCCAGGCAATGGGAAAGATTGGTCGATCCAAACAACACAAATATTATGGGAGACATGTGAGCGTCTACGAGAGCTCCCCTCTTAAAGAACAAAAAGCGTGCTTCGCTGCTATGCAAACCCTCCTGTATAATGCACTCTTCCTTGAAAAGGATCCCGGTGCCTAACTGCAGGGCCCGGCGCCGCCATACACTACAACATTGGGCACATACAACAACACGTATGGCATGCCCATACCACCAAGCGGAAAAGAGACAGACAAATGAATAAGAACAATACAAATCGCAGCCATAAATCAATAATAGACGCACTAATGCATTAATACGCCTAAAATATTTCAAGTCAAACGAACTAACCTGTTTAGGAACAGTACAGTCCGCTGGAAATTGGGTTGAACGCGAGTTAAATGCACTATCGGTAAAACAAAGAGGCGAAAATGTCCGGGCAATCCCGAAACAGGCCGAAACACCACTTGGAGCGTTGCAGAGCATGCGCTGATTAGTCAGAGGGAGGAGGGTTGAACGAGAGTAGACCAATAGGTAACGTTGAATGGAGCGCCCCATTCAATTAAAATAATTCATTATTTTGATACATTTATATACATTTTAGAATTCCGGGAAATTCAACATCAAAAAAAAAAAATTGTGGGCAAGACCTGGCGAGTGTGTTGTCAGAATATGTTTCTTTGCTAATAGCCCACTACTGTATTAGGAATTAAGCGTGTCACCACAGTCAACTTGATGACGGCCTACCCCGTCCAAACCCGGATGCCATTATGCCATTCCAGCAATAGAGTGGCAGTTGGGTTGTGCCATTTGGTTGAGATAAACAATTTATTTCACCTGATGTTAACATTCTATCATAAAGAGCATATGCTCAAGTGTCTTTACTGACATTTTCAACCGTCCCCTGATTGAGTCTGTAATACCCACATGTTTCAAGCAGACCACCATAGTCCCTGTGCCCAAGAACACTAAGGTAACCTGCCTAAATTACTACCGACACGTAGCACTGTGCTTTGAAAGGCTGGTCATGGCTCACATCAACACCATTATCCCTGAAACCCTAGACCCACCTCAATTTGCATACCGCCCCAACATATCCACAGATTATGCAATCTCTATTGCACTCAACACTGGCCTTTCCCACCTGGACAAAAGGAACACCTATGTGAGAATGCTATTCATTGACTACAGCTCAGCCTTCAACACCATAGTGCCCTCAAAGCTCATCACTAAACTAAGGACCCTGGGACTAAACAACCCCCTCTGCAACTGGATCCTGGACTTCCTGATGGGCCGCCCCCAGGTGGTAAGGGTCGGTAACAACACATCTGCCAAGCTGATCCTCAACACGGGGGCCCCTCAGGGGTGTGTGCTCAGTCCCCTCCTGTACTCCCTGTTCACTCATGACTGCATGGCCAGGCACGACTCCAACACCATCCTCAAGTTTGCTGATAACACAACAGTAGTAAGCCTGGTCACAGACAACGATGAGACAGCCTATAGGGAGGAGGTCAGAGACCTGGCCGTGTGGTGCCAGGCCAACAACCTCTCCTACAATGTGATCAAGACAAAGGAGATGATTGTGGATTACAGGAAAAAGAGGACCGAGCACGCCCCCATTCTCATCGACCGGGCTGTAGTGGAGCAGGTTGAGAGCTTCATGTTCCTTGGTGTCCACATTACCAACAAATGATCATGGTCCAAACACACTAAGACAGTCGTGAAGAGGTCACGACAAATCCTACTCCCCCCCAAGAGACTAAAAAGATTTGGCATGGGTCCTCAGATCCTTAAAAGATTCTACAGCTGCACCATCGAGAGCATGCTGACTGGTTGCATCACCGCCTGGTATGGCAACTGCTCAGGCACTGCAGAGGGTAGTGCGTGCGGCCCAGTACATAACTGGGGCCAAGCTTCCTGCCATCCAAGACCTCTATACCAGGCAGTGTCAGAGGAAGGCCCTAAAAATTGTTAAAGACTCCAGTCACCCTAGTCATAGACTGTTCTCTCTGCTACCACATGGCAAGCGGTACCGGAGCACCAAGTCTAGGTCCAAAAGGCTTCTTAACAGCTTCTACCCCCAAGCCATAAGACTAACCGGTGCCCCAGCACATTGACTCTGTACCGGTACCCCCTGTATATAGCCTCCTCACATTGACTCTGTACCGGTACTTCCTGTATATAGCCTCCTCACATTGACTCTGTACCGGAACTTCCTGTATATAGCCTCCTCACATTGACTCTGTACCGGTACTTCCTGTATATAGCCTCCTCACATTGACTCTGTACCGGTACTTCCTGTATATAGCCTCCTCACACTGACTCTGTACTGGTACTTCCTGTATTTAGCCTCGCTATTGTTATTTTACTGCTGCTGTTTTACTATTTGTTACTTTTTTTTAAAGCATGTGACAAATAAAATGTGATTTGATTTGATTTTACATTTCTAGCTATTTTTGAGTAACCTGGTTGACGTGTTATGCTCAACCCGCTCAGTTTACCTCCACGTAACACCAGAACATGGGCAAAAAGAGTTAAACCAGCCTACCTGCTTTTACACTATTTGACTATTACGTGTTTCTTTTTCTTTAGAATAAAAAAAAAGGAATAGTTTCACCATATTAAAATGACAGTTCAGTTCACACAACAGGGTTGACCTTAAAATGAGGAACACACATAAATAAATATGAATCTTCAAAAATTACTGTCAAAGCAACAAAGGAACTAGGGCTTTACAATGATGGGTCACGTGTAGCTCAGATGGTAGAGTATGGCACTTGCAATGCCAGGGTTGTGGAGCTAGGTAGTTTAGCCAACTCACACCTTGCTCAAACAGAGGGATACTATGTTAGCTAGCTGGCTATGAATATCCAACACAACACTGGAACTCTTCCATGTCAAGGTAAGCTTTTGGTTTGACTAATTTATTGCCACCGGGGCCGGCCGGTACAACTGCTAAACTGCTTACTGACTATACACTGTAACATTACTGCATGATTGTAGCAGCTGATGTGTAGTGCATTGAAGTCCACAAACAAAGGGGAAAGGTGAGAGGGGTAGAGCGCATAGATGCGAGAAAGAATACAACGTGGCTGCTATGAAAGTGAACTGTGTATACCTGTGCTCAGGGGAGTATTCATTCTGCAGATTCTGTTGAAAAAACGTTTCTTAAATGGAACGAGACAGGGATAAACATACCTGAATGTGTCCAATAGAAACTCTTGTTTGCCACTGTTGGACTAAAGATTACACCCTAGATCACGTGTAGCTAGATGCAGGCCAGAGTGTGCACGGCAGTAATAAATGTGTCACTGTCTGTCCCCTCCAATTTTTCTCTTGACCTGTGTGCACCTACGTTGTAAACTTTAGTTCATAGGCTAGGTTGTAGCAACCTCATGATGGGTATAGGGACAATTAGAGTATCATGTAGTAGTAGCCTAAACCTATCACTATTACATTGAACTGGGGGAATGGAATATGAATGACAGTCATCCACTATGCTATGATAGAAATAAGGCCATGCTCATGAAAAAAATAATCATAATTGAACTTGACTATCACTAGGATTCAATATCTAAGCGGCCTAGCGGTTAGACCTTTGGTCCGGTAACCGAAAAGTCGCTGGGTCGAATACCCGAGCCGACAAGGTGAAAAAAACTGTCGATGTGTCCTTGAGCAAGGCACATAACGCACCTTCAGGTAGGTCGATCGCCGTTTCGTTCCGTTTATTCCGTCTATTTGCTTCCACTTGGTTCTTAAACTGTAAAAGGTTACCGTAATGAATACCCGCCCTCGCTAAACAGTGGGCGGTTTTGTTGTCAAACCGCCCGGTTGGGTTGCTGTCTCGGAATGACAATGTAGTATATGTTTTAAATAAACGTTTTAAAGCCACTAGACCCTTGGCTCCAAAATGCTCCTTTGATATCTTAAAGTCTATTGCATCAGGCTGGATACTACTACACTACTCATGGACGATGTAGATACAATCTCGGATGAATTTCGTGTCGACGTCATTCCGAGTAAACCCAATCCAGTACTCGAATAACCTGTTGTATTCAAAGTATACAAGAGGAGATGGTTAATTATGTTCGTGCTGTGCTTGCTAAATTGCTCAAACTATATAGTAAATAGCCTTAATTGTCATTTGCTGTCTCACACATTAAATTGGCTGTAATCTGTCAATAAATTAATTGTGTGATTTTGTAACTTTTTTTGTAGCAATGTAAAACACTGTCTCTGATTGCTACAACGTTACAACAATGTAGTAATCTCCATGTCTCTGATTGCTACAATGTTAAAACAATGTAATAATATCTATGACTCTGATTGTTACAATGTTACAACAATGTAACAATCTCTATGGCTCCGAGGGCTACAATGTTACAACAATGTAACAATCTCTATGGCTCTGAGGACTACAATGTTACAACAATGTAACAATCTCTATGGCTCTGATTGCTAAAATGTTACAACAATGTAACAATCTCTAGGGCTCTATTACCACTTTGTTTTAAAATGTAAATGAACTGTAGAAGCATGTGACACTGACATACAGCTATATGGCATAGCCAGATCAGGGCCTAACATAAGGACAACTCTGAGTATGCTATTTTGTTCTTCTGAAATAGACTACATTTTCTTCATATCATGTTTCTTTAGACCTGTCTAAACTAAATAAGGGATTTATTGTGATGGTGTAGGCTATATTACATGGATTTATTAGACTTCTGCATCAGTGGCTTGTATGCTATGCATAGAAGCCAGGAGATGCTAAATGTGTTTATGTTAATTAACAGTACATTACCGTAAAACCAGCAGTTATTTGCTTGACTGTCACCGGCTGACACAATTTCATGACCGCCACAGCCCAATATTTCATGCCTAGTTATCCCTGAAAGTAGACTAATTTTAATGCCAAACAGACTGCTGCAGATCCAAAATGAGTGTTTACCCTTCACTATGAAATACAGTAGCCTAGCAGCCTATAATGACGTTTCAGGAGTCATCATGCAACATGAGAACTCCTTCAGCATATCACTCATTGAGTCCAAATGCATTTGGTTCAGACTTCTACAAGGGCACTGTGCAGAGATCTGCCATATCGTGCACAATATTATGCACCCTAATATTTCAGAGAATGTAGCTAATGTATTGCCGGGACTATTTCTTTAATAGGGGATGTGTACCTTAGGGCAAATACCCTCCCAAAACCATACACCACCCATACACCCCCCTCCCATGGGACCCCTGCTGGACAAATTATGGGGTACTGAAGAACATTACAATCATGCCTGATAATATCAACAGAAGCCTTCCACAGGTGATAAACCCAAGGCACGGATTCATTCCTTCAATTCTTCCACTCTTCTCCTCGAACTGAGCAGAACAACTCATGCATTTCTTTTTAAAAAATTATAATATTGGAATTCTAAATTTATCAGGCTTTAATCCAACTTAACTGCTCCACTTAATGAGGGCGGGCTTATCCTTCTGGACTTTGTGTATTAAAGTTTAATAACTTGTTTGGTGAAGTTCCCTACCAATTTGTTAGTTATTGTTCTGCCTGTTTAGCCTGGCTAACTGGCTGAGTGAGATGGCGCAACCAAAACGACAAAGGCTAACATAATAATAAATAAATAAATAAAAAGATACTCCTGTTTTGTTGTCTGGTATGTCTCGCTTGGTGCATGCTCTTGCTGCCCCTGCTCGTCTCAGCTTTTGTGCGAGACGAAGGGACGGTGTCAGTAACAGTAACTTGCCCATGGCTGGCACTGTTCCCGAGTCCATAGCGCGACCAGGTTCCCTTGGCAAACGTGTGCAATTCTTAAGACTTCCTCTCACATGTGTCCGTACCTCGGCTGGGTCTGAGATACGGGAACCGGGGATGAATCGGGGCTTTGGTCAGATTAAATGACTTGTCTGTCTGGGCTGAGGCATGCAAAAGCTGCCCTAGCTCAACCTGGTTGCTGTGCAATCTGTCGCCGGCTAAAGGAGGCGACTTGAAGGGAGAGAGCGGCCTGCTTCGATCAAGCACCGTTTACCTGTCTTCCCAGATTTGGTCGATGATTCGGTTTTATGTGGGCGGGATCAGGCTAGCCAAACTCTTTGATTCAGAGGGGTTGGATTAAATGCGGAAGACACATTTCAGTTGAATGCATTCAGTTGTACAACTGACTAGTATCCCCCTTTCCTTTCTCTCTCTCTTTAAACAGCGCTGCAAAGCGTGCTAACCAGGTGGAATTGTTTGTATATCTGTCTTATTCTAAGCAGACTGTGTTGCGGTCAGAGAAATACTTGAGACCGAAGGAGGACGCCACACGGTTTTCTTCGGCTAGCTCTATGCTGGCAGCGGGCTTGGCTAGTGCTAGCCCGCGGGGATAATGCCATATGGCTGATGGTGTACATAGCGCTGAGGTGCTTTCCCCCATTGTTGGCAAGCCAGCATGTGCTGGTGAGGACCGACAATGGAACAGTGCTGGTGTACATCAACAGACAGGGAAGGGTGCGGTCTCTAACCATCTTCTCCTTGGCTCACTCCCTACTGCTGTGGAGCAGTGCGCAATTTCCCTCACTCTTGGCGAAGCATCTCCCTGGGTGCCTCAACACGGGTGCGGATCTGCTATCCAGGGGGGTCCCCGTTCTCTGGGATCTCCCAGATATGGGAAATGTTTGGCAGGGCCAACGTAGATATTTACGCATTACAAGATAACGTACATTGTCGGTTGGTTTTCTCAATAAGGGCCCTGAGTGCTCCTTTACTCCTGATTCAGCCCATGCTGGAGATGGTGCGTCTGGAGGGATTTCCGTTTATCCTTGTGGTTCCTCGTTGGCCCAAACAAACTTGGTTCACAGAGATCATTCACCTTTTAGCCGTGGGCCCGGTTTCTAAACCCTTTTGCACCCACTTGGGCTTTGGCTTTGGTTTTGGATGTGCTGTCTGACGCCCCCTTTGAACCGATGGAGTCTTTGGATCAGAAGATCCTCTCCTACAAGAGCGCCCTGCTTGTGGCTTTGGCCTCAGCCAAATGCGTTGGAGATCTCCATGCGTTATCCGTTCACCCCTCCTGTATAAAGTTTGCCCTTGGCGACTCTAAGTTGACGTTGCGTCCTACTGAGGCCTTCGATGCGAAGGTCATGACTATGTCCTACAGGTCTCTAGCTTTGAGATATTTCCCTTTTCGCCTCCTCCATTTACTTCTGAGGAGCAGCAGTGGTTACATGCCCTGTGTCCGGTATGAGCATTACACATGTACATTGAGCGGACCAGGGGTATCCCTTTGTGTGACAGCAAAAGGCAGGAATTACCTAACGGTGTATGCTTACGTCACCAGGGGTCTGGCAACGTCTTGGGCGTTGTTTAAAGGGTTGCCTGTAGGATATATTTGTGCTGCGGCGAGTTGGACATTACCACACACTTTTGTGAGGTTTTATTGTGCTTACCGCTGGGGCAGGAGAGGGTCATTAGGCAGCAGGTAGATTGCGCAATACCCGGTTACTGCAGATTTTCGTGTTGAGTTGGAATTCTGAGTGGTCTGCCATTGGTCATTTCATTTGGTGTCAGCTGAGGTTGGCCTGGGGTGTGATTTCATGTCCCCATAGCTGTGTTGTACCTAGTTGACAGACTGAAAGGGAACGTACAGTTATGACTTTAACTACTGTTCCATTAAGGAGGGAAAGGAAGTACGGTGAAGAGAGGTACTGATTCTAAGGAATTAATACTTGCTTCGGGTTAATCACCTGTGGAAGGCGGGGCTTCCAGTGAGACACGTTTGTTCATAGCTGTGTTGTACCTCGTTTAACCTCTTTCAGGAAACAGTAGTTATAGTCATAACTGTACATTTTATTTGGTCCACTTTAACTTTCCATACATGTTTCCTCATGGAAGAAGTGGTCAGAAAGTGACTTCTTGGACCCGAATGGCAAAACATTCAGGAGATAAACGTTGACTCAATTTGCGTACCCCACCATACCACGAGACATCCATGTCTTCATCACTGGAAAATATAAATGGTTGAGTTTGATACAATTTAAAAGCTTTTTTCATATGTGCATGTTGTAGCTAAGACTTTACATCATCTGAGGTTTTAGTATTGTGCCCGCCACCGTTTGAGACACATCATGCTCTTGACTAGGCTGGAATCCATCGCTCAGAGGCAGATTAAATCAATTTTTTGTCTGGATAGGCCAGAAAATGTGACACGTCACTTCCTATGCAAATGTTGGGTGTAAAACCTGCCACTTCAAGTAAGCTCCGCTGACTGAGAGGTAGTGGAAGCAGACAGATGGGGATTTCTGGCACTATAAGGTACTGGACGCAGCAATGTTTACAGAGGGCTTTGTACACCAAAATGGAAGTCGGAACTGATCCAGAACCGCTCAAAGTCTCCTAAATAGAGGACTTAACATCTAAGAAGTTAAAGTTATGGTAATCATTGAAGGAGAGGGCACAGGGGTCAAAATGTTTATGGTTAGCCTGCTGTGATTGTACAGTCGTGGCCAAAAGTTTTGAGAATGACACAAGTATTGGTCTCCACAAAGTTTGTCATGCTGATTGAGTCAGAATAACAGACTGGAAGCTTTAAAAGGAGGGTGGTGCTTGAAGTCATTGTTCTTCCTCTGTCAACCATGGTTACCTGTAAGGAAACACGTGCCGTCATCATTGCTTTGCACAAAAAGGGATTCACAGGCAAGGATATTGCTGCTGGTAAGATTGCACTTAAATCAACCATTTATCGGATCTTCAAGGAGAGAGGTTCAATTGTTGTAAAGAAGGCGTCAGGGCGCCCAAGAAAGTCTAGCAAGCGCCAGGACCGTCTCCTAAAGTTGATTCAGGCTTGCTCAGGAATGGCAGCAGGCAGGTGTGAGTGCATCTGCACGCACAGTGAGGCAAAGACTTTTGGAGGATGGCCTGGTGTCAAGAAGGGCAGCAAAGAAGCCACTTCTCTCCAGGAAAAGCATCAGGGACAGACTGATATTCTGCAAAAGGTACAGGGATTGGACTGCTGAGGACTGGGGTAGAGTCATTTTCTCTGATGAATCCCCTTTCCGATTGTTTGGGCCATCCGGAAAACACCTTGTCCTGAGAAGACAAGGTGAGCGCTACCATCAGTCCTGTGTCATGCCAACAGTACAGCATCCTCAGACCATTCATGCGTGGGGTTGCTTCTTAGCCAAGGGAGTGGGCTCACTCACAATTTTGCCTAAGAACACAGCCATGAATAAAGAATGGTACCAACACATCCTCCGAGAGCAACTTCTCCCAACTATCCAAGAACAGTTTGGTGTTGACCAATGCCTTTTCCAGCATGATGGAGCACCTTTCCATAAGGCAAAAGTGATAACTAAGTGGCTCGGGGAACAAAACATCGACATTTTGGGTCCATGGCCAGGAAACTCACCAGACCTTAATCCCATTGAGAACTTGTGGTCGATCCTCAAGAGGCGGGTGGACAAACAAAAACCCACAACTTCTGACAAACTCCAAGCATTGATTATGCAAGAATGGCCTGCCATCAGTCAGGATGTGGCCCAGAAGTTAATTGACAGCATGCCAGGGCGGATTGCAGAGGTCTTGAAAAAGAAGGGTCAACACTGCAAATATTGACTCTTTGCATAAACTGAATGTCATTGTCAATGAAAGCCTTTGACACTTATGGAATACTTGTAATTATACTTCAGTGTACCATAGTAACTACTGACATAAAGACCTAAGAACACTGAAGCAGCAAACTTTGTGGAGACCAATACTTGTGTCATTCTCAAAACTTTTGGCCACGACTGTATAGGCCTATCACTGTTCATTGGGCTGGGATGGTCAGTCTCTCTTCTCAGCATATACATTTTGACCAGTGAATGTCAATATAAATAAGCCTATGTTAACGCTCCATAGTAGCCTCTGATTTGATTAGACCGGCATAAAGCTGGGTTATGTGCTTGTGCCTTGTGAGTCATTACTTCTGTTTTCACGTGACTTAGAGTTCCACAAGGCAAGGCTGTGATTTACTTCCTGCTCAGTGATGTATCCTTTTATCACATGATCACATGTATACCAGTGGGTGGCGTTTGTCATGCAGTTTTGCCAGGTCTTCCTTGGTAAAGAGGTCTTCAATCCTTTATAGTACTTCCTAAATAAAGGTTCAATAGAATAAATAAAAGCTTTACGTCTCATTGGTTGACATCTTGATTGGACTGGAATTTAACAGATGGTGTCCTATCAGACATTTTTGTGTCACTGCATTGTAACATTTGGCAGATAAAATGATTGAGGAAATATCAGTGAAGAACATTTCTTTACAAGCAGCAAGTTGTAAATAATATAATAACACATTTATTGTATACAATCAAATTATCCTAAAACACCCTCTTCCTTTGTGTTTGTGCTTGTATCCACAGTTATGGCTGACCTTTGCTCCAGTAGCGGACCAGTCAGCCCAGTTCATGGGTGTCACCCTGGACCAGATCAACTGGCTGTTCATCATCTACATGGTGGTGGCCGTACCTCTCAGCTTTGGGAATACATGGATGCTGGACACCTTAGGAATCCGAATCACGGTATGTACAGTCTGGTCAAGGTAGCCACACACAGGTCTTCCTTATAAACAAGGTCTCCTGACCGCAACGGGACTTCCTGGGCAAATAAAGGTTAAATAAATAAAACAGACCAGATCCCATTAAATCTGCTTTCTCTATCATGCAGACTCTTTGTTTACAAGTCTGTGCACATACTGAAAACAAACCTGTGAGGGGAGTCTATCCAGTACTTTAAATTAAAGATACAGACTGTTCCTTTAAGATATGCTTGAAAGAGATATGCATGAAAGAGATATACAGTAAATAGATATACATGAAAGAGATATGGATGAAAGAGTTGTAAGAGGGACATTCAGTAATGTTTGAGTAAAAATCTCAGCTAGAAAGTGTGTGGGCTTTGAATATGAAGTCTGCTGTCAGTGATAGAGGAAGCTGCCCACATACAGATGGCACTCAGATTTCTTTACCAAATCTTGCCCATTGTGACATTTTGCCTTTCTGACTGTTCTACAGCTGGTGCTGGATTCCTGGCTCAATATGTTGAGAGCTGTGCTGCGTTTCGTGGGCATCTTGAAGAGCCTTCCAAGTGCTGCCAATTTCCTAGTGGTGATGGGGGGCCAAACCCTGTGTGCCCTGGCCCAGCCCCTGGTTATCTTCACTCCCACCAAGCTGGCAGCCTTCTGGTTCCCAGAGCACCAGCAGACCACCGCCAATATGATAGCCTCCATGTGTGAGTGAGCTATGGTTGCTGTCCTGTCCACCACACATTTTCCCATCAGGCCTCAAGTTACTCTGTTAAAACTACCTGTGTCAAGTCAACATTATTGGTTAAGTCACCACTTGCCATATACTGTATGTTTTGTATTGCTTTTCAGTCAGCTTTTCAGTCAGCTTTCAAATCAAAATCAAGTCAAATGTTATTGGTCACATACACGTGGTTAGCAGATGTTATTGCGGGTGTTGCGAAATGCTTGTAATATCTAACAGTTTCACAACATATATCCAAATACACATAAATCTAAAGAATGGATTGAGAATATATACATAAATGTCAGGGCAGCATTGGACTAAGATACAGTGGCATAGTAAGCTTTATAGTATGCAGTATACACATAAGAGATTGGTGATGCAGTATGTGAACACGATTAAGTGACTAAGCTACCGTAGAATAGTGTAGAGTGCAGTTTATACATAGAGATGAGTGATGCAGATATGGATACATTATTAAAGTGGCTAGTGTTCTATTCCTTAAAGTGGCCTGTGCTCTCTGCCTATAGACACTATAGACACGCCTATGGTGTGTTCGTGATAGCTGTTTAGCAGTCTCTTGGTCCCAGCTTTGATGCACCTGTGCTGACCTCGCTTTCTGGATGATAGCGGGGTGAACAGGCAGTGGCTCGGGTGGTTGATGTCTTTGATGATGTTTTTGGCCTTCCTGTGGCAACGGGTGCTGTAGGTGTCCAGGAGGGTGGGAAGTTTGCCCCCAGTAATGCGTTGGGCAGACTGCACCACCCTCTGGAGAGCTTTTCAGTCAGCTTTCAGTCAGCTTTTCAGTCAGCTTTTAAGTAAGCTTTTCAGTCAGTTTTTCAGTCAGCTTTTCAGTCACAGGAACTGAGATCCCCTAAATAGTAGGAAGAGAAAGTCCAAAATGTCTGTTACTTCAGGCTCCAAATTAAGGACAATACCATGGCGGCCTATTTTACATTTTTCGGTTGTGTTTCTCTATTTCTCCTTTCAGCAAATCCCTTCGGGATTCTCATTGCTAGAATCTTTACCCCTATGATTGTGGGTACTACCAACAACATCCCTTTATTGGTGAGTTAAGAAAGAAGTAGTAAAACAGATTGTCTTGACTTTAGAATACATATATACTGTATTTATCACACCATTAATACTTATTCCGTGTTCGCTGATCTTCCCAGCTGTTCATATATGCTGTACCAGCAGCCATCATCTGTCTCCTAGCAACAGTGGGGATCCGTGATAGGCCCTTACTCTACTACCACATATCTACAAAAAAAAATGTGTGTATAGTGCATATTTTTTTGTGTGTGTCTGTGCCTATGTTTGTGTTGCTTCACAGTCCCCGCTGTTCCATAAGGTGTATTTGATCAGTTTTTTAAATCTAATTTTACTGCTTGCATGAGTTACTTGATGTGGAATAGTTTTATGTAGTCATGGCTCTATGTAGTACTGTGCGCCTCCCATAGTCTGTTCTGGACTTGGGGACTGTGAAGAAACCTCTAGTGGCATGTCTTGTGGGTGTCAGAGCTGTGTGCCAGTAGTTAAAACAGACAGCTCGGTACATTCAACATGTCAATACCTCTCACAAATACAAGTAGTGATGAAGTCAATCTCTCTTCTACTTTGAGCCAGGAGAAATTGACATTCATATTATTAATGTTAGCTCTCTGTGTACATCCAAGGGCCAGCCGTGCTGCCCTGTTCTGAGCCAATTGCAATTTATCTAAGTCCCTCTTTGTGGCACCTGACCACACGACAGTAGTCCAGGTGCAACAAAACTAGGGCCTGTAGGACCTGCCTTGTTGATAGTGCTGTTAAGAAGGCAGAGGAGCACTTTATTATGGACAGACTTGTCCCCATCTTAGCTACTATTGTATCAATATGTTTTGACCATGACAGTTTACAATCCAGGGTTACTCCAAGCAGTTTAGTCTCCTCAACATTCTCAATTTCCACATTATTTATTACAAGATTTAGTTGAGGTTTAGGGTTTAGTGAATGAATTGTCCCAAATAGAATGCTTTGAGTTTAAAAGAATATATTAAGGAATAACCTATTCCTTGCCACCCATTCTGAAATGAACTGTAGCTCTTTGTTAGGTGTTGCAGTCATTTCAGTCGCTTTAGTAGCTGACGTGTATAGTGTTGAGTCATCCGCATACATAGACACACTGGCCTTACTCAAAGACAGTGGCATGTCGTTGTTGGTGAAAAAGTAAGGTGCCTAGACAGCTGCCCTGGGGAATTCCTGATTCTACCTGGATTATGTTGGAGAGGCTTCCATTAGACAGGTAACTCTTTAGTTTGGGGTCACTTAGAAATGTCCATGTTTTTTAAAGAAAAGCCAGTCAGAAGTACAGCGTAGACATTGTTAATGTTGTAAATTACTATTGTAGCTGGAAACGGCAGATTTTCTATGGAATATCTACATAGGCTTACAGAGGCCCAATATCAGCAACCATCACTCCTGTGTTCCAATGGCACGTTGTGTTAGCTAATCCAAGTTTATCATTTTAAAAGGCTAATTGATCATTAGAAAGCCCTTTTGCAATTATGTTAGCACAGCTGAAAACTGTTGTGCTGATTTAAGAAGCAATAAAACTGGCCTTCTTTAGACTAGTTGAGTATCTGGAGCATCAGCATTTGTGGGTTCGATTACAGGCTCAAAATGGACAGAAACAAAGACCTTTCTTCTGAAACTCGTCAGTCTATTCTTGTTTTGAGAAATGAAGGCTATTCCATTAGAGAAATTGCCAAGAAACTGAAGATATCGTACAACGAATCAAGTGAAAAGATATTGGATGAGTGCTTGACGCCATCTGTCAAGCATGGTGGAGGCAATGTGATGGTCTGGGGATGCTTTGGTGGTGGTAAAGTGGGAGATTTGTACAGAGTAAAAGGGATCTTGAAGAAGGAAGACTATCACTCCATTTTGCAACGCCATGCCATACCCTGTGGACGGTGTATAATTGGAGCCCATTTCCTCCTACAACAGGAGAATGACCCAAAGCACAGCTCCAAACTATGCAAGAACTATTTAGGGAATAATCCGTCAGCTGGTATTCTGTTTATAATGGAGTGGCCAGCACCATCACCGGATCTCAACCCTATTGAGCTGTTGTTGGAGCAGCTTGACCGTATGGTATGTAAGAAGTGCCCATCAAGCCAATCCAACTTGTGGGAGGTGCTTCAGGAAGCATGGGGTGAAATCTCTTCAGATTACCTCAACAAATTGACAACTAGAATGTCAAAGGTCTGCAAGGCTGTAATTGCTGCAAATGGAGAATTATTTGACGAAAGCAAAGTTTGAAGGACACAATTATTATTTCAATTAAAAATCATTATTTATAACCTTGTCAAAGTCTTGACTATATTCCCTATTCATTTTGCAACTCATTTCATGTATGTTTTCATGGAAAACATGGACATTTCTAAGTGACCCCAAACTTTTGAACGGTAGTATATGTTTTTCCAGCAGCAGACTATGATCGATAATGTCAAAAGCCACACTGAAGTCTAACGAAACAGCCCCCACAATATTTTATCATCAATTTCTCTCAGCCAATTATCAGTCATTTGTTAAAGTGCTTGTTGAATGTCCTTTCCTATAAGCTTGCTGAAAGTATTTTGTAAATTTGTTTACTGTAAAAAAGCATTTTATCTAGTCAAACACAATTTCTTTTCAAAAGTTTACTAAGGGTTGGTAACAAGTTGATTGGTCGGCTATTTGCGCCAGTAAAGGGGGATTTACTTTTGCTTCCCTCCAAGCCTGAGGGCACACAATTTCTAGTAGGCTTAAATTGAAGATATGGCAAATAGGAGTGCCAATATTGTCCGCTATTATCCTCAGTAATTTTCCATCCAAGTTGTCAGACCCCGGTTGCTTGTTATTGTTGATAGACTCTTCCACCCTCACTTTATGGAATTCAAAATTAGAATGCTTGTCTTTCATAATTTGGTCAGATATACTTGGATGTATGCAGCAATTGTTGCTGGCATGTCATACCTAAGTTTGCTAATCTTGCCAATTAAAAAAATATTTAAGTAGTTATCAGTGGGTTTTGTAATGAATGAGACATCTGATTCAATGAATGATGGAGCTGAGTTAGCCTTTTTGCCGAAAATGTCATTTAAGATGCTCCAAAGCTTTTTACTATCATTCTTTATATCATTTATATTTGATTCATAGTGTCGTTTCTTCTTCTTTTTATTCAGTTTAGTCACATGATTTCTCAATTTGCAGTACGTTTGCCAATCGGTTGTGCAGCCAGACTTATTTGCCATTCCTTTTGTCTCATCCCTCTCAACCATACCATGTTTCAGTTAATCATCAATCCACTGGGATTTAACAGTTTTTACAATAAATTTCTTAATGGGTGCATGCTTCTTTTTTTCTTCTTTTTTTCTTTCACATTTATTTAACAAGGTAGTTGAGAACAAGTTCTCATTTACAACTGCGACCTGGCCAAGAATAAAACAAAGCACTGCGACAATAACAACAACAACAACAACACAGATTTACACATGGTATAAACAAACGTACAGTCAATAACACAATAAAAAAACCTATGTACAGTGTGTGCAAATGTAGTAAGATTAGGAAGTTAAGGCAATAAATAGGCCATAGTGGCGAAATAATTACAATTTAGCATTAACACTGGAGTGATAGATGTGCAGATGATGATGTGCAAATAGAGATACTGGGGTGAAAATGAGCAAAAATATGGGGATGAGGTAGTAGGGTGGGCTATTTACAGATGGGCTATGTGGAGGTGTTGGCTTTGGGGTGTTGGCTTTGGGGGTGACCAGTGAAATATACCTGCTGGAGCGCATGCTACAGTTGGGTGTTGCTATGGTGACCAGCGAGCTGAGCTAAGGCTGGGATTTACCTAGCAAAGACTTATAGATGACCTGGAGCCAGTGGGTTTGGCAACAAATATGTAGTGAGGGCCAGTCAACGAGAGCATACAGGTTGCAGTGGTGGGTAGTATATGGGGCTTTGGTAACAAAACGGATGGCACTGTGATAGACTACATCCAATTTGCTGAGTAGAGTGTTTGAGGCTATTTTGTAAATGACATTGCCGAAGTCAAGGATCGGTAGGATAGTCCGTTTTACAAGGGCATGTTTGGCAGCATGAGTGAAGGAGGCTTTGTTGCGAAATAGGAAGCCGTTTCTATTTTTAATTTTGGATTGGAGATGCTTAATGTGAGTCTGGAAGGAGAGTTTACTGTCTAACCAGACACCTAGGTATTTATAGGTGTCCACATATTCTAAGTCAGACCCGTCGATAGTAGTGATGATAGTCCGGCGGGCGGGTGCGGGCAGCGTTCGATTGAAGAGCATGCATTTAGTTTTACTAGCATTTAAGAGCAGTAAAAGGGAAGGAATGTTGTATGGCATTGAAACTCGTTTGGAGGTTAGTTAACAGTGTCCAAAGAAGGGCCAGAAGTATACAGAATGGTGTTGTCTGCGTAGAAGTGGATCAGAGAGTCACCAGCAGCAAGAGCGACATCATTGATGTATACAGAGAATAGAGTTGGCCCAAGAATTGAACCCTGTGGCACCCCCATAGAGACTGCCAGAGGTCCGGACAACAGGCCCTCCGTTTTGACACATTGAACTCTATCTGAGAAGTAGTTGGTGAACCAGGCGAGGCAGTCATTTGAGAAACAAAGGCTATTGAGTCTGCCAATAAGAATGCAGTGATTGACAGAGCTTGACAGAGTCGAAAGCCTTGGCCAGGTCGATGAAGATGGCTGCACAGTATTGGGCAAGTTTCTGCGGGGAGTGCAGAGCTGTTGGCCAGGGTAGGGGTAGCCAGGCGGAAAGCATGGCCAGCCGTAGCAAAATGCTTATTGAAATTCTCGATAATTGTAGATTTATCGGTGGTGACAGTGTTTCCTAGCCTCAGTGCAGTGGGCAACTGGGAGGAAGTGCTCTTACAGGATACAGGATGCAAATTTCAGTTTGAAAAATCTAGCCTTTGCTTTTTTAACTGACTGTGTATATTGGTTCCTGATTTCAATGAAAAGTTGCATATCACGGGGGCTATTCGATGCTAATGCAGTACGCCACAGGATGTTTTTGTGCTGGTCAAGGGCAGTCAAGTCTGGAGTGAACCAAGGGCTCTATCTGTTCTTAGTTCTACATTTTCTGAATGGGGCATGTTTATTTAAGATTGTGAGGAAGGCACTTTTAAAGAACAACCAGGCATCCTCTACTGACGGGATGAGGTCAATATCATTCCAGGATACCCGGGCCAGATCAATTAGAAAGGCCTGCTCGCTGAAGTGTTTTAGGAAGCGTTTGACAGTGATAAGGGGTGGCCGTTTCACCTAACAGTACGGGTCTGTAACAAGCGGCAGCAGTGAGAGACTTATTTCTGGAAAGGTGGATTTTTAGAAGTAGAAGCTCAAACTGTTTGGGCACAGACCTGGATAGTATGACAGAACTCTGCAGGCTATCTCTACAGTAGATTCCAACTCTGCCTCCTTTGGCAGTTCTATCTTGACGGGAAATGTTGTAGTTGGGGATGGAAATTTCAGAATTTTTGGTGGCCTTCCTAAGCCATGATTCAGACACAGCTAGGACATCCGGGTTGGCGGGGTGTGCTAAAGCAGTGAATAAATCAAACTTAGGGATGAGGCTTCTGATGTTAACTTGCATTTTACGGTTAGAGAAGTCAACAAATGAGAGCGTCTGGGGAATAGGTGTAGTACTCGTGGGCTACAGGACCTGGGTTTACCTCTACATCACCAGAGGAACAGAGGAGGAGTAGGATAAGGGTACGGCTAAAGGCTTTGAGAACTGGTCGTCTAATGCGTTGGGTACAGAGAATAAAAGGAGCAGATTTCTGGGCGTGGTAGAATAGATTGAGGGCATAATGTACAGACAGGTATATTGTAGGATTTGAATTCAGTGGAGGTAAACCTAGGCGTTGGGTAACAATGAGAGAGGTTGCATCTCTGGAGGCACCAGTTAAGCCAGGTGAGGTCTCTGCGTGTGTGGGGGGTGGGACAAAGGAGCTATCTGAGTCATGTTGAGTGGGACTGGGGGCTCTACAGTGAAATAAAACAATAAGAAATAAGCTAAACAGCAACAGACAAGGCATATTGACATAAGAGAGAGGCTTATGTCACAGGAGTTAATGAAGAGAGCTAAGACAACAACGTGTAATGGCAATGAATGGACAAAGAGGGTTGTGCTACACACAGGACCTGAGTTCGGAGCTGAGGCTTAACAGATAAACAGAATGAGGTACCTGGCAAGGGAACAGTCCAGCAGGCATCAGCTGTGTAGCCAAGTGATCAATAGGTCCGATGAGCAGCAAAGAGGTGAGCCAGGGAGCAGTTCAGTGGCTGCTACTGCGCTAGGCGAGCGGGAGGCACGGCGTTCAGGATGCTAGCGGGCTGGGGCTAGCAGATGGGTCTTTGGCGACGTCTCAATGGTTAAGCCTGTTGAAACCACGTCGGACGATTATGTCGGCAGACCAGTCGTGATGGATCGGCAGGGCTCCGTGTCGACAATAGAAGGTCCAGGCCGGTTGACAAAGAGGTACTGTAGCCCGGGAATTAGCTAGTACACATCGGCTAGCCAGGAGATGGGCCTAGCTAGAGGCTAACTGGTGCATGCTTCGGGACAGTAGTGTTAGCCAAACAAAAGCCACTCGGTTGCAGCTAGCTAGCTGTGATGATCCGGTGTGATGGCCCTGTGTTGGTCCTTCTTAGTAATCGGGATAAGCAATTTCATAAATGTGTCAAGTGCAGTACACACCACAGACTCACTACAGAACTTATTGTATTACCTCTTATACACTATATTAGGCCAAGCCTTTGGAACTTTGCTTTTCCTATACATGGCTACTATATTGTGATCACTACATCCAACGGATTCGGATACTGCTTTAAATTTCATTTATGCAGCATTGAATGATCCCTGACGGCTATCTTCTTACAGGAGCATCTGTAACCCACGGTAACCTGTTTCTGTCTGCCTCCTGTTCCTCTGTAGTTGCTGAGGAACAAGGCCTACATGATTCTCCTGCTGTGTTTCGTCTCTGGGATCGTTGTGTTCACCTGCTTCTCTAAACTGCTGGAGCAGATTATGTGTGTCCGAGGGTACACTAATGTAAGCACCCACCAATGATCCCAAAGGACTATCAAGATCAGTTTTTTATTGCCATTTAATGAAAAAAATATGTCCTGCAAATTGGTTTCCTGAACAATATTTTCACAAGTTCACCAAAAGAATCAATTAAACAATGTGAAACATAACCACAATGTGTGTTGTTGTTGAAGGAATTTGCAGGACTGTGCGGAGGTCTCTTCATTGTGTTCGGTATAGTTGGGGCTTGCTTCCTGGGTCTCTAAGTTGACAAAACCAAGAAGTTCACAGAGGCCCCCAAGGTCAACATGAGCCTCTCACCGCTGGCCTGCATTGCCTTTTCAGTGGTGAGTCGTGGTCAAACCTCAGGGTTATCAGTTTAGTACTTCATGAAGAGATGTGACGATGAAACGGTGATGCTTGGTCCAAGCTAAGGTTTGGGCTGAAAGAAAACAGCATGCAGTTCTGTACGCAACACCTTCTCATCCTTGTGTGTGTGTGTGTGTGTTTCCCCCTACCAGGGATCTCAGATGCGGAATCAGGGAATAGCCGTGGCCGATGGCTTGTTCACTCTTCAGCTTCTCCATTTACCCGGTTGCCATGGAGTTGTCTGTGGAGTGCTACTTCCCGGTTGGAGAGGCCACCTCAGCAGGCCTTATCTTCATATCAGGGTACATCTGTCTGATACACTGTTTCATACACAGAGAACATAGACTAAAGGGCTACTGTATGTGTTAATAATAATAATAATAATATTAATAATAATAAGCATGTGCTTGTTTTTGTTTTTTCAGACAGATCCAGTCAGTTATCTATATACAGAACTGCTTCTTCAGGGGTTGACCAAACAAATGTCCGACTCGCCCGTCTCTACCTGTTATGTGAGAGGTGATGCAGCCTTGAGTTGGAGGGGTAAATCAAGAACTACCATATGTATCGGAGGGATTCAAATAATAGATTAATGCTAATTGTGGTACAATCGGTTTCCCACCATTACATTTCTGCAGGCAATTACGGCTATTGGTTGTTTTGTTAGCAGTTAAGACTTTGCATTTGTATGCAAATAACACAAGGTGCACGTGGCGTACCAAAATGTTGGCTGAAACGGCATCATAGACAACACATACTTTGGAAGAGCTAACAAGATATGTTGCAGATTAATCAAATTGAGGGGACAGGTGCCACCACAAGCTTTGTTTATTTTACAAATCAATACATAAAAATATATTTTCCTCCAAAAAGAAATTACGTGCCCAAGGCCAAAACACATGGATGCTGGAGGTTATGTTCGGTTAAGTTGATGCTCTTATTTCTAAGTATAACATAATGAAATCCTCTCAGGCCTTGATAAAGAGGAACAAGCCTGTTTTGTTATGATTCCTGTGGCGTGATTCTCTCTAGAACACACACACTGTGGTTAGCTGCTGGTGGAAATGGCTTAGCTCCAGTCATTGACTGTCTTTTTCCGTGTGCGTCTCCACAGTGCCCGTGCTGGTGATGGCAGGCCTGTGCAGTGTCTTTACCTGCTGCTTTGTTATCTTCCACACGGCGTACAGGAGACTGGACGCTGAGGCACAGGCTTGTGGGGGGGAAAAAAACAGCTCTGATCTGTGACAGCAAACCAAACTCTGACCAAACATATGAACAGGCCAGGGGTTAACTGAACTGCTTTGAGATCACTACCTCACTGGCATAGTTTCAGAAGCACGCCAACTCTCACAGGAGGCCAAATGTATTGACTTACCAATACAGTCCTTTATATTTGATGTTCTTTTATAAAGATTATTTAGGTTTTTGGAATGTAACTGAAAAGTAATTTCTACCATTGGTAAATTTCTTCATTATCTCCTCCCAAATGAATGATTTCAATTTTTACAATAGAGTGATATTTAATATTGCTTGGACGGTGGTGGTAAACAGTGATGGTAAGTTACTCAATTTTAAACTGGGTTTTCCTTTAATATAGGTATGCACTGACTAAGATGAATAGCATCTTATGCACCTTTTGTACTGAGGCGGAGCAGAGTTGAGGTCATTTCGGCTCGGTAAGTTATTTTGGACATTTATGGTGCAAAAGTAATCCAATAACGAAATTTTTATGGAATTAAACTGCGATGGTGGTGGCCATGTATGCTTTTGGGGTGTAGACAGAGTAGGTACAAACTAGTTCATCAAATAAATTCCAGGTATTTTATGGTGTAAATTTGGTATTAACTACTCCTGTAAATATATTAAAAGCAACCACCATGTCAGTCATTGGTTTAATTAGCTTCTAAATACATTATATAACTTAGTGAATAGTTGTCAAAAAATGTAATTCCTCCTTATCCTAGATACTGTTATGTGCAGTTTACCACATGCATACACCCCGACTAAGATACAGGCAGCTGATAAAATGAGCCCCGTTTATCTAAAAAAGTTATAAATTAAGAAAGAGAGACAGGTTTTTTTTTAAAAGAGGAAGCTGTTTCAGTGTATTTATTTCATCACCGTTCCAAAGTGTTACACAGTGGCCAACAGAACCACATTACCTTCAATAGAGCCACCATACAGACAGATAAGACTCATCATTTCCCAATTTCAATAAAATATATATTTTTTTAAAGTAGAGCACTCTGGATTCAGGCTCGCCGGAGCAAAACTGAAAGCCCATCGTATGCCTTTTGTCCAGTTGCAACCTCAGGTTTTTAAAAAGAGCCACCTTAATAGGACTACGAGTAACGTGGTAAAAATGAACAGCAAAATTAAGGAAAAAAATTATAAAATACACACAAAAAATGGCATAAGACTCGAGAGACAGATTCCAACATCTGTCAAATGTACTATAAAAAAAACTACTTCTCTTCCAAATATGGTATTTTACAGTTAATACCTTCAATGGCACTCACACACAGGAAAAACATTTAAGGAGGAAATCTTGACGCAAGAGTGAGTGAGTGTGTGTGTAGAGTATGGTGTATGTGAAGTAACAGTGTGTGTGAAGGGTCTCAGAGCTGCAGGGCACAGAACTGCTGGTACACAGCTAGGATGTGGTGGTCGAGCTCGGCGGTGAACAGCAGGTTCTCCAGGGTCCTCATGTACTGCTGGATGGTCACATGATGCTGCAAAGAAAACACAAAGAACCACATGAACATCAGTTGAACTTGAATGGACAGGGTCCGTCAGACTGAAGAACAGGGGCGAGGAGGAGTAGCAAATACCATGAGGAAGATCTGCTGTAGCCTCTCGATGCAGTTCTTGTACCAGGGCGTGCTGAAATCCACACTGCCTGTCTCGCAGCGCACCAGGTGCTCTGTCAGCATCATGATGAAGCGCTGCAGGGACAGAAGAGGGGGATGAAATCAGGCCGGGTACTATACCAAACACGTTGTGGAGTGACGTCCTGTCTGCTGTCCTCAGCATCACTGAAAGCGCTGAACAGAACAGAGGACATAGTACGTGTATAGCTTCACAAAGCTGTGTTGCCCATGCAGTACCTGGAAGATGACCAGGAAGAGGTTCTTCTGCTCACTCTGGGCCGACTCCACCTTCTCCTGCAGACGCTCGATCTGCTCCTCCAGCTGACCGTCCTCATCCTCACTGTTCTTCTCCATGTCCTCCTCATCGCCACTGTCCTTCTGCTGAGAGAGGGAGGGGGGAGAGAGATGCAATGTACTGTTAATGGCTAATATCAGCAAACAAACTAATACAAATATGTTTGAAAGAGACAGTGTTTCCATTCAAGGCCAAATTCAATTTGTTGGCTTGATAAGATTGCGTGGGATGCATGTTTAGACAACAAAACTAGTGCACAGTCTAAAAAGGTCACTATACTGTACAGTACACAGACAAGGGAACATTCTGCTTTGTGCAAACCTTGGAAGAGAAACTACTGGCACAATCAGTACAATATTCAGGGCAATGCTGTTGGTTGATTCGTGCCTTTAAAAGAGTCTATATGAGGCAGTGTTTACAGCAGCGGTTGCTAGGACACCCTCCTGCTGACTACCTTCTTATGTTGTTGCCTCTCCAGCTTATCCTTGGCCTCCTCCAGCTCTTTCTGAATCTTCTGGACGTGTTTGTTCATCTTACGGATTGTGGAGTGCAGAATCTCCCACACGTAAAACCTGCCCACCACAAGGCCAAGCACGGAGCATCCATGAGTTAATTCATTTAACAGTGGATTTTTGTTATACTGTAGTACATATTAGGATAACTGAAAACTATTTTTACTTCATCGAGATATTTGCATGATCGGATTCACAGCAAAGGAAGACACAGCAAACATGTGTGTGTGTGCGGGCGCACACGCAAAGACGGTTTAATGCCCACCTGGTAAATTCATGAGCCATGTTTGGGGAGAAGAGCCAGTTGGCTACGGCTGCACAGTCCACAATCTGTGTACGGATCAGCTTGTCCACCAGCACAGAGATCATCTGCACAGACAGAGACAGGTCGACCACACTGAGCTACACCACAGACTCACTCTTTCTCCATACACCCTACGGTCACGTCACAATTCACAAAATGTATATTAACTCTGTGGAAATGAGTGTTCTAGTGTAGGTAACTGAAGTGGGTGGTAGGTCTCACCTGTGGGTGGTTCCTCCAGACCTCGTAGACCACCCGGAGGATGTGCAACTTGCCCTCGTCACAGTCCGTCAGTGCCTTCAGAATCTCATGGAACCTGGTAGATGGAAGCAGGACACTTTAGGCGTTGTACACACAGACAACACGTGCAAAATCAACATACACATATTTAGCAGATGTTATTGCGGGTGTAGCGAAATGCTTGTGTTTCTAGCTCCGACAGTGCAGTAATATCTAACAATGCCACCCTTTTCTGTGGCACAGAGGGCACAGAAAGGGAGGGTGCGGGTTGGCATAACAGGTACTCACTTGGCCAGGGCACTGAAGGAGTGGCTGAAGGACTTGGCAGCCAGATGGAGGAGGGTCTGCAGGAACACCTCTATCTTCAGGGGGTTGAAGCCTTCGCCCTCATCTGGAAACAGACAAAGGAGTGAGTGAGAAATTTGTAGAATATATCCCTGTGGTATACAGTACTGTAATGAGTATGTAGGATATAGGAACAGTGAGAAGGCGAGTGCTTTGGGGCTAACTGACCGTCATCATCTTCCTGGTTGGGGTTTGGCACGTCTTTGAGCACGGTGAGGATCTCCTCGTTGGAGGCCCGGTTCTTGATGGCGTTGCCCACCGTTATGGCCACGGCATAGCCTGGCAGCGCACCTGGACAAAGGCAGAGGTGTCATGTTGTATTTCTGACGGTGCTTACGTCAAGAGATCAACAGTAAGAGAAAGGACGACTGTGCACACTGTATTTACATAGGTTACACTGAGTGAACTACTTTCCTGTTACAGGCTAATTACACAGTTCCATTAGTTTCACTGGAATAGCAACACTAATGTGAAGTGTTAGCCCTGGGGTTTATTTGAGCTTTACCCTCAAAAGGCTGCCACTTGTGACCACACTCTTGCAATCCAACAAAAAAAAAAAAAAAGGGCAGACCAATTACGAGCACATTAGTCATCTTAGTCCCCAGGCTATGATGCACCAACAGACAGATGCTCACAGAAATAAAGGCAAGAATACATCAATGAATCGCCCCTGGAGAGGCAGTGTACTTACTGTTGGCCTCATCTTGGTATTTGTAAAAGAAGATGGGGTCGGCTGGGATGAGGGCTGAGAAAGTGGGAGGGACAATGTCCACTATCCGCTGATGATAGGACAGCCTGGAGGCCAAGAACAACAGTCGAATGTCAATTTCCAGGGACAGACTCTATACACGTCCCTCCCTATGTATGATTTAAAACAAGATGGGTGCAACAGTATTATTGGATCTGAATGAAAATACCTCATGCATTTCTCCAGAACCTCCTTGACAAACTTGGGCTTGGGCTTGTCCGCATCCAGCGCCAAACAGTCCGTCCTTTGGAGAAGAACATGTAGCATTACCGTAACGCATACATTTATTTGTTCTAAATAATATCAGTATTTGATACAATAAGTAGGGGTTCCAACAAGTCTTGTGAAAGACAGCTGATCTTACCAGTCGTCCCAGCTCCAACGGAATTGAAAGTTGCTCAAATGGTGGGAGAACCAGTTGAGGAGTCGGTCTATGCAAGTAGTGTTCATGGTGTCCAGTCTCATGTACATCATCTCTGTGGCTTGGGCCAACTGGGAGGAGGCTGTTAAGGGGTTAACGCTCACTGTTGATGTTTATGTAAAACAAGTATCCAAGCCTGATACAATTTTTTACCTTGTGGTCGAATTGTTGATTTTATGTACACTGGTTTCCCACTATTCTCATATTCTGCATAGGATAAAAATGTATTTCTGAAGTATTCAAAACAAGCATTTCTGTGACGGACTACCCCTTCAGAGTGCCCTTTACTAGACTGTGGTGGGTAGTCCCAGTAGTGAAGGATACAACTTGTGGCAGGGAGCCTGGCTGTAGCTTGCAGAGCTCGATGAGCAGCGTGGTGTACATGACGTCGATGTGGGGGGGGCAGGGCAGCTGGAAGAGCTCTCCAAAGATCACCTGGCAGAAGAGAGGAAAAGCAAGAGTCAACTTCGGTCCTGTTCTCCTATTGATATGAAACGCCTTAATATGAAGCAGTAATGGGCTTACCTCCACAATGTGATAGTTGAGTGGGATCTTGTTTTTACCTGGATAGCTGAGCAACTGCGCAGCACTGAAAAAAGATAAATAAATTGTTTGCTCAATTACCATTCAGAAAAGACTTACTCTCACAACAAGAGGACACATAACAGAGTACATTAGGAAGTACAGCAGCTCACCAGGTCTTCCTCTCTTTCCAGTGGGACTTGATGATGTTGTGAAGGTTATCCTCAATCACAAACCTCTCCACAGAGTGGCTGCCTGGCATGACGGGACCCTGTGGTCAGGGAGAGAGAGAGAGCAAGCCTAGTCAGAGCATTCCAAAAGGCAACCCCACTCCCAAATGTTCCCCTTTCTCTGTACTCTGACCGAGGGAGTGCTACACGGTACCTCTGGGGCATCGGTGTAGTCGAACATGCGGAAGATGACGCGGGGCATGGGGTACTGGCAGTCGGGCATGTGGGCGGGCGGGGTGAATGGTGGCAGGTTGTGCTGCAGGGCCTCACACAGCACGCTGTCAAAGGCGATGTACGGCCGCAGGATGTGGCGCTCCTGCCAGCGGTCCTTCTTCAGCTTCTGGATCTGAGCCCACAGGCAGTCCAGGTACTGAGGGCGAGTGAAGAAGTGGTGATGGTTATGATGGTTGCGACAGGCGAATATAACAATTATGAACACATATCTCCTACTTACCTCCTCTTGAGGGTGTGGCTTCTCTGCCGTCCAAACCTGAAGCATGGAGACATGAGTCTTCAGTCGCCTCCTGAAAAACAATAGATTGGGGTCACCCTGACCGTCTCACAACTATAGAGTGCAGTTGACAAAGGAATCGCCCTCAAAATACTCATGAATTTCAATTGCATTACATCATGCGCATTTCCTCAACTAGGAAAAATACAGAAATACATGTTATACCAAACTGTAGTAGAAGAGGGTCGGGGGGACATACTTGAGGTAACAGTCAATCTGGTTTAGGAGCCGGTCCATCTCCACGTCCTTCTTATCATAGAGTTCCTTCCCAACCCAGGGGAGACTGGAGAGTACAACATAGACAAACCAGTCGGAGCGCACCTGGGGAGAGAGACAACAGTTAAAATGCACCAATACTAAAACAAAACTGTATATAATTGCACGCAATTCAAGGGTGTAAAATGCATCAATAAGTTGTTACCTGTGGCACATCTTCCTCCTGAGTGACACTAACAAAGTTCTCAAACATGGCCACCATGGAGGGGGCAGCGATCACGTGGCAGTTTACCAGGTCACAGAGGAAGCGCACCTGGAGAAAAGAACCATTGTTTTGCATAATGTCAAACATTATTGTAATGCATCTGTAATTACTTTGAAAGACTCTTGCTTTGGTGAGCCTGTGGACTAATTATTTTATTGTACCGAACACTTACCAGGTAAAGAGCTTCAGTGTACAGGTTGGCCTTCAGTGTCTCTTTGAGTTGTCTGATCATGGCCTCCACAAACTCCCCACCAAAGTTATAGTTTCTGGCATTGAGAAGGCCCACTAGTGTTGTGTACACGGTCAGCTTCTCGGGTAGAAGTCGAGCCCTGTCAAAACAAGACACACAATGATAACGGTGGAACCTTTTTGTACTGTACCCATGACGGCACTAAAAGTATTTCAAATGTATTAGAATAATTTGGAATAGCTTACACAGCACACAAAATGCGGAGGATTTTGTTTTTGTAATTGGGGAGGTCGGCTTCCAAGACACCTGCGAGACCTTCCAAGTTGCTTTCCAGCGAAGAGGTACTCTGCAAATGAAGAAATTGTTGTAGGTCAATATATCTGATGATTTCTGGGGTCAAATCAGTCCAAAAAGTATAGTGAGTGACAAAATACACACATGGGTATCATGCAGAAAACATCCCCACACTTACTGCAAAGCCCTATTACCTTTTCTCCCACTCGACATATCAGTGACTCCAGGCGATCCTCAATCTCAATGGGCTCAGACGTTCTCCTTCTTTTGTGAGACTGGCCGCCTAGAATGAGACAGCCACGTGATGGAAGAGTCTGAGATCAATGTAGTATTTTGCAATAACTCACATATGCTTCGCTCTTGAAAAAAGTTATCCTTCAGTGTAAGAAGTTGCTAGCTAGTTAATTTCAATGATCATTATTTTGAACATCCACTGTCTGTGGGCTAAATAGCAGAGTATAGTCATCTAGCTAGATAAACAACTTTTTAGCGTCACTGGTTGCCGCCCACAAGATCTGAAATGTGCCCCAAAATAACATTAACAATTGTTAACAAGAGAATAACGTTCGCTAGATATCACATTAAATGTTGGGAAACTGTTTAACGTTACTGTAGGATAAGGACGTTTTTTTTGCTTTATACGATGGTGGACGAAAGGTAGTTAACTAGGCAATGTCTAGTTAACCGGCTAAAAGCATGGGCTATGCTAGTCCATCAGGCTAACTACCTAACGTATCATGGGGTGCATAATACTTGTTTTAAAGTATCACATAGAAGTATGAACCGATACAGTCGCACAGTCATCATATAGTTATCTACTAACGGTACCTAATTGAAATTACTATCTATAAGGATTTAGCTAGCAATCAAGGTAGTTCGCTAGCTATTTGGCTAGCATGCACACACTGACAAACAGAGCGCGCAGCATAATCAACTCTCGCTGGCTTCAGCGGACGTTAGTTAGCTAGCATTAGCTAACTATCTTTAGCCTCGAATTAGCTAGCTCACAAGCGACAACTTACCATCATCTCCGTCACTGTGCCGTCTTCTTGACATTTTATTATTGACACCGTTGGATTAATAATTGTGTACTCGTTCTTTTTTAATATGGCAACAATATTTTTTCGAAATCACAAACTGAGTTACAAAGCTTTGAGGTTTTCAATGGTCGCGAAAATAATAGCGGTCAGATTCAAGTGAGGCACATCCGGAGCAAAGGTTAACCGGTTGTGTACTTTATTTGTCTTCCGCATTTCCTGTGTTTGGTTCCGTGTTTCTCTTCACCGGTGTGTCCTAACGCAAGTTAGCTTGCTATTGTTACTTTTGAGCTACATTTTTGTTGGTTTTGATGATAAACTGGGGTTCTAAGGTTATTTGTTTTGCTTCGTTTAATGTTTTAATTGCTGACATAATTAAAACAAAGCAGGAGCCTAGCTTCAACTGTTGTAAGTAGACTAGGTAACATTATCATTATTATCAACTTAGCAAATGTCGCTCTAGATAAGGTCTAGCCACAGATAGAAGAGGGGACATGATGACAACTGACGGTATGGCTTGCAATGAGTTAATTAACATAGATATCGACACGCTTGCCCCCCATGGTTTTAAACAAGAAAAACCCCAACTTTCTGCAACTCTACGAAAGTACTACTCATTCTGTAAGAGAAGGGTGAGTGTAACAAACGTAGTCTGGCTATTGCCATTCATTAATTATTATATTTTTTAACATTTTTAGTATGTAATAATGGAGACATATCTCTAATCTTTAAACATTTCTAGTATGTAACAATGGAGACATATATCTAATCTGTAAACATTTCTAGTATGTAATAATGGAGACATATCTCTAATCTGTAAACATTTCTAGTATGTAACAATGGAGACATATCTTTAATCTGTAAACATTTCTAGTATGTAATAATGGAGACATATCTCTAATCTGTAAACATTTCTAGTATGTAATAATGGAGACATATCTCTAATCTGTAAACATTTCTAGTATGTAACAATGGATACATATCTCTAATCTGTAAACATTTCTAGTATGTAATAATGGAGACATATCTCTAATCTTCAGACATTTGGTACGTTTGTGGCATCCAAAAGAGGTTCAACAACAGTTTGGAATTGCTGTGGCCAGACCTTCAAGGAACTTTCTTCCATCCACAAACATGTGGCAAGGACTCATGACACTCACATTCACCAGCTTACCCAGTCCACATTTGAAGTTTTACTGAGCCAGATTGAGAAAGAAGCCACTTCACAACAACAATCAACAGAGAAAGAGCCAGTGGACATTTCCTCCTGGATACCTGACACCAGTCACATCACTGGTGACCAGCTTCACAAGTATGGGAATTCATGGGAGTTATTACATTGGACTGTATAGTATTCTATGACATGAATACCTTCTCATGCTCTGTTTCTTGTAATCTGTAGTGGCCCAGGCGAGGTTCTTCTGCACTACTGCTACTGTCAGCTGGCAGATCCACAGCTCATCTGTGCTTGGCAAAAGGCCCTTTGTGAAAAACTCCAGTTAACTGGCAAGGTAACAGAATGACAGAATCTTGGCTTATAAACAGATGATGATGATATGCAGTACCAGTCAAAAGTTTGGACACACTTACTCATTCCAGGGTTTTTAATTATTTTTACTATTTTCTATATTGTAGAATAGTGAAGACCTCACAACTTTGAAATGTGTTAAACAGATAAACCCTTGAATAAGTAGGTGTCCAAACTTTTGACTGGTACTGTATGTTTTTACATTCAGTTATTATACTATGTCTGCAGGTGAGGGTGGCAACAGAGGGGATCAATGGAACAGTTGGAGGCACAAAAGTGGCGACTGACTTGTACATCAAGGCAATGTGCTCCCATCCCATATTCAAGATAATGGAAAAAGAAGACTTCAAGGTAAAACAGAGAGACTTCATTTTGGGGGAATTGGCCAAATTTATGAGAAAATCATGATGAAAGTGGCCATTTTAGGCCCTTTTACAAAACAAAACTAATCAAATTTATTGGTCACATACATGAGGTTAGCAGATTTTATTGCGTGTAGCAAAATGCTTGTACTTCTAGCTCTGACAGTGCAGTAATATTTTTATTTTTATTTTATTTTTATTTTATTTTTTATTTATTTCACCTTTATTTAACCAGGTAGGTCAGTTGAGAACAAGTTCTCATTTGCAACTGCGACCTGGCCAAGACAAAGCAAAGCAGTGCGACAAAAACAACACAGAGTTACACAGTAAACAAACATAGTCAAAAACACAATAGAAAATCTATATACAGAGTGCAAAATGCAAAAAGGTTAGGAGGTAGGACAATAAATAGATCATAGTGGTGAAATAAATTACAGATTATCATCATTAACACAGGAATGAAGGATGTGCAAATTATGATGTGCAAATAGATATACTGGAGTGCAAGATTTGTGAAAATAACAAAAATAAATATAAATATGGGGATGAGGTAGTAGTGTGGACTATTTACAGAAGGGCTATATACAGGTGCAGTGATCGATAAGCAGCTTTGACAACTGATGCTTAAAGTTATTGAGGGAGATAGGAACCTCTAGCTTCAATGATTTTTGCAATTCGTTCCAGTCATTGGCAGCAGCGAACTGGAAGGAATGGCGGCCAAAGGAGGTGTTGGCTTTGGGGGTGACCAGTGAGATATACCTGCTGGAGCGCATGCTACGGGTGGGTGTTGCTATCGTGACCAGTGAGCTGAGATAGGGCGGGGATTTACCTAATAAAGACTTATAGATGACCTGGAGCCAGTGGGTTTGGCGACGAATATATAATGAAGACCAGCCAACGAGAGCATACAGGTCGCAGTGGTGGGTAGTGAATGGGGCTTTGGTGACAAAACGGATGGCACTGTGATAGACTACATCCAATTTGCTAAGTAGAGTGTTGGAGGCTAGTTTGTAAATGACATCGCCGAAATCAAGGATCGGTAGGATAGTCCGTTTTACAAGGGCATGTTTGGCAGCATGAGTGAAGGAGGCTTTGTTGCGAAATAGGAAGCCAATTCTGGATTTAATTTTGGATTGGAGATGGTTGATGTGAGTCTGGAAGTTGAGTTTACTGTCTAACCAGATGCCTAGGTATTTGTAGGTGTCCACATATTCTAATTCGGACCCGTCGAGAGTAGTGATGATAGTCCGGTGGGCGGGTGCTGGCAGTGTTCGATAGAAAAGCATGCACTTAGTTTTACTATGGAATGGATTGAGAATATATGCATAAATGTCAGGGTGGCATTGGACTAAGATACAGTGGCATAGTAAGCTTTATAGTATGCAGTATACACATAAGAGATTGGTGATGCAGTATGTGAACACAATTAAGTGACTAAGCTACCGAAAAATAGTATAGCGTACAGTTTAAAAAATGAGATGAGTAGTGCAAGATACAAAAACATTATTAAAGTGGCTAGTGTTTTTTCCTTAAAGTGGCCTGTGATTTCTAATCAGTGTCCATAGCCAGAGACCTCTGGTGTGTTAGTGATGGCTGTTTAGCAGTCTGATGGCCTTGAGATAGAAGCTGTTTTTCAGTCTCTCTGCCCCAGCTTTGATGCACCTGTACTGACCTCCCCTTCTGGATGATAGCAGGGTGAACAGGCAGTGGCTCGGTGGTTGGTGTCTTTGATGATCTTTTTGGTCTTCCTGTGGCAACGGGTGCTTTAGGTGTCCAGGACGGTAGGAAGTTTGCCCCCAGTAATGCGTTGGGCAGACCGCACCACCCTCTGGTTATGGGCGGTGCAGTTGCCGTACCAGGCGGTGATGCAGCCCGACAGTATGCTTTCAATTGTGCATCTGTAGAAGATTGTGAGGGTTTTGGGTGATAAGCCAAATTTCTTTAGCCTCCTGAGGTTGAAGAGGTGCTGTTGCGCCTTCTTCACCACACTGTCTCTGTGGGTGGACCATTTCAGTTTGTCGGTGATGTGTACACCGAGAAACTTGAAGCTTTCCACCTTCTCCACTGCGGTCCCATCAGTGTGGATCGGGGGGTTTGCCCTCTGCTGTTTCCTGAAGTCCACGATAATCTCCTTAGTTTTGCTGACTATTATTGCTGACTGGTTATTTTCCTGGCACCACACTCCCAGAGCCCTCACCTCCTCCCTGTAGGCTGTCTCATCGTTGTTGGTAATCAAGCCTACTACTGTTGTGTCGTCTGCAAACTTGATGATTGAGTTAGAGGCGTGCTTGGCCACACAGTCATGGGTGAACAGGGAGTATAGGAGGGGGCTGAGCACACACCCTTGTGGGGCCCCAGTGTTAAGGATCAGCGAAGTGGAGGTGTTGTTTCCTACCTTCACCACCTGGGGGCGACCCGTCAGGAAGTCCAGGATCTAGTTACACAGGGCGGGGTTCAGACCCAGGGCCTCGAGCTTGATGATGAACTTGGAGGGTACTATGGTTTTGAATACAGACAACATATTGGTGTCATTTTATCAATGTGTAGTGGAGGTGCACACAGTGGCTATGCACAAATGTTCTAAAATGCAATTTGTGGGTAAACACCGTTCTAAAATGCACACTTCACATGTGAGCGATTTCATGGACAGAGATGGAAATATTCGTTCGAAATGTAGAAAATTATGCAACAACTATCATGGGTTGATAATGTGATTAGGATAATGCCTTTACCTGCTAGACAATGTAAGAAAGTTGAAAGAAAACTATTAGAACAGGAGAGGAAGTCATTATAAAATAATTGCCTCCATGTTTCAAGCTATACTGAACAAAAATATAAATGCAACATGCAACAATTAAGTATTTTGCAGAGTTCCGTAAAAGAACTGTAAATCAGTCAATTTAAATTCATTAGGCCCTAATCTATGGATTTCAAATGACTGGCCAGAGGCGCAGCCATGGGTGGGCCTGCGAGGGAGCAAGGCCAACCCACTAGGCCCAGACAATCAGAATTAGTTTTTCCCCACAAAAGGGCTTCATTACAGACAGAAATGCTCCTGAGTTTTATTATCTGTCCAGCTGGCTGGTCCCAGACGATCCTCCAGGTGAAGAAGCCGGATGTGGAGGTCCTGGGCTGGCGTGGTTACACGTGGTCTGCGGTTGTGAAGCCGGTTGGACGTACTGCCAAATTCTCTAAAATGACGTTGCAGGCGTTGCATTAAAATCTCTGGCAACAGCTCTGGTGGACATTCTGCAGTCAGCATGACAATTGCACGCTCCCTCTACTTGAGACATCTGCAGTATTGTGTTGTGTGACAAAACTGCACATTTTAGAGTAGCCTTTTATTCTTCCCGGCACAAGGTGCATCTGTGTAATGATCATGCTGTTTAATCAGCTTCACCTGTCAGGTGAAGGGATTATCTGGACAAAGTGTAAAATGCTCACTAACAGGGATGTAAACAAATTTGTGCACAACATTTTAGCAAAATAATCTTTTTGTGCATTTGAAACATTTCTGGGATCTTTTATAATATTAAGTAAATATCCAGTTAGGGAACAGGAAAGTATATAGCGACACTAATGATAGGCCTAACCATCTTATTGTTTTCCCAAACATTTTCTCAATTAAATGTTAACTAGCTACAAAGAATCCTATGCCTACCTGACAGAATCAATCCAGTGGCCATTTTGTTTTTGCAATCTGCAACTCGTGCTACAGAAACACCGCCATCCAAGCAGTGCTAGGTGCATGTGCACCTGAGTTAAAGGGCAACTACGTTCAAATATAAATGTCTTTACATTTTTCCCAAAACCTGTGAATTTCTGACAGTTGGCGGCCTAATTGATCTGTTTCAATAGTAGGCCTACTATTAGCCTACTGCACAGTACAGCTTGGGTTGGCCTGACTGTGAAAGACCAATATGGGATTTTCTCGCAGTTTTATCTATGCATAGTCACTACCCCTACCTACATGTACATATTACCTCAATTATCTCGACTAACCTGTACCCCCCACACGTTGACTCTGTACCGGTACCCCATGTATGTAGCCTCGTTATTGTTATTTTATTGTTGGTCTTATTTTTTTACTTTAGTTTATTTAGTAAATAATTTCTTAACTCTTATTTTTCTTAACTGCATTGTTGGTTAAGGGCTTGTAAGTAAGCATTTCACGGTAAGGTTGTACCTGTTGTATTCAGCGCATGTGATCATTTTTTAAATTTGATTTGATTTGTTGTCCTTGTGATCCGTTCACTATTGTTTTCAATGCTCAACATGTCTTCCTGTGTATTAGACCAGCAATGGGGGCGCAGAGTGTTTTTGTGACCTGAGGGTTGGAGTCTACAAGGAAATAGTGCCAATGGGAGTGGACCCTGATGTCCTCTCCTACAGACTAGCAGGTAAACAAAATGTGTGTCTCGCGTACGTCTGCGTTGCATAATGTATTTGACATGAAGGAACCAGTAAGCGGTTATGGTTGAATATGGCCATGAGTTAAGCCTCTTTTTTTATCACATAGGTACTCACTTGGAACCTGAAGAATTCCACAATGAAGTGGAGGCTCTTTTGTCAAAAGGTGACTCTAGCAATGATACAATACTGCTGGACTGCCGGAACTTCTACGAGAGTAAAATTGTAAGTATTACATTTGACTGCATAAGTTTATATCCCACTTTGTTCTTTATGGATATTTTTTATTTATCGTATAGAGTAATACAAATAATGCCAGGTTAAATATGTTTTTGCTTTCAGGGGCAGTTCAGCCAATGTTTGGCCCCTAACATCCGAAAATTTAGTTACTTCCCCGATTACGTTGACCAGAACCTTGACCTCTTTCGAGACAAGAAGGTCCTTATGTACTGTACCGGCGGCATTCGCTGTGAACGCGGCTCAGCCTATCTCCGCTCAAAAGTAAGCCTATCTTTCAGGTTTTGCACAGTGACAGTATATCAAGCTCAACCTAAACAAACAATGTGTATGTTTCTTTCCTACTTCCAGGATGTGTGTAAAGAAGTTTATCAGCTGAAAGGTGGCATTCATAAGTACCTGGAACAATTCCCTGAGGGCTTCTATCGCGGCAAACTGTTTGTATTTGACGAGCGCTATGCGATCTCCTCCAACAGTGACATCATCTCAGGTCTGTGTTAACTGTGAATTGCCCTTAAGACTTTACGATCATCCCAATGCTTTTTTTGATGTAAGCGGTAGCAAACCCAGCATTCAAACATATGGTTCACCATTCCTGTTAGAACGAGAGTCCAGGGCCCAGTTTCCCGATAGCGATGGAATTTAGGCTTACGAGTGTTTTAACGATGCATCTTTCCTATAACAGCCGAAGATGTAATATGCGTTTCCCAAAACACCATGCAGAGAGAACGTTCGCTAATTGCGTCTTTGAGGCATGTGTCGATACTGATAGGATCGAAAGAATGGAAACACTGCTCTCGGATCAGCGTTCTCCCTTTCCAATCTTACCTTAACGTTAGAATTACTCCACAATACTGACGACGGATTAGCTCCTAAAGCGATGTTATCACCTTTGGCTGCAAATATTGAGCCGGCATACTCTATAATATTGCACTGAATCAAGATTTGGCACGTCATTGCACACGTTACACATTAAATATATTGAGGCAAAAATCACAGACAGTGGAAGGACAGATTAACATCTTGATTTTGTGTTCTTGAATTATGTGGAAGGGCAAATAAGCGTGTAATGACGTACTTAACTGTTCTATGAGTGGTCTGAGGCAGTCGTTAAATAACAAGCTTTTTCAAGAGCAACTTTAGTAATGATGGTTTTGGGAAACCGCTCTGAGATTTAACAATGCCCCTACGAAGGTTCAAATGATGAATGTAGCCTTAAGATGCTTTTGGGAAACCGGGGCCCTGTTGATCAACATTTCTTTCCCCTTCCTCTCTGTGCAGAGTGTAGGTACTGCAGTTCTCCGTGGGACCAGTACCAGCTGTGCTCCACCCACTTCTGCTGCCAGCTGGTCCTTTCCTGCTCTGCCTGCAGACAGGGGGGACACACCGCCTGCTGCCCCATCTGCCAGACAAAGGGCCAGGGAGAAGAGCCCTCCACCACACCTCCACAGAAAGAGGAGTGCGAGTGCACAGCCGGGCGGCCCAGGATCCCCCAGGATGCATCGTGATCTGACCCTCACCATTTTTAAAACGTTCAACAGAGCTAAGCAGATACCTTACCTGGAGCTTTACCCAATCATGTTTTTTAGATGGACAATCCTGATTCAATAGATCCAAATGTGCTCATGGTGACAATCGGCTTGTGCCTATTTTAATTAAAGAAATCCTCCTCAACAGATCTACTTTTAATTACTCACCATCATGAGTTAAAAATGCACTAACATTTTACACTAGATATTACATGTGGCATCATATTTAAGAAATTTCCCCCTCAGGGGATCAATAAAGTATCTATCTATCTATCTATCTATCTATCTATCTATCTATCTATCTATCTATCTATCTATCTATCTATCTATCTATCTATCTATCTATATCTATCTATCCCTGATATCATCACCTTGTTTATTGTTCACTACAAATAAAATAAGAATCTATATTCAATATTTAGAACAAAAAATAGATGCTGATTTGGCTAGCTAAATACAGTTTTTGAATTCAACACTGATCCATCTCTTGCAGTTCTTCCTACTGACAGGTGGCGCCGTCATGGCAGCTCTAGTCGCGTAGAAACGGCCGCGTCACATACAGTGGATGAACCTCGTCGTCTTTGCTAGACAGCGGAGTAGGGGGGGGGGAAACACATCTTCAGCCAACACCTAGCTAGCTAATGGGAATATTGACTTGGTGACGAGCGTCCATGTGTCTTTGTCACCCTGTGCATTGGTGTTGATAAAGGACAGCGGGACCAAGAGATGTCTACGCCGGGTTTTACGAACCTGAACACCCCTGTCGGTTACAGCATGAACTCTACGCCGAATGGTGGAGCAGCAGACTCCTATCAGAATGGTAAAACAGGCCTAAGCTAGCCAGTGGCAGTGGTTGAAATGGCTAGCTTATATAGTTGTGTGAAAGGGCTACATATTGCGTCTGGTAATTGGCTTAGTTAGCTAACTTACGTAAGGTATAACGTTATTAGCTACTAAAAACGGACAATTGTCCGTTTTTTTTTTAGCTATTAGTTACATGAACGTTAGCTAGAAACAGCAAGCAAACCGTTAGCCAGATACTGTAGCTTGCTAGCTAACGTTAAAAAGAAAGCTAAACATGAATTCAAGCTACCTTGAACAACCACATCACTGATGTATTATTTGTGGTAACATTGCTTATGTTCATAAATGGACGTTGACAGTATTATCTATATTATTAGCTTATTGTACTAGCGCAGCCAGGGAAGCTTTAGCCTAGCTAGGGTATTGACATCTGTCATACTGGTAGGACAATACACCGGCAGCTAGCTAGCGACATTATTTTACTGTTTGATGAGAATACGTTCGTAACTGCTTAGCTGACATTGACATGTTTGACCCCTTCTATAGAATATTTATTATGTAGGTAGGTAATACTTTTGATAATGGTAGATTTACACATTGATGATCATCAATCCTTGGCAATAATATGCATCAACAATATGTCATTGCCTGCAAACTCCTTTTTTATTCTAACATGAATCCTGGGTTTGCTAACCTCAACTGTCATTCTCTACAGGTCCAGTAGGACAGACCTACCCGTCCACATATCCTTTGACGGGTTACTATGGAGCCGGCCCTCAACAGCAGGGCTACCCAACCATTTCAGGACACTGTGCCCCTGCTCCCAACAAATCTCCCGTTACGAACAATGACCACAGTGCTTACTACCACCACAACAGCCACCAGCAGCCCACTGCTGCACCTACTGTAGCCCCCTCTGCATACGGAGCAACCCAAGGCTCCCATCCTCCCTCTCAGCCCTATGGCACCCCCACCACCCTTCCCACCTCAGCTCCAAACCCCCAACATGCACCTCCAAACCCCCAACATGCACCTCCGTTCCAACAACCAACCCCCTACGCACCGCATGGGGCCTACTATGGACAGCAGCAGTACCCCACCTCCCAAGCGCTACACCATTCCCAACAGCTCAATTTGGTGTCGGCGACCCCCAGCTGCCTAGGCGCTCCCCTGTACCCCATTGTCTCGTACCCCTCTGCGCCGGGAAGCAGCCAATACGGCACATTGTGTTCTTCCCAGGCTCCCACCGGCCCAGGAGCCATTTCCAACCTGATAGGCGCTCCCCTCCACCAGTATCCCCCAGGAAATGGCACCAGTCTCCCAGCATCTACTGCAGCGGTTCCCTCTGGGTATAGCATGGCTCCACCCGGCCAACCAGCCACAGTCAACGGCCAGGTTAATGCAGGTACAGTCGACTCCTCTGCACTGTTGTGATTGTCCGTACATAATCGATTTTGAGACACTTGTCAGTCCCCTTTTAAATGTATGTGATATTTGATATACTTGCCTCTGCCTTAATTGTCGTATTCTCCCCAGTCCAAGCCCCAGTCCTCCAGCACTATGACCAAAGCCACCAGGCAGCCATGGCACATGACCACTACGGAGGAGGAGTCGCACACAACACCGGGGGTGCTGACAGAGACCGACCACCTTCAGGAGCCCTTTCCAATTCAGTCCATTCCTCCCCGGGGCATCAGCAAGGTAAATGGAGAGGGAAGAGAGGCTTTTAAACTTTTGAATTAGCCTCCATATCTCTACAGTAGCTCTACATCAGCATTGAAGTCCTCAATGGCATGCCCATGTTTGCCATTTTGATGCACGTTTAAGAGGATTCTGCCTTGGCTGTCTCAGTCAAGGGGTTTTGGTTGATGGTAAGTGACTGCGGTCTCCGTAATATCTGTTTTCTATTATTAATTTTTTTACGGTTATGACTCTTACTTTTTTTCATGTTGGCCTTCATCCATAACCGTCAGTTAAACAGTAATTTTGCCTGCCGTAGTTCCTTCATTAAATGATCGATGAAGGGATCTTTACTTCATATTTCAAACTCACTCCTACTAGGCTTTAGTCTAAGTGAATTGAATGGGTTTTATATCTCCTGTCCTGTCTCGCTGCTGTCTCTTCTCAGTAGATACAATCCTACCATTGCATTTTTTTGTGACAGGCGAATCGCAGGCATCCTCACCAACATGCCCACCACACAGTCACAGATTTCTTGGACTCGGGGTCCCCTGGCTCCGTCCTCGCCCCTCCACATAGTTGACTGTTGTTCTGTTTTGTACCCTCTCCCACCCCTCTACAGGCATGCACTACGGATATGTAGCCAATAGTGGAGCTAGCTCTGTCAACGCCTCCACCAACGCTGCCCCCTTGTCATCCAGCTCCGATGAGGAGGAGGAGGAGGAGGATGAGGAAGCAGGTCTGCTTACAGCTTTTATTCCCGTTCCTCTCCCGCCCGCCCCTCATCCAACCTAACTCCAATAACCACCCAACCAACCCGCCCTCACATCAACCCGTGCTGAACTCACTTTCCTTTCACCCCCAGGCACTTTGCATTCATACTCGTGTCTCAAAGCCACCTCTGCACATCCTCTAGCAGCTTGCCTGCCCCTCCACTTGCAGATCCATCTCTCTCTGCTGCCCATCTGACAGCCTCCACGCGTTCAACATCTGTGCCATATCTTCTCCCAGCATTATTAGTGTTCCCAATAGATATTTGATGTTAGTGATGTGAGCTCGTAACTAAAATCACTGAAGCATGTCAGTCAGAATGGTGTAAAGCATCTGATCAACCTCTTCTTGATCAAGTTAGGATAAGTCTTTATTAAGCCTAATTCGGACCATCAGTTAAATAATGGGTGTAGGGTGTTTGAGAGTAAGTTAGCTGTTTTAGAATCTGTTTAGTCTTGACATGCAGGCTACACACTCATCCTTGTGCTGTCCAATCATGTCTTTGGGAATGTCTGTCTGCATTTCAATTACAGGAAGTGATCCAACTGGTCTCTGAATAAAAAAACATCTTATTTCTTCCCATTGGAATTTCAAAATGGTATCCTCCTGAAAAACAATAGATTTTGCATTTAGATAAACAAAATAAATGTTTAGAGCATTTAACACAATTTACTATAGATCCCTATCTGGGCCAGTCAATAGCCTACACTGTTTAGAACCTGAAATCTTAGCCACTTCCGTAGTTATGCTATCCTGATAATGATATTATTCATACTACATTTCACATTTTATCAGCATACATGCAGTGTTTCAATGAGGAGTTGTTGGGGTGCTGGTAGGTCCCACCCTTGGTAGTGTGTTATTGTCTAGAGATTAACAGCTTTTTATATATAGCAGGTCCCCTGTTACCACGGGCCAGCAGTCTCTCTGCCGCTCTTAATGGAAAAGGGTAGAGACTGAGGCATGTCAGCGCTAGCAGCTAACACTCATTAGCACCTTGGTTAATTTAAGTGTGCTATTCCTTGACTCTTTCCCATCTGCCCTTGCATTCCAAACGCCCCATTTTCATGCAAACTTTATTGTCACAGAAGTTTGTCTTTGTTTGTCCTCTTTCTTCTTGAGTGGTTTCTTATCATTCTCTGCAAAGCTGCCCACTCATCATTCAGTCGCTCTCCATTGCTTGGCCATCGTTTTGTTCATGCTGACTTCTTTGGATTAGAACATGTCTAATTAGCTGAATGCTGATGTGTGAGGAGGGCTTGTCAGTTGTCAGTCATCATACATGTTTCCCCAGGCCCAGGTCCTTTAATATCTAGAGCACTTAATCCACTGGGGTGGCAGGCAGATTTAGCTGCCTGGGATAGTTGGAGCTCATCCAATGAGGCAGCACTATCTTGGTTTACTGTCACAACCCTCCATTTTGCCAAATTGGATTAATCGACTCGTTCAGAACCTGCTTCTAGTGCGTGGGTGTGGGTGTGGGTGTGGGTTGCGGGACCTAAAATACCTTCTCCCAGAGATCTGGAAGGGAAGGCTGGATGTGCACAGCCTGGAGAGGAGATGATGATGATAACTGCTGCTTGTCTATGGCTTCACCTATTTTTCAGCAGCATCACATTCCTCCTGCCCTCCAGCTTGACACGCCTAACATGTCAAGCTTTCATGTGTCATTTTTCTCCCTGTCAGCATGTCATTTGTAATAAACGTTTCAAGTTAGAGAGCAGCTCCTCACAACACTTTTTCTGTTCCTCCCCCCACCCTCAGGCGGTGATAGTTCCTCAACTACCACTGGCAGTGCGTCCCCGGTGCCCAACAGCTACGACTCCCTGGAAGGCGGCAGCTACCCAGGTACATACTGTACTCTTGCTTTTAAAAATCCAGCGCTATATTGGAGACATTTTGAAACATTCGACACAATTGAACATTTCTGCTGCCACGTTTCTCTCCACTTAACCACACCCACAAATGGATTAAGTGGGCAGGCAGTTGTCCATTGGTACATTCAACCGTAATGTTTCTCACTCTGTTTCTAGAGTCCTCCATTCCTCCCTCCGCCGACATGACCAAACAGGCCCCGCCCTTTGGCTATGGCTACCCCAGCATGCAGCCAGCCTATCAGCAGAGGCCGTCTCCCAGGACAGACTCCTCCCCCTCCCACGGCGCGTACAACCAAACTGGCTACCAGCATTTGTCGCAGGTAAGATGTTCTGGTACAATGCGCCTGGTTGTGTTTGACTAAAAGAAAATAGATATTCCTTATTCTAATATGGTCCCTCATGAAATACATGAAAAGGAGTTGGCCTACTAAGTCAAAAGGAGTTGGCCTACTAAGTCAAAAGGAGTTGGCCTACTAAGTCAAAAGGAGTTGGCCTACTAAGTCAAAAGGAGTTGGCCTACTAAGTCAAAAGGAGTTGGCCTACTAAGTCAAAAGGAGTTGGCCTACTAAGTCAAAAGGAGTTGGCCTACTAAGTCAAAAGGAGTTGGCCTACTAAGTCAAAAGGAGTTGGCCTACTAAGTCACTGCATGTCAATACATTTCTCTGGGGGCATGTTAGTGTTGTGGACATTGGTTCATCTCTGCCCATCACCTGACCCTGTGGTAATTATCTACCTCTCTCTAGTGACTGTTTGACTAACTGCCTCCTGTTTATCCGTACAGCCCTTCCCTAACATGTCCCAGCTGTCTGCGGCCCTGGGGGGACTGAGCGGTGTGCCAGAGCTGGAGGTGGAGGCGCTGCGGCCCATCAACCTGCTGCAGGAGAGGAACCTTCTGCCCCACCGGCCCCTGGATGCCCCCGAACCCAACCTCAATGCTGACCTCAAGAAGGCCAACTGCAGCCCGGAGTAAGAGGGAGGGGAAGTTTGTGGGTTTGAGGCTCTTCTGGTATCTGAACACAACATTAACGGACAGTATGCAGCATAAACTGAAACACTACGATTGACAAGTGCGATCCCAAGTTCATTTATGGGTTCATGCGAAATTGGAGACATTGTGGATTTCAAACGTACCTCTCCTCTTACCTCCACACTGCATTGTTCCTCCAGAGTCTCCGCTCACTCAATGAAACCTATTAGCTCATGCCTGACAAAGCGGCGCTGAACGCTCTTCTCTCTCCCCTCCACAGCACATTCAGGTGTACCCTGACCAACATCCCCCAGACCCAGGCCCTGCTGAATAAAGCCCGGCTGCCCCTGGGCCTGCTCCTGCACCCCTTCAGGGACCTCGCAGTAAGAAGACAACCAACCCTAATACAGTCTGGGTCCTGTCCACAAACATCCCCTAGCCTCTAACTCCTATGCACTGGTGTAGATCTGAGATGATTGGAAAGTAACTGACATTTCAGGGAGCTACCAAGTCGGAAGGGCAACTGAATTGAAACGCTACATTGAACATAGCACAAATGTTCTGTTGTGGAATTGAGTGAATATCCTAGAATGAAACACTTCAGCGTCCCTTAATAACACCCTGCCAATATGTCATAGGAAGTTGACCTGCGTTCAGAAACAGAACAGCAGGAGGCCAGGCAGAATGAGCTGGATGGTGAGGAGGTGCGAAAGACATGGTTTTAGGATCTGTGAAAGTGTCAAGTGCAAGGTGGTAGAAGTACTAAAAGCAGACGGTTGATATAAGGACGTTACAGAAAGGAGTCCACTCCTACACATGTAGAATGCAGAACACATTTTCATGAGGAACAAATCAACGGTCCTCTTCATCACAGAATCTCGCTTTCTCTCTCTCCATAGCAACTCCCAGTGATCACGTCCAACACCATAGTGAGATGTCGCTCCTGTCGTACCTACATTAACCCCTTCGTCTCCTTCCTGGACCAGAGGAGATGGAAATGCAACCTTTGCTGTAGAGTCAACGATGGTATGGGTCCCTCTATTAAATGTGTACTAAGGGCAGCACTGTCCAGATGATAACGTTAAATGGTATCTGCTGAATAACTTTAATATGCATATTCTCCCCCCCTCACAGTTCCTGATGAGTTCATGTACAATCCGGTGACCCGTTCCTATGGAGAGCCCCACAAGAGACCAGAGGTGCAGAACTCCACTGTGGAGTTCATAGCCTCTTCAGATTACATGGTGAGTGATTTTTAGATCCGTGTTCATTCATCCAGAAACAGTTTGCCTTCAATCCTCTAGAGGGCAGGTCTCCATCAGATACATGCAGTCACCAATGGCAAGGCTCTGTGATTTCCAATATCAGACTGTCAAGTCTGCAGATGTGAACTGGTTGAATGTTTTGAGTAAAGCATGTGTATGGGTGTTGTCCCCAGCTGCGGCCCCCTCAGCCTGCAGTGTACTTGTTCGTGCTGGATGTGTCTCACAACGCGGTGGATGCCGGCTACCTGAGCGTCTTCTGTCAGACCCTACTGGAAAACCTGGACAAGTGAGTAGCTTCGCCCCTGGATTCAACCTCACCTTTGCATTGGCATGGGTTCAATATGATCTGAGTTGCTTATAGCACTGCTGTTGACTCCTGATAAATTCACTTAGATAACCGGTGCACTAGTTTTCCAGTCAGTTAATGTGTGTCTGACAAAGGCCTTTCCTGCTCACACTCATACTACAAAGTAGTCAAGGCTCCATTTTCAAATAAAAATAAGAAATTAATCAAATGTAAAACAGGTCAAGCCCTACTACAAAGGCGTACTAGCATTGGCCGGCTTGCAAGTGCGTAATAACTAGAGGCATATGAAAGGAAATGGTGATCTCTCTGCTTTAGTAGTTAAGTCAGTCACCATTCATACACATGGTGAACAATACGATTGGGTCAAATAGGATTTTAATCTAACGGTTCCACAGGGAGCAAACCGTTTGACATGTATATACTTGGAACTATAAAGTAAAGAAAGATGTATAGTTTATTTTTCTTGACAGAAAAAATAAAAGAGATTAAATACTTTAGCAGGACAGTCCTTCCTGTTTTTCCCCAAGAAATTATCCTGTTCTTTGTCGTAACTATACAAAACTAGCTCTGACGAAGGTTCACTGCTGGTTCCAATGTCTGGAAAATCGAAGTCCTGTCAACTTCAACTCCATAATTCCGCTTTTTGACGTGAAAAAGAGTTCACCAGAACTCCACACTCTCACACATCTGGTATCTCTCAAACCGGAGATGTATTCTGCCATTTCCTGACCTGTTCCATTGTACAGTACTGTTATATGCTGCGGCTAGGCTAACTCTCTGGGGGTGTCTGTTCTTCGCCTCAGGATGCCCGGGGACACGCGCACCCGAGTGGGCTTCATCACCTTCAACAGCACCATCCACTTCTACAATCTCCACGAGAGCCTCTCGCAGCCACAGATGCTGGTGGTCTCCGACATCGACGGTGTGTGTCCTGTGTGTGTGTGTTCTTTCAATCAGCTCCCCACATTCATCTTCAGGTCCACTGCCTAGAAATCCCCAGCCTGGGTGCCAGTAGATTTTTGCCCTAACCAACACGTCGTTGTCTTGCCAAACAACTCTTGTCGACTGCAGACTGACTACACCCCCCTCTCCCTCAAACCGACATGTCACTTATTCACTAATGGTAGAAAGAATGTATACTGTAGAGATGTAATGACTTATCCTTCTGCTGGGGAATATTGGCATTTATCCAAGTGGACATTTGAATGTGAGCTGTGTTGATCCAGTAAATGATTCCGTCTTGTTTTTTTTTTAGATATCTTCATTCCAACCCACGACAGTCTACTGGTGAACCTGAAGGAAAGCAGAGCGGTAATGGTTTTTAATTGACTGAGAATGTGTGGAGCTATTTGTCTTTACCAGTGTCATCACAGGCTGGTTTTCTTGACTGGATGGTGAGAGTCTTTGTGTGTTTTTGACCATGTGTTGTTTGCTTTAGTGTGACAGTCTGTTTTTTTTTTTCTTCTGATGCTGGTGTGTGTGTCCAGCTGGTGAGGGTCCTGTTGACCTCCCTACCCAGCATGTTTAGCCAGACCAGGGAGACCCACAGTGCCCTGGGCCCGGCACTGCAGGCTGCCTACAAGCTCATGTCCTCCACGGGGGGGCGCGTCTCCGTGTTCCAGACCCAGCTACCCACGCTGGGCGCTGGCCTGCTGCAGTCCCGGGAGGACCCCAACCAGAGGTCCAGCACAAAGGTATGAGTGCTGAGTCGCACACACTGACAAGACACGCACATACACTGTCAGGCCATATGGTTCTGTAATGTAAGGTTCCAGTTGTCTAAGAAGTCTGTTATGTTGTGACAGGGGGTCCAACACTTGGGCCCAGCCACAGACTTTTACAAGAAGCTGGCCCTGGACTGTTCTGGCCAGCAGATAGGAGTGGACCTCTTCCTCCTCAGCTCCCAGTACTCTGACCTGGCCTCACTAGGTAGGACCGATTTAGTCCATACTTTAGATGATTTAATAGACGTGTTACTGTTTAGGAAAATGCTATAAGTTGAGAATTTTAAGGGAATTACTATTATTACTCCAAATTATGTCATACACACATTTAGCTATTTAAGTATCTCTTCCTGTCATTTACCTGTACAGTTTGTGTAACCATGCAAGTATTCACTTATCTGTAAATATAACTGTATATTTACCTGTACACCTTTTTTTGCACTCCAGATATCTTGTATTTCTATATTTTTTTCCCATACTGCCGCTCTATATATCATGTACCGTGTATCTGTCTTTTGTGTACTTTCGTTGTGGCATTTTGCACCTGCCCTGTGTTTTGTTGTTGTAGCTGCTTGACAAAGAAATTTCCCCCTCGGGGATCAATAAAGTGTCTGTCTGTCTGTCTGTCTATCTAGAATGGCTTTGGCAAAATAGAATATGGCCGTCATTAGAGTGAAACTAAGCTAACACAGCATCCTCTCTCCTCGGTCCAGCCTGTGTGTCTAAATACTCAGCGGGTAGTATCTTCTACTACCCCTCGTTGCACCACGTTCACAACCCGGCCCAGCTGGACAAGTTCCAGAAGGATCTGGAGCGCTACCTCACCAGGAAGATCGGCTTCGAGGCTGTCATGAGGATACGCTGCACTAAAGGTAGGACTCAAAGGTTTAGGACTAGTGTGTAGTCTGCCCCCCCTAGTGTGTAGTCTGCCCCCCCTAGTGTGTAGTCTGCCCCCCCTAGTGTGTAGTCTGCCCCCCTAGTGTGTAGTCTGCCCCCCCCCCCCCCCCCCCCAGTGTGTAGTCTTCCCCCCCTAGTGTGTAGTCTTCCCCCCCTAGACACTGGACTAAGGTCTATTTTGTTAGGATTTTTCTTCAAATGGTTCTGATTTTACAAGGGTTAGCTACTCCTAGATATTTCATTTTGTTTTGTCAGAGTATTTTTATTTTTATTTTTTGTTTTTTTATCTGAAAGGTGCTGTTGTTACTCGCCAAATAGTATACATTTGACAATTTCTAGATATATTTAGCGGTTATATATTTTTTATTTCACCTTTTTATTTAATCAGGTAGGCCAGTTGAGAGCAATTTCTCATTTACAACTGCGACCTGACCAAGAATAAAGCAAAGCAGTGTGACAAAAACAACACAGAGTTACACATTGTATAAACAAACGTACAGTCAATAACACAATATAAAATCTATATACAGTGAGTGCAAATGTAGTAAGATTAGGAAGTTAAGGCAATAAATAGGCCATAGTGGTGAAATAATTACAATTTAGAATTAACACTGGAGTGATAGATGTGCAGATGATGATGTGTGAATAGAGATACTGGGGTGAAAATGAGCAAAAATAACAGTATGGGGATGAGGTAGTAGTGTGGGCTATTTACAGAAGGGCTATATACAGGTGCAGTGATCGGTAAGCTGCTCTGACAGCTGATGCTTAAAGTTATTGAGGGAGATGGTAGTCTCCAGCTTCAATGATTTTTGCAATTCGTTCCAGTCATTGGCAGCAGAGAACTGGAAGGAATGGCGGCCAAAGGCGGTGTTGGCTTTGGGGGTGACCAGTGAAATATACCTGCTGGAGCGCATGCTACTTGTGGGTGTTGATATGGTGACCAGCGAGCTGAGATAAGGCAGGGATTTACCTAGTAAAGACTTATAGATGACCTGGAGCCAGTGGGTTTGGCGACGAATATGTAGTGAGGGCCAGCCAACGAGAGCGTACAGGTCGCAGTGGTGGGTAGTATATGGGGCTTTGGTGACAAAACGGATGGCACTGTGATAGACTACATCCAATTTGCTGAGGAGGCTATTTAGTAAATGACATTGCCAAAGTCAAGGATCGGTAGGATAGTTAGTTTTACGAGGGCATGTTTGGCAGCATGAGTGAAGGAGGCTTTGTTGCGAAATAGGAAGCCGATTCTAGATTTAATTTTGGATTAGAGATGCTTAATGTGAGAGTTTACAGTCTAACCAGACGCCTAGGTATTTGTAGGTGTCCACGTATTCTAAGTCAGACCCGTCGAGAGTAGTGATGATAGTCCGGTGGGCGGGTGCTGAAAAACATGCATTTAGTTTTACTAGCATTTAAGAGCAGTTTGAGGCCACGGAAGGAGTGTTGTATGGCATTGAAGCTCGTTTGGAGGTTTGTTAACACAGTGTCCAAAGAAGGGCCAGATGCATACAGAATGGTGTCGTCTGCGTAGAGGTGGATGAGAGAGTCACCAGCAGCGAGAGCGACATCATTGACATGTACATATCATTACTAAGTAGGTCTGTCTCCTTGGTCAACAGGCTTGTCCATCCACACGTTCCATGGGAACTTCTTTGTGCGCTCGACGGACCTGCTGTCCCTGGCCAACGTCAACCCAGACTCGGGCTTCGCCGTGCAGATGTCTATAGAGGAGAGCCTGGCCGACACCTCACTGGCTTGCTTCCAGGCTGCACTGCTGTACACCTCCAGCAAAGGTACACTCACACACAGTGTCATCTCTTAAACACCATCTTACCGCTTCATTCATTGTAGAAATATTTATTTAAGTGCTTCAAATGTAGAGAAGTCATTCCACCTTTTAAAAATAAATAATAACTAATTAGTCCAGTGCAAAGAGTTGTTATTTTAATATCATCTAATGAATCTACTCTCATTCTTTCTCTCCCCTTCCCTCCGTCCTAGGGAAGAGGCGTATCAGGGTCCATACTCTGTGTCTGCCGGTGGTGAGCCAGCTGAGTGATGTATATGCCGGGGCTGACGTTCAGGCCATCACCTGCCTCCTAGCCAACATGGGTGATGGAATATATACGCACACTGCATTTGTTCATGGGACCTGATTTGTATTATTTTTATTTATTCATACATTTCTATTTGAATTTCTCTGAACAGCCATTGACCGGTCAATATCGTCGAGCCTGTTGGATGCCCGGGATGCCCTGGTGAACGCGGTGGTGGACTCCCTGAGTGCGTACAAGAACACAGTCTCTAATCTTCAGCAGTCGGGTCTCATCGCCCCCGCAGCCCTATGTCTCTTCCCCCTCTACGTGCTGGCACTACTCAAACAGGTCTTTCTGAGCACTACACACACACACACACACACACACACACACACACACACACACACAGCCTGCAGACAGGACTGTACACATACAAACACCCCGGGTTTGTACATATACCCCCACCCCCAACTCACACTTTCCTACCCATAAACACACACTGGGCCTTTACATATAGCAATTTTTACATCTGCATTTTAGTCATTTAGCAGACAGTCTTATCCAGAGTGACTTACAGGAGCAATTAGGTTGAAGTGCCTTGATCAAGGGCACATCGGCAGCTTTTTCACATAGTCTGCTTAGGGATTCTAACCAATGACCTTTCGGTTGCTGTCCCAACCTCTTCACCGCTAGGCTAACTGCTGCCCAGACCCTTTGGCCAGAAGAGCTTTTGTATGTACTGTATGTCACTAGTTTAAGTTAGAATCTGGTCAAGCTGTCAATGCTATCCCATCTCATGAATCTGTGCTCCCTCCTCCTCCTCTTTCCCCTTCCTCTTCCTCTTCACCTAACAGAAAGCACTGCGCACAGGGACCAGTACGAAGCTAGACGAGCGCGTCTTCGCCATGTGCGAGTTCAAGAGCCAGCCACTGCAACAGATCATGCGCATGGTCCACCCCGACCTCTACCGCCTGGACACCATGTCAGACCAGGTGAGCGATCACGCAGACACTGCTTTGAACAACTGATCCAAGATCAGCACTCCACTGACCTCGGGTGTTATGAGTGAAAACAGTTATTGGATCAGTTCTTATAGTGGTGGACCGAGAGTGATTTCTTATGTAGTTGCAGCATTAGACTGGTTCCTAGCTGGGAACACTGGTTTTATTTACATGGTGGGTCACAAGTATTCTAATACGATACTACTTTACCCTTTTCTGTCCACAGGGGGCGCTCCACCTGAACGACTGCATAGTGCCCCAGCCCCATCTGCTCCACCTCACTGCTGAGAAGCTGACCAGAGAAGGCGCTTTCCTCATGGACTGTGGCAGCGTAAGTCCTGCTATGCTCTGTCAAATGACCAAAGTCCCTGAAAAACTAACCTTGATTCTGTTTGAAGACTTTTTAGCAATGCATTCCTCCATCCGTTCCTCCATGGTAATAACAGGCCTGACAAGGTTGGATAGGTGAAGGCAATATTGTTAGTAATGCCGCGATCACGTATACACTAAGTGGAACACCTTCCTAATATTGAGGTGTATCCCCTTTTGCCATTTTGAACCACAGCTGGCCTGCTCATTTGGGTGACATTTTCTGAGCTAAACTGACCAAGGCACACCAACAACAACAACACATAAAACCTCACATACTTCTGCCCAAAAACAAGTACGATTTCTCTCAACCAGTGGCATACAGGCTTTTTAGGTGAGTGCTAATGCCGCCCTTTGATTAGCAGGCAGGAGCGCAAAATAATTAGCTTGTCCATTCCCAGTGCGCCTCTCCAGTGTTCAGTCAAAAAGATAATCTAACAACTCATGTAGCAGATATAGTATTTGGTAGAAAGAGTATGTGGCCTTTTCTGAAGCCTACAGGCTGGAGATAAAATGGATGACAATGTATTGAGACGGACACTTTTTACATCATACAGGTTTCCTAAACTAAATGGCTGTCATGTTAACAAACAACATATCTTAAAAACAGGACAGGTCAAAGTAATATGGAATGGACAATCACAACTGTTTGTATCCGTACATTTTTGACAAGCTTATCATAGAAAAAAAATACAAATGCATTCCCGCTGTGTAAACACATTGCAAATAGGCTTGTGATAACTCTTGATAAAGTTGGGTAGCTGATATTCAGAGCTTAAATATCCAAATTGATTAGTGACAGGAATCAGGACTAGTCAATGCAATGGCCTTTTTTTACAAACGGTGGGCCTATCACATGGATGGACATTCATAAAATTCAATTTCAGGCAACTCTGTAGGCTACACCTCAGTAAGTACGGACCTACATGCCGACGTCTTTCCGACGTCTTTTTTTTTGGTGCAATTCCACATCCGTGGACATTGGTTTTTGGTCCGGACCAAATCTGGTTCAGGTTCAGTCTGGACCAGTCTTGATTTGGCCCAAACATAGAAATCTATAAATGATTTGCACACTCAATGTAGATCAGGAAGAGAATGGGGGAAAGAATCATCTATTTTAACAAGGATCCTTGTTACTGTTCCATGGAGACATGTACACTACGCTGACTTCCTTTCTGTTGTTCTCTTCTTCCAGGTGTTTTACTTGTGGATTGGGAAATGCTGTAATGATATGTTCATTCGGGACGTGCTTGGCTGCCCAAACCATGCGTCAATACCCCCTAACATGGTTAGTGAGGCACAGACATTTATCGTGCACAATGTGGTATTTTACTACTGTGTATAACTCTTATGTTGGGTGTCCAGCTGGTGCTTCACAATGAAATAGTACTGTACTTAGTTAGTTCAGCTAGGGAGTCATTCACATTTAGAAGATTTGTTTGCTTGGTGCTACTTTTTGACGAATGGCTGTGGCTGCCTAAATAACGTCCTACCACACAACGTGGGTGTGTTAAAACAACACCGGTCGAGTAGCGATTGTCAAGGTTTTGTTTGCAATTTTGATTCCATAATTCGGGTGAAGAACAACACATCCCTAAACCACAGGCATGCTTCATATACCAAACCACACGTACATAGTTCACTAAACCACACACACACCAGATGTGTGGAGATCTGGCATTGAACCCAACCACTAGTTCTTTCGTTTTGACACACACACATCTGCACACAGTGTAGACTGTCTTGAGTAGTAAAAACAATAATGTGGATCTTTTTTTTCTTTGTCTCTTATGAATACCAGACCCAAATTCCTGAGCTGGAAACCCCTCTGTCTGAACGACTGCGCGCACTCCTCGCCTGGCTGCAGGACTCGAGAACCTTCAGCTCAACCCTTCATGTTGTGAAGTAGGTCAAGTGCCCCTGGTCTGATCCATTGATGCGTGTGTGTTTGTTGCAAAGTGAGTGCCTTGGTCCGTGTCATGTAGGAAGCCGTCAGTTTCCACATACAGTGAGTGTACAAAACATTAGGGACACCTTCACTTGGTCCGTCTATGTCATGGAAAGAGCAGTGTATGTCTGTGGTAAGAAAGCCACGTTCGATGGGAACATGCAGCCCCTGGAGGCCCACTATAGTGAGCGTTGTTTGGGTTTCAGTTTGTTCTAACGTCATGCTGGTGCATTGTTGCTCTATGACATTAGGCTGCTGTGAGGATCTGTTGGAAGTCGTACAAATTCAGGCCTTTTAGAGTATCAACGTTATTTCAATAGACTGTAAATGTGTTTGGACTATATGCGCTCATTGTTATTTCACATGCTTATTCATTTCATTACTTCTCCCCGTAGGGATGATGCTTCAGCTAAGATCAGCTTTTTCCAGCACTTGGTAGAGGACCGGTCGGAATCAGCCTTCTCCTACTACGAGTTCCTGCTCCACATCCAGCAACAGATGTCTAAGTAGAACACACAGAGCAGAAGGCCCCTCGGGCCTTGTGTAGAAAAATAAAAACAGTGAACGTTACACGTAGTAAACAGGAAGTTCCCTCAGACTTACCACAGAGGGGACAAGACAACCAGCCCAACCCCACTCGCCCTAGTGCTCCGGTCAACGACAGCCTATGGCCGGGGGAGACAGGTGGAAGGACCGGAAAGAAAATGAAAAAGTGAAGATGACTTCCGGAGTTGAAGTGAGGGAATAGGCCGCTGGACTCCCAGATCAAGTGGTGCGCTCTGAACAAGCTGCTTCTTGAACCTTTCCCCAATCCTCTCTCAGCCGCTGTCGTAGCCCCACGTAGCATCTCTCTCTAAGGGAAAGCCAAAGATGCAACTTCCTCCTCGTCTGATTAATTTGACCCTTCTCCTATAGGCCCCCACTTGTTGTGGTATGATTCAGATTTTTTTTTTTTTTTTTTTTTAATTGTCATACATCCTCCCCGTCCCGCTCCCATTTCCTCCCTTTTATTTTCAAACTCATTGACATGAGTACAGCACCCCCCGTCTTTGTTTTGACTGTGTGTTCTGGAGATAGCTCTGTCACCATTGTGTTTTCTGCTGCTAGTCGGGTGATTGGCTACCCTCTGCTTAACAGGATGCTAGTCAACAGTGGTTGAATACCCCGCCCCTGCACCTTGACTCCTCTCCCAGCTGTTCAAGTCCTGTGTTGTCAGATGAAACTGAAACTTTTGTAACCCCCCTATTGTTTTACCATTTTGTAACTATTGAAAAATAATATTTTATGTGCTATAATTTATAATTTACCAGCTTATTAAATAAAATGAAACAGTATTTTTGCCTGATTATTTCCCCCTCATATAACAGTAGGACATCATATTTTGCAGAGTGATATACTAGAAAGCAGGATCAATGAGTTAGCCAGTTAACTTGCGTAAATATTCAGAAATTACTTTTTATTCTTTAGAAATATAAGCTTGAAATGGACATGGTCTATTGACTCAGTAACCAAAAACAAATAAAGAAGTTAATATTTAATGAACCAGAAAATCTTATTTCTGGTTGTTTATCAAAGTTATCTGGCTAACTCATTAATTCTGCTCTGTAGTGTGCCTTGTATTAGCTACAGTAAAGGGTGCTCATCAATGCTTCATTCATGGTTTGTAGGGAATATTAATAGTTGTATCGTGTGACAAACTGTTTAGCTTTGGTTTGGGGGACACAACTACGGTGAAATGATTAGCAGGAACTTTTGGATAAGTGACCTATCTTGGATAAACACATCTACGTTCCCTACTGATTTCTCTAAGATGCCTGTCGCAGAGAAATTAGAGGCATATTGCAGTTTTTGTTGATAGAGGGCAATGGAGAAAAGCCCCAATGGATAAAGGAAATGGAATGGACTTTTACCTATATCAGCAAATATCTACCTGTGGGCCGCGGTCCACTAGCTGTCAGTGGAGGTACTGCAGGTGGTGTGCAGAAATATATATATTTTTAAATGCCAATTATTTTATTTATAAAATAAACGTAACACTATAGCCTTCTTTGCCTGGTGTTTATTTAAATATTTTTGCAAACAATTTCTAAAATATGGGCTACTTTTCATGCTTTGTGAGTGGGTTTTGAGTGAATGTACCATTAGCAAGACCTTGCAACTCTGCACGCAGCCACGTTACCTCAAGAGTGCACTTGATGCCAAGGCTGGCAGTTGTACGGGTTCATCGCTTGTTAATTTATTAGCTTGCTATCTGGCTTGTAAAAATCAATAGGCCTACAAAATGGACAAATGGTTAGCCACATGTTCGCTTAAAAGAAAAATAACTGAATCAGCTGAGGGCCTTGATCACTCAGAACCAACAGAAGATGTTCAGTACAACAGTGAGTACTTGGCGCTGGGATTTACCTACACAGATACCGAAAATTAACCATTGCCGTTATGTGTTTTGTGCAATGAAGTCCTCTCAAATTAAGCATTAAAGCCGGCTAAGTTTCGTCGTCACCATGAGACTAAACATGAGGAATACAAATCCAAACCACTAGAATTTTTTGAAAACAAGTTTACAGGTATAAAGTAATATGGAATATGCAGCCTGGCTGGATAACAGTGACAGGCTAACTGCTGTAAACCTGTCTCCCGCACTAGGCTTGTGTGTGTGTTGTAAAACTGTCTCCTGCTCAAGGCGTGTGTGTGTGTTGTAAAACTGTCTCCTGCTCAAGGCGTGTGTGTGTGTGTGTTGTAAAACTGTCTCCTGCTCAAGGCGTGTGTGTGTGTTGTAAAACTTTCTCCTGCTCAAGGCATGTGTGTGTGTTGTAAAACGTTCTCCTGCTCAAGGCATGTGTGTGTGTTGTAAAACTTTCTCCTGCTCAAGGCGTGTGTGTGTGTTGTAAAACTGTCTCCTGCTCAAGGCGTGTGTGTGTGTTGTAAAACTGTCTCCTGCTCAAGGCATGTGTGTGTGTTGTAAAACTGTCTCCTGCTCAAGGCATGTGTGTGTGTTGTAAAACTGTCTCCTGCTCAAGGCATTTGTGTGCTCATCCTCCAGTTGGCCGTTTGGCTTATTCGTTTTATGTTTTTTTTGTTAGGCTACTAGCACTGGTTTAACTTTTTTTTCAGGAAAATCTTACCTGTCATAGGCTATGTAGTTTAAGAAATGATGAATGACGGTAATTCACATTAGATAAGTGAATGCATTTAAGTGGATTACCAAAAATCGAAGTATATCTACAGTGTAAGAATGTAATAACTAATGCATTTTAGAGCCTAACTAAGCACTGCCAGTTAGTCATTGTTTGTTGCGGTAACTCCAGAGATTCATGTATTTCATTAAATATGTGCTTTGGAAAAGATTCATGCGTAGTGGTGGTCCATGAACGTTTTTGATATTAATTAGGTGGTCAGTGGGATGAAAATGGTTGGGAACCCATGTCCTAGATGAAAATGATAGGAATAGAAGGTATTTTACATATTCAATGAACCCCTTCACTAATGACTATAATTTGTATCTGCACTGCATACTTTAAAAAGCACTTCTGATACTATGTTTCCTGCTTTATTTCACCAGCTATGTATACTGTAGTAATACAACTATAATGGAATCCTTTAGCTTTATCTCTGAAAAGGAAACAGTATTTCACATTCATCCCTTTGTGTTCTCAGAAATTAGACCTATATTTTGGAAGACATTCTGCCATTTTACTCACCATATGTCTCCTAGTAAACAACTCATTTTCAAAGTTTGTGTATTTTGTATAAGTTTTTTCATTTACTTTTGAGACAAACCACAGTTGCCGCAAACCATTTTAAATAGAACATACAGTACTTGTTGCTTTTCGAAAAGTAATTAGACCATTCAATTAGTACACAAATGTTACTTCTCTGCAGTGTTGCAAGTACACGCGCACACACAGCAAATCGGGGTATTTTCTTTACTTTTCAACACCACCTACTCAGTGAGGTGTCACAGCACAATTCAAGAGCCCCTCACCAACAAACAAACTACTGCTGTTGACCAGCTATATTTAAACACCCATTTTGACTGGACGGCCCCACAGACACACCCACTTCAACACCCCCTTTCACTCACCACCACAGTATGTCTTTGATATTTTCATTGGGCATGATGTCACAGTTTCCCCATTCAGCCTTGGATCATGACTACATACATTTTCCCATCTTGATATCTAGAAAAGAGGGAATTCTACAGCTTTCTGTCCCTGTTGTGGCTACTACTGAAAACATACATCTGATTTGAGACCATTTAAAGATATACTTTTCTCCCTCCTTTTTTGCACTTTGTCTTCTTAAAGCAAACTGAACTTGTTACACACACAGGCCCCTTATCATGTGGTAAGGACAATCTACTAATGATATGCTGCTTGTAGTTTTGGGGTGTAGTCTTGGCTTCAACGAAAGGTATGTTCTGTGCTTGTCTTGTAAGCTTACAATGGAGTAGTGTTTCACAGGATATACTGCAGATAGTAGCGGTAGTCAAAATAGAGAAAAGTATTCTTTGTAGTCCAGTGAAAAACTGCTGTTGACCGCCAGATAATACCCAGAAGTCCCTATGGTAAAATAAACATAACCTCTTCTGCAGCTTAAAGTATCTAACCAAGAGCCATGTATATTTTCACATGGTAGCATATTATGAAGTAATAGACTTTTGACGACATAGTAAAAGTTTATTGTTCTATGGTAATAAACAGTCCTCTTCCAAATCTGCTGTTAGCAGTTGAAGTACACAAACCAGCTTCTCTACAACACTCAATGTTTGCATTACCGTGAACAAAAGGGAGCTCATGACGCTCGGTTATCGAGGTCATCATACACAATTCATGCAAGTCTCATCACCTCTATTTGTCTATGGTTTTATGGGCAGTACAAACATGTGTTTGTTCAGCATTCCCGCAGCTTTCCCACCAACCTGCAAACAAACACCTCCTAATCCATCAACCTCTCCAACCGTCAGAGAAAGAGAGTCAGCTAGGAGTCTATTTTGATGAGCACTCCTTGAACAGGCCTGACTTCTAAACTTGAACCATATGCAGAACGTCTTGTGAGAGACTCCCATAGCACTGTTGGCAGGAGGTTCTCTTAGAGACATGGGGCCCCACAGTATATCAATTGTGTTGCTTACTCAGTCAATACAATATTTCTATCACAAAAGGCAGCTTGGGTAACGACGCTGGGCTAATTGTGCGCCGCCATATGGGACTCCCTATCATGGCCGGATGTGATACAGCCTGGATTCAAACCAGGGACTGTGACGCCTTCTTGCACTGAGATGCAGTACCTCAGACCATTGCGCCACTCGGGAGCCAACCAAGATTTATTGAACTAAGTTTTATTGAACTTCAAAGCCATGTCATTGGGCAAAAACATTATATTGTTTTCTTTGTTTTTTTAAATGCAGCAAAGGAATGGCAGTGCCTCCATCCAGAGGCGTAATGCCCATAGAGGGCACAGGGGCACGTGCCCCCTCAATCTGTCCTTTAAAAAAACAATTGTGTTTGGTTTTTTCTCTGTAATACTACTAGCCACTTGGAAATTTTATGAAGTTGGCTTTAGCTTGCCCAACGTAATAACTAACTAACTACAAATCAATTAAGATAGACTAGCTATTTTGTTTAACTATTTTATTTGGCATGCCTGCTGGCAAGGTTGGTAGACTTTAGAAAAGCAAGCAATAATGAAATGTACTGAAAAAGACACATTCATTACAACCTTTACCCAGATGTATGCAGATATCCAGAGAAACATATTTTGTTTCTTTAAAAAAAGAACCACCAGTCAGGTGGGTAGAGACCGCTCAAGAGGTACAGTTGAAGTCGGAAGTTTACATACACTTAGGTTGAAGTCATTAAAAATAGTTTTTCAACCACTCCACAGATTTCATGTTAACAAACTATAGTTTTGGCATGACACAAGTAATTCTTCCAACAAATGTTTACAGAGAGATTATTTCACTTATAATTCACTATATCACAATTCCAGTGGGTCAGAAGTTTACATACAATAAGTTGACAGTGCCTTTAAACAGCTTGGAAAATGCCAGAAAATAATGTCATGGCTTTAGAAGCTTCTGATAGGCTAATTTATATTATTTGAGTTAATTGGAGGTGTACCTGTGGATGTATTTCAAGGCCTACCTTCAAACTCAGTGCCTCTTTGCTCGACATCATGGGAAAATCAAAAGAAATCAGCCAAGACCTCCGAAAAAAATTGTAGACCTCCACAAGTCTGGTTCAATTTCCAAAGGCCTTAAGGTACCACGTTCATCTGTACAAACGATAGTACGCAAGTATAAACACCATGGGACCACACAGCCGTCATACCACTCAGGAAGGAGACGCGTTCTGTCTCCTAGAGATGAACGTGCTTTGGTGCGAAAAGTGAAAATCAATCCCAGAACAACAGCAAAGGACCTTGTGAAGATAATGGAGGAAACGGGTACAAAAGTATGTATATCCACAGTAAAACGAGTCCTATATCAACTTAACCTGAAAGGCCGCTCAGCAAGGAAGAAGCCACTTCTCCAAAGCCACCATAAAAAAGCCAGACTATGGTTTGCAACTGCACATGGGGACAAAGATCGTACTTTTTGGATAAATGTCCTCTGGTCTGATGAAACAAAAATAGAACTGTTTGGCCATAATAACCATCGTTATGTTTGGAGGAAAAAGGGGGAGGCTTGCAAGCCGAAGAACACCATCCCAACCGTGAAGCACGGGGGTGGCAGCATCATGTTGTGCGGGTGCTTTGCTGCAGGAGGGACTGGCAAAATGGCTTAAGGACAACAAAGTCAAGGTATTGGAGTGGCCATCACAAAGCCCTGACCTCAATCCTATAGAAAATGTGTGGGCAGAACTGAAAAAGCGTGTGCGAGCAAGGAGGCCTACAAACCTGACTCAGTTACACCAGTTCTGTCAGGAGGAATGGGCCAAAATTCACCAAACTTATTGTGGGAAGCTTGTGGAAGGCTACCTGAAACGTTTGACTCAAGTTAAACAATTGAAAGGCAATGCTACCAAATACTAATTGAGTGTATGTAAACTTCTGACCCACTGGGAATGTGATGAAAGAAATAAAAGCTGAAATAAATCGTTCTCTCTATTATTATTCTGACATTTCACATTCTTAAAATAAAGTGGTGATCCTAACTGACCTAAGACAGGGAATTTTTACTAGGATTAAATGTCAGGAATTGTGAAAAACTGAGTTTAAATGTATTTGGCTAAGGTGTATGTAAACTTCCGACAACAAGTGTATTTTTAGATGTGCAGAAAAATATACATATTACCTACAATTAAACTAATGATTATGGCTCTAGATTGCAGGAAAAAATGGTTACAGGTGTTTCAGGGAAATTATTAAATAAATTCTCCAACTAGCCCCCCTCCGGACCACCCACCAGCCGTCCTCACATACTTTGTGCCCCCTCAGATTTTTGAGGTGCATGACGCCCTTGCCTCTATCTCTGTGACTGTAGAGTAAGCAATAGTAAGACTCGACCAGGTCTCTACCCTGGGGCCTAGAGCGGTAGCCTATATTGGCCCCATCTTGACATCACAATGAATAAATCTGCCCAATTACGTAAGACATCCTGCCTTCGCGCTGTTTTAAACAGAGCTACCCCACTCTTCTACACATCTTCATTGGCCAGCTTTACTGAGACCACAGGAAGTCGCTTCCTGCCATTTGCACAAAGTCTGGCTTCCCAGCTTGATGATTTATTAGAGCCTTCTTTAGTGCTTCCTCTATGAAGAAGCTGAGTGTGCCACCACTGAGAGCAGACCAAACGGGTGTTTCTCGCTCTGTACCCAGCCCAACACTCCTCCATAATTCAGCAACCTCATTTCCTCCCCCAGGTCCAGGTGAATTTGATTCCTAATTTCCAGATGTTTCTGTTTCTGGAGGGGGAGGCAGGAGGGGAGTCGGAGGGGAGAACCAGACTACAAGACTGTCATGTAAGGCCCATGTGGTACAGCCCGGCCTCCTTAAATAACTGACTTGTGCAGGAGCTCCTTCCAGAGTGACTCTGAGGCCATTGCTCTTTAATGAAAACAAGACGTTTGGCTCAGGGGGTTAAAGCCAGGGGGAGACGAGCAGGGCTCTATTTTCTCAACCTCCCGGAGGCCTTAGAGCTTTAGTAGTGGTATGGCCTACTACGTATCAGTCCATCTACAGATTTATTGTTTTGTTTTTTAATACTGTACGAACATATTTCCTTTTCTGGAAAAAGTTTTTTTTTAGACTTCCTTTATTGTATATTTGGGTATATTTTCTTATTGGTCCTCCTGTTGTGGAAGGGTGGTTGTAAGGATGTACTGTAGGGACAAGGTGGACAGCCTTTCTTATTTTTGTCCATTTTATTTAGAGACAACAATGATTCTCAAAACCCATCTAGTGTAAATGTTGGTATACAGTAAAACACATGTAGGTGACTCAAGAGACCTGTCAACATTGGGCTGTCATAACAGTAGAATAGTGTCTGATGCAACAAATCTCTGTAGTGACGAGTGACAGGCCTACTAAAGTGATTCCATAGGACTGCTATGACAATAAATAATTGAATCATTCACTCATCAACAGTTAGTCAACAGCTGGTAGTAATTGTCATGGAATGTTATGACACAAGCATTGTTTTTCCAACGACTACATTCTGCGTATCATGTCAGAGCCAAACCGTACAGCGTGTTATTCACCAAACATGGTAACACAGTTGTGTCGCGTGACGTCACTCTCTCATTCACCAGTAAATACCCATATCTCTACTAAAAGGTTCTCCCGTCTCAGTTATAATTCTATAATCTCAGTGATTGGTGATTGTCTTAGGAATTTGTCACCCAACATATAATTATGTTTCGAGACAACACCTTACCTCTTACCTGCATGTAGCAATAGTCTCGCTTCGAGCCTTAAAGATATGACTCTGGTCGCAGTAAAAAATAGTAATGTGTGATCATGAGTTACTCAACCCCTGGATTTCTACTAAAGCACAACCAGAGGATCAAGGCAATGTTATTAATTTCACTTAAATTTGTTTTAATCAATTTTATTGTATTATTTCGGTCTCAGTTAATCATTTTCCTTATGATATATCATTTAATTTCATTGAATGTAATTGAATTTGAGAAAACAGAGGACATTGTTGTGTAGGTCAGGAGAGGATACACTGAGTAGTCACACGCACACAACTCATTCTACAGGCAGGGAGGTCCTAACCCCTGATATATTTAGACAGGCCTCATATCCATTTTGAACTCAAAAGCACTAACCATATATTTGCATATCTACAGTAGACCTGATGAAGTGGACAAACTGCTCGTTGGGCTGGGTACATTGGTGTTCCTGAATTCAGCAATGCTCAATTCAATATTGTTGCCTGTCGAAATGCATTGTGGTTATTTCTATTTGAATTGTTCAACATAATGTTTGTAAACACAGTCCATTCATAATCCGTTCAAAATGTTTCAGGCACGTGCCAACAGATGTCTCTGTTAACAGTTGCTATTAGCGGAATTTTGGATTGACCAAGTCTTATCAGTGATTGCGGCTTTGTACAACCTGTCAAACAGGCTTGTGAGTAATACAAATCAAATGTAGCTCTCTCTTTCATTGCTTGAAACAAATATGGATATTTACCTTGCAATATAATGGTCCTAAATTGACAGGTGGTTGTCATTATAACATTTATGTCCGTCTGTACTAAGGCAAAAATGTATGTTTGCCAATCAGTAATGCTGCTCGTGGTTTTATTGTTTAAAGGCATTTTATTTACACTGTAGAAAATGACCTAACAGGTGCAGAGTACTGCAAACACTAAAGTCACGGGTAACATAATCCATCTATTTAGCACATAAATACATGCAAGGCTGGGCCTTATCACTGGGTTTGTGTCCTTCTTTTCCATCTGTTCAGTGAGAGTAACTTAAAATTATGGGCCAAATCTGAATCTAAAGATATCATTAAAAGTAACCTTCTTTTGAATCTGGTGAACATTTGTGTGGCGGTATTGACTGTTTTCCCCTGAGATAATAAACAACACCACGAGGGAAATAAATAAAGCCTCCAGTGTGTGATGATTGAATGGTTTGTTACTTTGTCCTCCTGGTTTATGGCGTCCTAAGATAGTACCTTCATAAGTTAGGCTATACCTCCCTGAATGGTAATGAATAAGAGATTCCATTACATTTTCCAAGTAAATGACAAGTAATGACTAACTAAGTTATGTATGTACTACGTTTTTCCTGTGATTGTATTTTGAAATTTGCAAAAGGCAAACCAACATCTGCAACCAACCATAGAAATATAATCCATAGATGGTAGTTCCCATTCAAGCCAGGACTGGCATCCATTGTTTAAAGTCAAATTGACGGGGGTTAAATAAACCCTTCTGTGGATTACATTTCTATGGCGGCACAGCAACAAGCTGCAGCCTATATTTGGGACGCATGCTGCCCAAGCTGTGTATTATTAACTATTATTAACTGCCAAAATAAAGGAAACACTTGAGTAAACAAGGTATACAAAGTATATGTTTCTATGCAGTTTATTTTATTTTTCTTAATCAGTTACCCAATCAAAGCAAGGCCCCCCAGTTACCCACGTTGGCCCCTACCTCCTCTCCTCCCCCATCTGGTGATTAGCAGAGTGGCAGCAGGCTGTGTACACTCATTGAGAGCAGGCTCCTGAGTCTTCCTGTGGTTGGGGGTTGCAGTGAAAAAATATATAATATATACCATATATACAATAAATACAGTCTATATTTCCTTCATATTTTTTTGTTTATGTGTTTTTTTTGTGTGTGTGTGTGTGTGTGTTATTTTTTTTTGCCCCTTGAACATGGGCCTGGGCCCAGGGGCTTCACCCCCTGAAAACCACTGCAATAAGCCGGCCCTGTAGATACGTTACAGGTGCAGCTGGGGAAGTAGCTCCAGCGCACTGCAGCGTGTATTCCTGACGTCACCAAGCATATGTAGCATATAATGAGAAGAGACCAGACTTATCAACATTTGAGTTGAGTGAAATAAGGAAGCATTATGGACATATCTAAACGTTTGTATGTGTATTCATATATGAGTATGTCACTTTAAAACTTGTTCATACTTTGTTGCGTCAAACTTGAATTGCATTTCATATAGAAGGGGAGTGTTCTGTTAAACGCTCTGAGAGCCACTGATGACAGTAGTATCGCTTTCACACGGTCCAGATTCAGTCAGTGTGGCATGCGTTTTTGTTGTTAGTTTTTCAGGGGCTGTAATTGCTAAGCGATTGCTGTTGGTCCTTATCTCCAGCAGTATTTCCAAGTTGCCGCTGGTGTTTACTGGTAAGCGGTCGTCATTTGCATTGGAGCTTATACCACGAAGTGTTATAATATTGTGTCTGTATCAGAAAAACGACTTCTGTGTCTGAGAGCTCTTTTGGGGACGCAAAATGGCTTCAAATGGTATGGAAAGCATGCAGTTAGCGGAGGACCAGATCAAAATTCTGGAGGAGAATTTCACCAGAGTCAGCAAGCATCCCGATGAGTCGACGCTCATGTTGATCGCAGCTGAAAGCGGACTAAGCGAGGAAGAGACAGCGGTGAGTGTTCAATTATGTTCTTCTCGATGTTGTTTCAACAATGAAAAGGTTATGCTCTAGGAAGAGATTTGTTTTGTATGATGGATACAATATTGCGAGGAAATAAACTTTGCTGAGGATGTGGTGCCTAGAATGATCCACACACATTTATTGTCAAAACTAAAATGAGGTTAATGTGTCTGTCTTTTCAATTTGTAATATATTGTCAACAATAAAATTAATACCTTATTTATCTTGATAAGAAACAGCAATTTATAGAGTTACACATATTTGGAAACCTATAGGCTATAGGCTACAATGTTGTTGTGCATTTATACGTTTCTGTCGCAGGCTACCCCAGTGTGCTTTTCAGCAAGTTTGTCTCCTTTTTTCTCACGCACCCTTGAACAAATACTATGTCGCAATTTCCAAATAGAGGCAATTGGTCTTTCACTGAATAGGCGCAATGGAGCGCAGATGATAGTGGTCTGAACAATGACCGTTGTTTTGATGATATATTATCGACCTCTATTAGGCTACCCAAATGCGTAGCCTAACTATATTTTGTATTCAGTGGCAACGATGTCAAAAGAGAATAGCGTGATCGGGACAGCGCTGACAGCGCGCGCGTCCAGTGGCGCCTCTTTGGTTCGCATGCCATGCCGACGACCCCAAAATAACACGATGATGACAGTTTTAAAGAGAGCATTTACTCATCACAGAAATTCCAAACATTCTAATAATACATCTGAACACCAGTAGTCCTAATAATATTAGTTTACATAACAATGTTACCAGTTGGATCCGTTTTGGATTCAGTCACAACATACATTTAATGGAGTCAATATTTGTTGTTGGAGCTGACTCTTTATGCAATAACCGAGCCATTGAGTAACCTTATAGTATGACATAAACAGATGTAAAGTTTCAGGGTAGGGCCTATCCTATGTTTGAAGGCTGTGTCAGTGATACTCCAAGGTGTTGAGAGCATGGTGAAGTTATGCAGACATCTCTATCTAATAGCATTCCACTTATGCAGAGGCTAGTTCTTCTAATTCAGTATTTAGGATGTTTATATGCTCGTTGTAACACACGTATTGTCCTTTTAGCACAGTTGACAGAGAAACGATGTTCAGTTTCAGGATTCACAAACAGTTTTTGGCTTCACAGACATTTGGTGTTGTTTTGGAGGAAGACGCGAGCTGGGCTCATTTTATAAGCAAATTTCAGGTACAGCTGGGTGTGTGACAGAGAACGACGTAACCAACCCGTTTCCTTGAGCAGAGTTTGCCCTGTAAATTATTTGCCTATCAAGAACTCCATGTACAGATCATTGGAGTCAGTATGAAAACATGCCTCTCAACAGGTTCTCCCTCTCTCCTCTGCGAACCAACCGGTTTGGCCTGCTCTCTCCGTTGGTGACTGAGTGTTTCTATTGTGAGTGCATAAAGGTGGGAGAAGCCCAGCTAACTTGACTGGGCAAATGTGGTTCTGGGTGAGGTAGAGTACTTGGCCCTCTGACTTCATTGACAGTGGATGTTTTTAACCACCTACTGTTGTCTCATACAGTTTGAACAAAGCACTGGCTGTTTGATAGGTCTTACAGTACCGAAAAGAAAGGGTACACCCTGTTAGCACTCCCTCTCATGCATAAAGAGCATTGACAACATGTTTATACCTTCTTTACAAGGTGTTTTATACAGTACCTCGTTATTAGACCTTTGCACTTCCGTTTCTAAAGCACACAGGGGCCATGGGGTCATGTGGAGTTTATTGCAGTGATTTATCTGTGTAATCCATCTGTGAGAATAAAAATGAAGAACAATTTAGCTATACGGTGTCAATTAATTATTATAGTTATCTGTGAATAAGCCCCTGTGACAGGTTTGATATAGGCTATTTGGACCACTTTAGGGCTCGGACATTTCAAATGAGAATCATATGTAGGTTTTTCATTTGGAAAATGTACCAACTATTCTCTACTGGGGTATTGCTAAATAAATAGTCATGTCTGGAAGCAGGGTTTGGCTGTGTAATCGACTGTTAAATGCGTTCTCAACTCTGATTTCCCTACACTATCCATCATCATCATTGCGGTGGATACCTTGACAACTTGGATTTCCAAACAATGGCAGAATGTCCTGGACGGTCAAATCATTAAGCAAAATCATTCTCATGTGGATGGTGATTTTTTTTGTTATTGTGGGCCAATATAAACTAATTGTCCACAATGTTGTCTGAACTACTCACCCAATTGCCTAGCTGGAAAAATACTGCTTCAGAAATTCCCTCCTAAAGATCAGAGTTTATTTGTTTCAGTTGAACATTTAGATCTAAGCAGCCCTGCGTGTTGCTTTAAGAACCTCATCGCCATGCATAAGGAAAAACAGCTAGGGTAAGAATGTAATTTCTCCGGAATGGTTATTCATGTCACAATGACTTAATTGAGTTTGTAACCCGCCATTACCTCACCCAGGTCAGTTTTCAGGTTTTAAACAAATTTACCAATAATAATGATATTTGGAACTAATACCTGGTTGAACAATAGCAACAATGCCGTGGCGTGCCGTCACCTGTCTCTGACACCTCCCTTGGACTCTTTTTATTTGTTTCAGAAATGGTTCAGGCTACGTAACGCACAGTGGAGACAGGCCGAGGGCCTTCCAGCTCAACTGGGATCAGTGAAAGACTGAGATTGGAATGGCGTAGAAAACCCCCCCTCATCCCGCCGCTCCTCTGACCCACCCACCACGCCCTTACTGACCAACTCCCAGGAACCATCGACCAGTCCCCCCCTACCTTGCATCATTCTCTCTTCTGTATTCAAGCTGTTTTCATTTACTGAATGTAAAGTGTAATGTGAGTCATTGTTTTTTGCCAATATAACCGCCATATTTACATATAATAATAAATAAACATATTATATTATAATTTACATGACGGTAGACTTCTTTCATGCTGCATGTCATCTGTATAAGGGGGCTTCTGAATGTAATGAGGAAGTAGGGTACAATGACGGGAAGAGTTGGCAGGGGGACTTTGTTGTGAGGCTTTGTTTTGTGTGTCTCTCAGCAGGGAGCGGGATAACATTGGGCTTTCATGGGACTATGAAAGATGTGAGGCAGCGCTCATGTTATGACAGATTCAACGGAATCAGCTGGCCCTGTAAAAGGGACTCAGGGTCAATGGCAAAGGTCAATGGCAAATTTGGAGGGAAAGGCTTTAGACATGTAAGCTGGGGTTAAGAGCAAACAACCACCAGCAGGTGATGCCACCTACTTGTCGATTCAGTTGTCCCTGTTTCTAGGATGGCAGACATCTTTTCTAAATCTCTGTCTAGGGGAAAGAACAGGTGAAGGAAAGAGAGGGAGAGAGAAGGGAGTGATATCCTGCCAAATAACTTAGGGTAAAGATGGACTGATTGTCTGTCTACATAACAGGCCCAACCAACTCAACAGGTACTTATTAGTAGTAATAATAATAAAACTCCCCTTCTCTGTTTTACAGTGTGTTATGACAGATAGCTGTGTGGTCTGGCTACACATACACAGTGGTATATACTGTACTTCCTGTCCCCGGGCTGTATTGTTTCCTCTGTTCAGCTGAACTGTGTAGAAACGAGTCACACCCGCAGAGGAAAAACAAGTGTGTTTGTTGAGAGTTGAGCAGGGAACACACCAAATGCAGAGCATTCATCAAGCTCCAGCTGAACACACATTGTCCCTTCTTGCATGTCACTCTTAAATCATTGCATACCGTCTTATGATGTGTGTCGCAGCTGCAAAAAAATACTAAAATAAGTAAACAAACCAATAAAGAAATGGATATTTGAAGATCGGAGAAATAATGAACTCCTTTATTGATATGTACCGATAACTGGCAAAGTATATCAGGAAGATAATGCTGTACTGCGTGTTATGTAATTTCCAAAATACAATTCAATGGAAAGAAAGCCTTGCTGGAGTGCTCCTTAGCATGATATAAGAGGCCAATGTGGTGTGTATAGAATTTGAATGGACCCTGGCATTGTCTGTTGCTAAGAGGACTTAGCAAGCCTGTGTGGAATCTGTCACCCAGGACTGGTAAGTGTCAGAGGCTGGAAGATTCACTGGTCCAGCTGGCCCCAGGAACTGACTCCAGAACTGTCCAAACTGTACTCTGTCCAACCCGCACTTTTTAGTTCTCGAGAAGCTGCTAAACTAATACGATTCACATGTGCTTCACTGTATGAGCGACGACGGTTCTCACAAGGATTTATTTTTCTTGTCGATTTTCACTTGATTTCAAGTTCGACCAAAAGGGCAAGTGGTTTGTTGTCATCCCTGCATTAGGAGGAAGTGTGTGTTTGTGTGTGTGTATGTGTGTGTGTGTGTGTGTGTGTGTGTGTGTGCGGGTTGAAGATGTAGGCCTACCACATATTTTTTATTTTATTTGATCAAAGGGTTTTTGAGGGCAGCCTTGAATAGTCAAGGATGATATGAGAAGATCTAACAAGGCCAATAAGACACAAAATTGACCATGAAATTTGTTTGCATACTTAACAATTGAGGCAATGAAGAGGTGTTTAAAGAGGGGATATATTTACACACACTGTTTATTACCAATTACTACACCAATAACGAACGGTCTATAAACTACTTACGGACCGTTTATAAACCCTTTATAAAGTGTCGCTTAATATAGTGTTGCAGTTCTCTGCCAAAACCAGATCAGTCTCACTAATACTCTGCAAGCGTCAGCATCTAATCTAACCGGCGGGAACCAGACAGTGAGACAGCCACCCCACTCATAGCCTATCAGTGTCAGAGCTGGCTGCCACTCACAGACAGATAACCAGCAGCATAGATCAGAGCTCCTCTTTAGGAACAGGTGCTCCATGGGAACTGAGTCAACCAGCGGGAGGCACCAACAGTCCTTACACTCCTACTTCCTCCTCTGCCTTCCACTATATCCTATTGACCCTGCAGTCCAAGGTCACGATCATTGCTGGCTTATCCAAGATTAGGTCCCAATTGGACGCTTGGATCTGATTTGAAGTCTAGCCTCTGAGGTCGGTACGCATCTCCGTTCGGGCGCTACACTCATGGCGGCTACACCAACCCTCCCGCACCGCTCACCACTCTAACTCCACATGGCCCTATTGAAAGCCATTGTGTCTATGTAATGATCATATGACCATATGTGCCTGTAGTGTAACCGGCATTACAGTGTATTTCAAACCGAGGTCATGGCGCCTTTTTTTAATTAAATAGTGGTCATCGCTCCTGGGTCGAGAATGTGATTTTGAATCAATCTATGAGATTTCACTATCTCAAGGAAAACACATGAGGAATCTTTACAGCAGGTGGTTTTGATATAAACAGAGAACCCAAAATGATTGAAATGTAGAAACACATGTGGACCCTTTTATCATACCTTTGCTCTCATTTCAAAAGACAATAACACATTATTCTGGAAAGGGAGCCTACTGGAGCAAAGCAATGGAATTAATCCAAATGGTCAGAAAGCAGACAGTTTGGTTTGGCTGTTTGCTAAAGACAATGTAATGTATTGCTTCGATTTTGTCAAAAAGAGCTCCAAGCACTTGTCTCATTGCACATGATTGCAAAACCAGTCGGGGACAAAAGCTGCCAGTTTTCCCATCTCGGCTCTGGTGCCAAACAGATTTTTAAAAGCACAAGACGTCATCTTATTAGAGACCCCTTGAGTACTCTGTACCCATTTATTTTGCTTTTATCAGCGGCCATTTTCCTAGGCCATGGTGCACCGACATGGACCTTGACGGAGAAGCACGCTCATAAAGGTGGCAGGTCTCTCAGAGGGATGTAGTCCTTATTAAGTCCCTTAGGAGCTGACAGAGTTTGAAGTCGTAAAGTTGCTGTGGCCTGCCGGGCTCCCCTTGATACCTGTTGAGAATGCATGTTTCAGTGAATCCTGTCCAAGGATCTAGAAAACTTCTATGAAAACCTACCCTTTTCTTACGTTGCACCTTTCTTCAAATTATAGAAAATAAAAATCTCACATCATAACAATATTGAGACAGTGTTACACATCGGTGCAGAGCATCATTCTAGGTTTAGGAATTTAACTGTTTTCCAGCGTGTTGTGCGGGTGACAGTAAAGGCGATGTGCTCGCTGGCCAAATGGAGTCCTCTGGACGTCCTCGCTCAAAGAACATTTTACTGTCCCTCAACTTGGGCAGCGAGAGCTGGTCCAGCCTGTGAGTGGTCTGGGCCGTTTTGGCAGCATAGGAAATGTATGTCTCCACTTTCTTCAAAAAAAAGAAGTTAAGAAGTAAAAGACGAATCACTGACTTATGTATGGTTTCCCAATCAAACATGGACTTGTGAAAATGACCTCAAGCCTTGAAGGCAAAAAAACCCTCCAGTTCTAAATAAGTTATCCAAATGTTTTCTAAAGGTACAGAAACTGTAAACCTTTGATACACACCTTTGGCAACACTTTAAATTCCATTGAACTGAATGAATAACTTACCTTTCTTTCTAGGCACTTACCTCCCTGTTGCTTTTGAAGTTGGGGTGGTTCCCTTTGGGATTGGCTAGCTGTAGTAGCCGTGGAGAAGTCTCAGCAGTTCTCACTCTGGGTTCTATGTGCCAGATAGGGCAGCTGTACTCACAACACGATGTGTGAGGAGGCCTGTGGAACCACAGAGATTCTAATATTTGCATTTCTATATGCAAGATCACCATAAAACAATATGAAGCATCACAAACACAACATAGCCCCACAACATAGTCCTCCGCCCTGAACTAAAACCTCTCATCTTTTCAGACCATGCCCATGGGAGTGTGTTCCAAAGAGGCATGAAAACAAACAGGCATATTGTTGTTCATATTCGGTCTGGTGTGCAGGCCTGAGAGTCCTTTCTAGAAGGCTTGAAGCCAAATATGCACTGCTGCGCTTTAAGATGTATAAAAAGACTTCCGTGGCCGTTTCTGAATGTCCCCGGGGGGCCTGAGCTTTGAACAATAGCCCCTATTATCTTACCATCGTCTCCTCTCTCTCCCAGAGCCATAGCTTGCTACTGAAATAACAGATGTCAAAAATATTGGCTTCCTAGGCCAAGGAGGATCTGGGCCAAGTGACATGCTTGTGTATACTCTACTATTTAACAATGTGGACTGGGCACATTTTGTTATGGTCACATTTTCTTGGGGACTTTACCCCATTTCCTGGGAGCTTCGGGACCTGGTCTTAGGTGTTGAAAGGTGGACAATGCGTTTGTACTGGGTCGTCTTGGAGGAAGAACGTAATGTCTTCCTGGAGGAGCCCACCACCTCCTCTTTCCTGCAGGAAAATACAAGCAATTACTGTCCATTTCTTTGGGCTAAAAGAAGTCTCATCATGCAAGAGAGAAAACACTTAACCTCCTGTCTCAATGGACAATTGAAAGGGTTAAATGCATCACTAATGACTCAACGTTTTAGAGGGGTGAATAGACAGATCTGACCGTGTTGACCCTGAACAACTGGCAATGAAGAGCGATTTCATTTCGCATTTAGGCGAGATATGGATCATGACACATTGTGAGGGTGACATGCCAACTCTGTTGCCTGTGGGCAGCACCCAGGCAGCTAAATTCACTTTCTCCGTAATCTCATTAGATTGAATGGTTTAGTCATAAACTGCACATTTGAAGAATGCCAAATATCTGTCTCCAATTATCTAGTAGGTTGGCGAGGTTCAACTACAACCACTTGGAACACTTGAGCACTGTTTCTCTGTTAAAATGAACTGCAGCGTATTAAAACATAAATTCAATGAGCACAGGAACAATGGTGGCAGCTTGCCTGTGGCCAAACTGGCCATTCATTCTCATTTACTGGCAAATAGCTTATTTAACAAGGCAGGGCTTCCTGAGAAGAATTTTGATTGAATTATTTGTCTAATATTCCTTGCACGTTTAGCTTGACAGCTGAAAAATAAAAATGTAAAAGATAAGTTGGTAATGTCTGTCTGAACCTGACTAACAGATATCTCTCGAATTCAAATAGACATCTCTGGAGCAGTCACCTCCAATGAAATTGGCAAATAGCCTGAACATCACTTTTCACTCTGGAGGACCATTTCCTGCGCTTGAGCTCAGAGGCAAATGTACTGTATCTTATGCAAGCTTATAGAGCAGACAAATACAAGACTTAGCAGACATTTCCACTGTTTTGTGGTGACACAGCACAATATAATGTATTGAGCATAACTACTTACGATGCTTTTTTATTCAAACTGTTGGCTCATACTTTTTTGAGAGAGTCATCAATAATGTTCAGCCTGGGTGTAATTAGTATACAATTACCTCAGGTGGTCCTCCCATGCTGAGAAATCTCTTTTGTGCTTAGCTAGGTATTGGATTCTTTCTGTTGGAACTGCACCCAGCGCTGAGTAAGACAGGGGCCATATTGACTCCTGATTGCCCCAGGTAAGCTTTGGACTAGATCAATGAGAAAATAGACAACTTTCAGGGGGGAAATCCATAGACCGTATAGGGGAAATCGCTCAAATAAACATATTCACTATGAATGCTAATGTATAAACAAAAGAGTAATTGGTTGAAAAACTAAACTTCCCCTGATAGACTTGTAAAATGTCATGAGCATACAATTATTTGCAAATATCAATAATGAAAAAGTAGCCTACTCACCAAGGTGTTGTGACCCACACTGTTTTGGATTCTTTGTGCTCTGCAAGTTCCAGAATCCTACAAGAATGTTTCATTTCATTATCACCTGGTAGAATGTATCCTGATAATACAAAGAGAGCCAACAACAGGGCAGTAGTTGTAGTGCCTTGTTTATTTGCACATCAGTTTGATCTGAAAACAAGGATTCATAATGAAAAGATATGCACCTGTTTGATGGACAGGATCTGGATTCAAGTCCTACAAAAGAGAGGATTGTTCTGAGAAGAATATGCAATGGCGTTTATCCCCTTATGATAAAAAAGGAAATTCTGTAAAAAAATAATAAATAAATAATAATAATAATAATTAAAGGATAACATTAACATTATGTTCAACATAAGCATTCGGACAGCATGGTCCCCCATACATACCTGTTTTTCCAGATACCATGTCTGCCTGATGGAAAGTCTTTATAAATATACCGGTTGAATTCACCTGCTGGGTCACAGTGGTCTGTGTTGTTGCTATGGCATTGGGAGTCCCTAGCAACTTATCACATGGCAGGACTGGATTACTTGAGCGTGGCAGGTTGAAACCGGAGTGTACATGCACCTCTGAGGTCAAGGAATGACTTAAGAATGTATGGTTAGCTGTATTTTAATTGAGGAGTGAGAACAAAATGTCAGCATAAGCCTATAGACAACACTTTGAGCCACACAGGTATTTATAACCAGGGTTTTTATTTAGATCACCAGGTGTGACAAAAAATAAGGTATTTGATGCTTAAATTACAGAAATGGTTTGGAGGTCTGTTATAGTCATGCCATACAAATGAATTGTTCCATTGGTTAATCCAGTAGTGTACTTCATACCTGCTTATTACTCAAGACTATACCGGTAGTTTCACAAATGATGAACATGAAAATGAGTAGCACATTTTGTGCTTACATGTAGATTTATTCCTTAGCGCATGTAAACTAACTCCAAGGTAAAACATTGTTAGCCAAGTGAAAAACGGTACTTTGGAATTGTTTTATTTCTTCCAAATATTTTTTGGGATGATTTCTTTGGTTAAATAAATGTCACATTGGTTTTAAGAAAATATAACTATGTAGCAAGTTCCCTTTTAGTCAATATAGTCAATACAATTTCAAAGCAAAATATAACAAAAATAATCCTATGTACCACAAAAGTCTTCAACATACTACCTAACAGCAATTTGTCTCAAATGTAACCTGCCTTATGCTCTGTAAGTTGTAGCTCTAAGCAGAAGAATCTTTGATAACAACAAGGCATTATCAATTCAATCCCTATAGGTAAGGAAGTTGAGACCATCCTTGAATTATTGTGTCTGAAAGTGAAAAACTACAGAGGCAAGTAAATTATAAACGCTGGGCTTTTGTTCATTTGTGCTAATGCAAATTGCCAGTGAATGAGTTTGCACCTTGTCAGTTATGGCTTCTTTGGAATCATCATCATTCTACAGATCAATGATGCCTTTCACTATCATGCAGTCTGTCAGTACAGATTGTAGCTAGTGCTATCAAAACAAATGAAGGCAAGCCAGGACACGGGTGAAACTAAGGTAACATATCACCTCTCTATCTACCATCCTGCACCATTTGAATGATCAGGTCCCGTGTGTCCTGCACAGCCGAATTCACCTCTGTGTCCCCCTTCCTTACATGGGTGCCGATGAGGAAGAGCTTGCGCTGGTCCCCCACCTCCTCCAGGGACAAGGCTTCATGGAGCGTTGTGATACTGCAGGCCCCCTGTTTATCCTGGAGATACGAGGAATAACGGGAACAAACCCAAGGTGAGACACTGGAGCAGGTGCAGTATCTCACAAGGATGGAAAAGTGACGAGGAAAGGAAACACCACAAGACTATTGAAATGCAACTCTTGGCTTGTTCTCGCTCGTCTGTCCTCGATTCCTCACGTCCTTCCTCCTCATCTCATTCTTAAAACGCTTGGAGAAGATCCAAGGTTACTCCCCTCCGACCTTCTCCTTCAATACATTTTGAGATTGAGGTGAGGAGAGAGGACTTGAGGAATCAAGAAAAGACAATTGAGATGCAAGCCCTATGTCAGTGTGTCAGTCTCACCTGCTTGTTGGCCAGTACCACTAAGGGAAGGTAGAGGTCGGTTTCGAGCAGCTCGTGGAGATGCTTCTTAGCCAAAGGGAACTGGGCTGCGTTGGAAGAGTCCACCACAAATACGAGCACCATAGCCTTGCACAGGTACCTCTTCCAATAGGGTTGCAGATTCTCTGTGCCACCAACTGCAAAACATATATATATATATTATATAAACCTTTATTTAACTAGGAAAGTCAGTTTAGAACAAATTCTCTGTTATTCGAACCAGCAACCTTTCGGTTACTGGCCCAGCGCTCTAACCGCTAGGCTACCTGCCACCCCAGATGGCATGTTTTTATTTAATTTCTTCACCACAAGGTATCAAAGCAGTAAGTCATATTTTAACATTTGTTGAACACAAGAAAATACTATGAATGCATATCGAGTGATGAAGTCATGCTGGTCAGTTTTCATATTTTACAGGGTCTGGAAGTCTCCACAATTTCTTCATATCATGGTCATCTAGATAATTATCAGTAACTGTACTCTCGTTATTGTTATGTGCAGGTTGCATTTACTTTCTAGGAACTCAATCTGCAGGTCCTCTCTATTGATGGAGACGGCGTTGAACCCCTGTGTTGGGGCTACATCCTGCTCCAGACTCCCCGTGGCAAAGCAGTGAAGCAAGCTGGTCTTCCCTGCCCCTTCGAGGCCTAGCACCAGGACTTGCCTTCCTGTGGCCTTTGTCTAAGACAGCACATAATCATAAAAGCACATCAGATACACAAGTTAACACAACACAGAAAATAATATATTTAAACATTGCATATTAATACTTTTCTGTAAGTGCTGATCCAGAATCATGTGAACATTTATAAAGCTTGGGCAATGATACTCGTCATGGCAAATAGTGAACCAATGATTTAGGCCCACAATTAACTTTAATTGCTTCATCTTTACTTCAGCCTTAGTTTTATATCGCGCAGAAGTCAAAGAGACTGAAGGGGGCTTAACTGAACTGTGTCACATCACATCATCATGTGGTCAGTACGAGCTGACCACTGCCTGAGTAAGAATAGACTAGTGTATGGTAAAACAATGCGGCAAGATTATAATGTCAAGATAAGACTTGGACCTAGCTACAGTTTGTATGCCAGATATGTGATAACTATGTTTCCATTATTGGGTGTTACAGGTTAGATACAGTTGAAACTCAATTTTTCACAATTCCTGACATTTAATCCTTGTAAAAATTCCCTGTCTTAGGTCAGTTAGGATCACCACTTTATTTTAAGAATGTGAAATGTCAGAATAATAGTAGAGAGAATTATTTATTTCAGCTTTTATTTATTTCATCACATTCCCAGTGGGTCAGAAGTTTACATACACTCAATTAGTATTTGGTAGCATTGCCTTTAAAGTGATTAACTTGGGTCAAACGTTTCGGTAGGCCTCCTTGCTCTCATACGCTTTTTCAGTTCTGCACACACATTTTCTATAGGATTGAGGTCAGGGCTTTGTGATGGCCTCTCCAATACCTTGACTTTGTTGTCCTTAAGGCATTTTGCCACAACTTTGGAAGTGTGCTTGGGGTCATTGTCCATTTGGAAGACCCATTTACGACCAATCTTTAACTTCCTGACTGATATATCCACATAATTTCCTTCCTCATGATGCCATCTATTTTGTGAAGTGCACCAGTCCCTCTTGCAGCAAAGCACCACCCCAACATGATGCTGCCACCCTCGTGCTTCACGGTTGGGATGGTGTTCTTTGGCTTGCAAGCCTCCCCCTTTTTCCTCCAAACATAACAATGGTCATTATGGCCAAACAGTTCTATTTTTGTTTCATCAGACCAGAGGACATTTCTCCAAAAAGTACAATCTTTGTCCCCATGTGCAGTTGCAAACCGTAGTCTGGCTTTTTTAATGGCGGTTTTGGAGCAGTGGCTTCTTCCTTGCTGAGGGGCCTTTCATGTTATGTCGATATAGGACTTGTTTACTGTGGATATAGATACTTTTGTACCTATTTCCTCCAGCATCTTCACAAGGTCCTTTGCTGTTGTTCTGGGATTGATTTGCACTTTTCGCACCAAAGTACGTTCATCTCTAGGAGACAGAACGTGTCTCCTTCCTGAGCGGTATGAAGGCTGCGTGGTCCCATGGTGTTTATACTTGCGTACTATTGTTTGTACAGAGAAACGTGGTACCTTCAGGTGTTTGGAAATTGCTCCCAAGTATGAACCAGACTTGTGGAGGTCTACAATTTATTTTCAGAGGTCTTGGCTGATTTCTTTTGGTTTTCCCATGATGTCGAGCAAAGAGGCACTGAGTTTGAAGGTAGGCCTTGAAATGATGTGAATCAGAAGCTTCTAAAGCCATGACATCATTTCCTGGAATTTTCCAAGGCACAGTCAACTTAGTGTATGTAATCTTCTGACCCACTGGAATTGTGATATAGTGAATTATAAGTGAAATAATCTGTTTGTAAACAATTGTTGGAAGAATTACTTGTGTCATGCAAAGTAGATGTCCTAACCGACTTGCCAAAACTATAGTTTGTTAACATGAAATCTGTGGAGTGGTTGAAAAATGAGTTTTAAATGACTTCAACCTAAGTGTATGTACACTTCAGACTTCAACTGTAATACAAAATGCCATTAACTAACCTGCTCTTGGCGGTACTGACTTTGCTCTTGATTCTGGGAAAATTGTATGTTACATCTTATAAATGCAGTTGCAGGTGGCTCTACAAAACCAGAGAACTATATTACTGATGAATGTGTTTTTCTTTCTGTATACATAGAACCAGGGGTGCACATTTCACTGGGGACTGGTTGGGGTCATTTCCAACCCACACATTCTGAAATTGCATTTCTGTCCACCAGTTTTATCATTGCAATGTGATAACATGGCATCGGTGTACTTTAGGACCATGTGGACGCCTCCGAGTGGTCAGGTAGGCTGGCTGTTTGGAGTGTTCAGCCACGTGGACAGAGTGAAGGCTGTGCGAAGGCAAAGCTTCTGGAAGGCTGGAGTTGAGCATAGTTCAGTGTGTATGTGTTGCGCTCTTTCACCAAGCTATTTTTTTAATTTAACTAGGCAAGTCAGTTAAGAACAAATTCTTATTTACAATGACGGCCTACCTACAGGGTCAGCCCCTGGAGCAAATTAGGGTTAAGGTTTTTCACCTTGTCGGCTCCTGCTCGGGTATTCGAACCAGCAACCTTTAGGTTACTGGCCCAACTCTCTAACCGTTAGGCTACCTGCCACCCTGTAAAGACAAGCAGAGCAGAAACAGGCTACTCTTTAGTTGACTGATGTAGCTAGCAAGGTAACTGATGTTTAACTTAACAGAAAAAAACTAGTGTTTATTTGCAGTGCTGAGCTAGAATTGTAACTGACATGTAATGTTAGCTAATATTTCATCCCCTCTCGACTGAGGGGAATGAATTAGCTACGCTAGCTAGTAACTAGCACAGCCAGGTCAGCTCTAACCTCTAGCTGTCTGTCAGATAGCGATATGAGGTGGCTATTATTACTATCTAACTGCAGTTGTTTGTAGAGAAATGTTTTGAAGCCTTTGTTTAGTCACGTTTCAACAGAAGTAAATGAACTTGGCTAGCTTTCGCCAGTTGATGTACGTTTAGAGAGAGAGAGCTGGCCATATGTTGGCTAACGTTAGCTATTCTTTTTGCCTAAAGCACACTAGAACGGAATCAAATTATGAAACCATCAGCTAAACGATTGAAGATTGATATTCAGTGCAATGTGAGTTTTATTAGTCAGTATGGCAATGTAACATTATTGATCTATCAGGTTCTGTAGCTAATTCCCTACTTTTCACGCTGACACAGCAATAAACAGCTCTAACGTTATAGGCTTCACTGTCATGGTGCACAGTAGAGGTCTTCACAGGACCGATTTCTTCATCCCGCTCCCGCCCCCATCCTCAGATTTTCATACCGAACTCCGCCCCACCTGATGGCTTTCAGTCTGACTTCCACTGCAACCCCAAGAACTGGTCCCAAACCCAACCGTAGTCCCGCAATGTTACTCCCTTGCCAGCCATGGTCCCATTAATTTTGCGCATTATAGGCAAAATCAAACGCGCAAAAATAACTTAAGAAATTGTTTAAATTACAAGAGATCCTCACATGGCCCTTATATTAGGCTCTCTGTATTACTGGGCTATATCAGCCAATATGCTAGATGTAGTTTGAAGAGAGCAGAGTAGGAAAGACTTCCACTTTCTTTAGTTATTTTTATGGTTACCTTTTAGGATTGGGATGATTTTCAGACTGAGAAATATGGGTGATCAATATTTAGGCCTATTTCTAGATAATGTATATGATAATGATAATGTTTCCTTGGAAAGATAACTGCCCCGTGCTTCTCCGCCCATGCATAAGCTATAGCCTATTCTATTTAATTGAGATCACACACGCACCTGATCTCGCAGGTATGGCTACTGAACTTGAAGCAGCAAGAATGTTGACAGCAACACTTGCTACATTTTTCATAGGCTTATAGCATATAGCCTACCTTTTAGGAGGACAATTTGCAGGCAGAGACAATTAAATGGGTATTAAATAATTATTGAAAATGAATAGACGCAACACTCGCTCACCACAGTAGCTTAACCTATGCTTACCATGCTTACCACAGTAACCTAACCTATGGTCACCACAGTAACCTAACCTATGGTCACCACAGTAACCTAACCTATGGTCACCACAGTAACCTAACCTATGGTCACCACAGTAACCTAACCTATGGTCACCACAGTAACCTAACCTATGGTCACCACAGTAACCTAACCTATGGTCACCACAGTAACCTAACCTATGGTAACCACAGTAACCTAACCTATGGTAACCACAGTAACTTAACCTATGGTAACCACAGTAACTTAACCTATGGTAACCACAGTAACTTAACCTATGGTAACCACAGTAACCTAACCTATGGTAACCACAGTAACCTAACCTATGGTAACCACAGTAACCTAACCTATGGTAACCACAGTAACCTAACCTATGGTCACCACAATAACCTAACCTATGGTCACCATAGTAACCTAGCCTATGGTCACCATAGTAACCTAGCCTATGGTCACCATAGTAACCTAACCTATGTTCGCATTGCGCCTTTTCCTTTTCAATGATGATGACATGTTTTCATTGCACTTCGACTAATGTTGGTTGAGCGCCCTCCGCTTCTTTCCATTATCAATAGCCTATTTATTTACAGACAATGCAGTAAACTACAGTCTAGTCATATTTAAGTTAATTTCATATTTAAATTAACTGCCAGGTAAGTCTCCGCCCATGTGTGCAGCCTACTCTATTTCAATGAGACCACACATACTAGGCGCACTTGAACTCTCACGCCCAACTAGGAGAGGTAGGCTACTTACGTTGAAGCAGAAAATAATGCGAAAAATATGTGCTTTTAATACTAACGCATACAAAGTAGAAAGAGGACCGTTTCCAAATAATCTGTGGATACAAAAATATTTTCATCCAAAAGTCGTCTGTCTGACTGCCCACAGGATGAAAAATGCAGGCTACGCCACAATGATCTCTGTCGGGACCCGCAGGTCCCGCAGGCATCTCATGGGAATGCAGCCCTCTAGTGCACAGTCAATACACAACAGTGCTCATTATGTCTTAGCAGGATCAGATGGTGACAGGGGTCCCAGCAGGGTCAGACAGCCAGGGAAGACCAGTCTACAGAGTTCAGGTGAATTTTGCAGTATATTAACAATATCAGTGAATGATACAAAGTTCCATCTTTAATTGATGGGTAGACCTAAACTAGCTACAGGACAGCAATAACTCAACTCTCTCCCAACACAATTTCCTTCCCAGTTCCCACCATTCATTTATTTAATTCCCAAGGGAAAGGTTTGAAAAAAAAAAAAAAAGATTGATATAGTTCAGTCTTATTAATCACTTAAACATTTTAACAACAATATCTAACTGATGACTGTGGGCATTTTTTTCTTACTTTTTGTTCAAATAGAGACGCATATTGGATTATGTAAAAATGCAGGAAATTAGTTTTAGATGCCCAAAAAGGTTCTGGGGGAGGACCCCCAGATCCCCCGCCAGGTTATGTCCACACCCCACTTCTAAAACTAAAGTGGCACCCTTGTATAGAACCAATATATTGCTATTCGACCATAAACTGCACTGGTTATTTGCCGGTAGTTTGCAAGCTGGCCGATAGAAATGTCTAACTTGTTTAATACCTACACAACTACTTTTCTATCGCGGTGAGGTCATTTCCAATAGCAACCACAAACATCCGTCAAGAAGGCGTGCTTCAAAATAAACCTTTTGGAAACATAATATGAACAAAACGTACCTCTGTTACGATTGTTGGTGTTTGCTGTGCGGGTTCTGGTGCTTTTTGTGCAGTTTCTTTCCTAGTCTCCTTTTTTATTTTCTCTGGTTCTTTCTTTGGCTTTGACTTTCCCCCCGAAGACACATAAGTCCAGATGACATACGCAACTCCTCCGGTCACTGCAAGAGCAAGACCCACGACCGCAGCTTCTCTGGCAACAGGCATGTTCGAAACAATGTTACGAAATCTTGAAGAACTGTTTCACATGTCTTTATACATCGTGATAAATCGTTATGTATCAAGAAGTTTGCATCCCCCGGTTACAAGTGGATTAAGCTCTCAACGCGATAGGGGATATCCGGGTGCTTAGAGCACACAGGAAGTAAGGAAACAGAAAATATTGTGATTGCGATAGATTAATATATATATATAGAGAGAGATATAAATACAATAGAATACATTTTATAAATAGAAAAACATCAAATGCAAGACATGAACGTTCCACAATGCAGCCAGTCACTGCTACATTACACACGAACTGTCCGAGAAGACTTAATCTTCTCGTGAGAATTGTTTCGGCTCATCGTTTTGATTGACATGTAGAGAAACCACACTACTAGTTAGTTTGCACATGGAACATTGCTGTTTACACAGGCAGCCCAATTCTGATATTTGTGCCATCATTTTACATCAGATATTTTCCCGAGCTCATCTGATTGGTCCAATTAGTGAAAAAATATCCGAATTGCGCTGCCCGTCTAAACGCAGCAGGAGCGTCAGAATTTCAAAGGTAGGACTGAAGAATAACGGATAGAAGAGAAAATCAGCAACATGAATGATGCAGCTAAATTATTCTTTCTTGTTTGCATTTCCATAGTAAGTCCACCAGGCAGCGCTTGATATCGAAGAGGGCACAATGCGGTAGGATGTTGATGAGATGTTCAATGACAAAATGAGAACTAATTATTTATTTGTACATTTTTTTTTAAAGTACTAATGTTACTGTCCCCACTACAACAATACATGTTACATTTAATTGAAATACTGTAGAATTCCATTAATTCCTAGGATTGCTTCTTCTGTAGTAATAATAATAATAATAATATCAATCTACACACAATAACCCCATAATGACCAAGCAAAAACAGGTTTTTAGAAATGTTAATTTATAAAAAAATAAAAATGAAATATCACATCTACGTAAGTATCCAGAACATTTACTCAGTACTTTGTTGAAGAACCTTTGACAGCAATTACAGCCTCAAGTCTTCTTGGGTATGACGCTACAAGCGTGGCACACCTGTATTTGGGGAGTTTCTCCCATTGTTCCCTGCAGATCCTCTCAAGCTCTGGCAGGTTGAATGAGGAGCGTTGCTGCACAGCTATTTTCAGGGCTCTCCAGAGTTGTTCGATCGGGTTCAAGTCCAGGCTCTGGCTGGGCCACTCAAGGACATTCAGAGACTTGTCCCCAAACCACTCATGAGTTGTCTTGGCTTTGTGCTTAGGGTCGTTGTCCTGTTGGATCTGGAGCAGGTTTTCATCAAGGATCTTGCAGTACTTTGCTCCGTTCATCTTTCCCTCGATCCTGACTAGTCTCCCAGTCCCTGCCGCTGAAAAACATCCCCACAGTATGATGCTGCCACCACCACCATGCTTCACCGTAGGGAAGGTGCCAGGTTTCCTCCAGACATGACGCTTGGCATTCAGGCCAAAGAGTTCAATCTTAGTTTCATCAGACCAGAGAATCTTGTTTTTCATGTTCTTACGAGTCTTTAGGTGCCTTTTGGCAAACTTCAAGCGAGATTACACACGCCTTTTAATGAGGAGTGGTTTCCATCTGGACACTACCATAAAGGCCTGATTGGTGGAGTCCTGCAGAGATAGTTGTCCTTCTGGAAGTGTCTACCATCTCCACAGAGGAACTCTAGAGCTCTGTCAGTGACCATTCAGTTCTTGTTCACCTCCCTGACCAAGGCCCTTCTCCCCCGATTGCTCAATTTGGAGTCTTGATGGTTCCCAACTTCTCCTTTTTAAGAATGATGGAGGCCACTGAGTTTCTTTTGGTAGCCTTCCCCAGAACTGTGCCTCGACACAATCCTGTCTCGGAATTCCATCGACCTCATGGCTTGGTTATGGCTTGGTTTTTGCTCTGACTTGCACTGTCAACTATGGGTCCTTATTTTTTATTTTTTTATTTCACCTTTATTTAACCAGGTAGGTCAGTTGAGAACAAGTTCTCATTTGCAACTGCGACCTGGCCAAGACAAAGCAAAGCAGTGCGACAAAAACAACAGAGTTACACAGTAAACAAACAGTCAAAAACACAATAGAAAATCTATATACAGAGTGCAGAATGTAGTGCAAAATGCAGTAAGGTTAGGAGGTAGGACAATAAATAGAGCATAGTGGTGAAATAAATTACAGATTATCATCATTAACACAGGAATGAAGGATGTGCAAATTATGATGTGCAAATAGAGATACTGGAGTGCAAGATTAGTGAAAATAACAAAAATAAATATGGGGATGAGGTAGTAGTGTGGGCTATTTACAGAAGGGCTATATACAAGTGCAGTGATCGATAAGCAGCTTTGACAGCTGATGCTTAAAGTTAGTGAGGGAGATAGGAACCTCTAGCTTCAATGATTTTTGCAATTCGTTCCAGTCATTGGCAGCAGCGAACTGGAAGGAATGGCGGCCAAAGGAGGTGTTGGCTTTGGGGGTGACCAGTGAGATATACCTGCTGGAGCGCATGCTACGGGTGGGTGTTGCTATAGTGACCAGTGAGCTGAGATAGGGCGGGGATTTACCTAATAAAGACTTATAGATGACCTGGAGCCAGTGGGTTTGGCGACAAATATATAATGAAGGCCAGCCAACGAGAGCATACAGGTCGCAGTGATGGGTAGTGTATGGGGCTTTGGTAACAAAACGGATGGCACTGTGATAGACTACATCCAATTTGCTAAGTAGAGTGTTGGAGGCTAGTTTGTAAATGACATCGCCGAAATCAAGGATCGGTAGGATAGTCAGTTTTACAAGGGCATGTTTGGCAGCATGAGTGAAGGAGGCTTTGTTGCGAAATAGGAAGCCAATTCTGGATTTAATTTTGGATTGGAGATGGTTGATGTGAGTCTGGAAGTTGAGTTTACAGTCTAACCAGATGCCTAGGTATTTGTAGGTGTCCATGTATTCTAATTCGGACCCGTCGAGAGTAGTGATGATAGTCCGGTGGGCGGGTGCTGGCAGCGTTCGATAGAAAAGCATGCACTTAGTTTTACTAGCGTTTAAGAGCAGTTGGAGGCCACGGAAGGAGTGTTGTATGGCATTGAAGCTTGTTTGAAGGTTAGTAAACACAGTGTCCAAAGAGGGGCCAGATGTATACAGAATGGTGTCATCTGCGTAGAGATGGATCAGAGAGTCACCAGCAGCGAGAGCGACATCGTTGATGTATATAGAGAAAAGGGTTGGCCCAAGAATTGAACCCTGTGGCACCCCCATAGAGACTGCCAGAGGATCGGACAATAGGCCCTCCGATTTGACACACTGAACTCTGTCTGCAAAGTAGTTAGAGAACCAGGCAAGGCAGTCACTTGAGAAACCAAGGCTGTTGAGTCTGCCAATAAGAATGCGGTGATCGAAAGCCTTGGCCAGGTCGATGAAGACGGCTGCACAGTACTGTCTTTTATCGATGGCGGTTATGATATCGTTCAGTACCTTGAGCGTAGCTGAGGTGCACCCATGACCAGCTCGGAAACCAGATTGCATAGCAGAGAAGGTACGGTGGGATTCGAAGTGGTCAGTTATGTTTGTTAACTTGGCTTTCGAAAACTTTAGAAAGGCAGGGCAGGATGGATATTGGTCTATAACAGTTTGGGTCTAGAGTGTCTCCTCCTTTGAAGAGGGGGATGACCGCGGCAGCTTTCCAATCTCTAGGGATCTCAGACGATACGAAAGAGCGGTTGAACAGGCTAGTGATAGGTGTTGCAACAATTTTGGCTGATAATTTCAGAAAGAGAGGGTCCAGATTGTCTAGCCCAGCAGATTTGTAGGGGTCCAGACTTGGCAGCTCTTTCAGAACATCAGCCGTCTGGATTTGGGTGAAGGAGAAGCGGGGGGGCTTGGGCAAGTAGCTGCCGGGGGTACAGAGCTGTTGGCCGGGGTAGGGGTAGCCAGGTGGAAAGTATGGCCAGCCGTAGCAAAATGCTTATTGAAATTTTCGATAATCGTGGATTTATCGGTGGTAACAGTGTTTCCGAGCCTCAATGCAGTGGGCAACTGGGAGGAGGTGCTCTTATTCTCCATGGACTTTACAGTGTCCCAGAACTTTTTGGAGTTAGTACTACAGGAAGCAAATTTCTGTTTGAAAAAAACTGGCCTTTGCTTTTCTAACTGACTGTGTGTACTTGTTCCTGACTTCCCTGAATAGCTGCATATCGCGGGGGCTATTCGATGCGAATGCAGTGCGCCACAGGATGTTTTTGTGTTGGTCTAGTGCAGTCAAGTCTGGGGTGAACCAAGGGCTATATCTATTCTTAGTTCTAATTCTTAGTTCTTATATAGACAGGTAGTGTGCCTTTCCAAATCATGTCCAATCAATTGAATTTACCACAGGTGGACTCCAATCAAGTTGTAGAAACATCTTAATGATGATAATCAATGGAAACCTGAGCTCAGTTTCGAGTCTCATAGCAAAGGGTCTGAATACTTATTTAACTAAAGGTATATATTTTTTTAAATAAAGGAAACATTTCTAAAAACCTGTTTTCACTTTGTCATTATGGGGTATTGTGAGTAGACTGCTGAGGAAATGTTTTTATTTAATTCATTTTGGAATAAGGCTGTGAAGTAACAACGTGGGAAAAAGTCAAGGGGTCAAATTCAAGTTAACACAAAGAGATCAGTTTGTCAGTTAAGGAAGCCTATTTATTAAGACATGACAATGGGACACACATTTTGGCCAAAACAATCTGCTTTTTTCCCCATTGTTCCTAAAACAATGCGCAAATGACGTACTGCTACCCAATAATTAAAACATTGTCTTTTTACTTTAGCCGATATCAATGCAGGGATAACAGAAAAAAACCTTTTGCACACAGCTTGCCACTTTTTGGTTGAAAACATGGTGAAGTGATTGAAATTGTAGACAAAATTAGTTTACGTTCAAAGAACAGTACATTTCCTCTGCACAGAAGATACAACTTATAACTAGACACCCCACTTGCCTACAATGCTTCCATTAGTTCTCCGACAATTGTTTCTGCATCTTAAAAATAAATTGAACCGTGAATGAAGCAGGCAGGGAATGGAGGCCTATTACTCAATTCATCGCAGCCTATTCAACATCTAGAAATTGGACAATGTGTGGTAAAAAAAAAAAAAAAGATATTCAACTAAAATGATAAAGCTCATGACTGAGGTCTGGGCCGTGTGGTGGCGGTCGCCAATGTGTTACTCCACATCTGCAGCGTAATTCCAGCCTACCAGCCACTCTTGCCTCCTTTCTTCTTCTTCTGAGGGGCCTTCTTGCGGGCCCCTGGCCCTGCGGCAGCGGGCTTCTGCTGTCGTGGAGGGACCACGTTGCTGGCAGCAGGGGCCGAGGCTTGGGCTGACCCTGGCCGGGGGGAGGTAGGGGGGCTGCTGGCCGTCTTACTGGCATCCCTGGAAACAGCAGAATAATGTGTTACCAGCCAAATGCAACAGTACAGGTAAAAAGTAGGGCTGTTATTGTTTCCAACATTAGCGCGGTTTAACTAAAGAAAAAAAGGTGCCACACCAACAAATTGGGAATCAATCAGAGTTCAACTATTAGAATAAGAGACGGCTGCGTTACTCACAGGTCGGACGGAGCTCCTGATGTGGCCCCCTGCGTGCCTTTACCCACTTGTTCCTTCTTCTTGCCCTTCTTCCTGCCGCGGTAGTAGGTGCGCTCTCTCATGGGCAGCCATCTCTCCGGGTCAGGGTTCGCCGTGGGGTCGTAGTTCTTGGGCAGTTTGCCTAAACAGAGACGGGAGAAAAATAGTCATTCCACATCCCATTCAGAGATGCTGACTTCATTTAAATCAGATAAGACAATTGTATCACAAAGCATGAAGATATTCACATTCAACACAACTTGCAATGAGGACATACCCTTCTTTTTCTTCTTCTTCTTCTTTTTAACATCCCCTTGGCTGCGGAGAGAGATATTCTTAGTGAGAGAACGCCTATGTATACGGCATGTATAGAACAGGTAGTATGCAGCTTATTTAAAAGCGTTTTCAAAAGCTTCAGGTCGCCTCACCCTTGTTCTTTGGGTAGGTTCTCCCCCGTTACTTTGGCGGCCTTCTTTCTGACATAGTTGGCTCCGTGAGAGTTCTCCAGCTCATCTACGTCCACATTGAACGACATGCTTTCAGGGGAGGGGAGGTGCTTGCTTAGGCTGGGGGAAAAAGGCTAAGGATATAATAACATACGCTTTTCCATTTACTAGGCAGTTCTATGCACTTTATGATAACCATGGTAGAAATCGCCTTGATTGAATGAAAAACTGCACAAATCAGAGATAGTCATTCAAATACTCAGACTCATACTTAAGTGTAGTTTCAAATACAGAGAGCAAAGAAAGGATACGACTTGGCTTTATCTTGATCCACCAAAGAGTAAGCAGAGATGAGTTGTGCCAAAGTGTGGATGTCATTTGTGTTTTGCCTGTGGAATGGGGGGGGGGGGGGGGTGAGACAAGTTATTACATTGAATACCAAAAGTAGGCCAAGCAAAGCATTCACCAGCAGCACCACAGAAACAGAACAATCGTTAGAACGTCACTCACTTCCACAGTTGTTCCAGGTCACTGATGGCTTCCTTTTTCCGTCCGTACTTCAGCTTGAAATCGGCGGCCTCACGTACGAGCGCCAGGTGAACAGAGGAACCAGGCTGGGACGGAGGAAGACAAGTTGACAATGCAGTGCTACTATGGGAGCACGAACTAACGCATTCATTTTCAAAGTCACATTGACTTAATGATAAATAAAAATAAAATAAGAAAGGTGCATGTTGACTAATACCCTATTCATACACCGTTACAGTATTGGGTCGATAGCAACAATTGATAATGTCAGACATTTTATATACACGTTTATAAAAAGCCATAGTGTCCACTTTCAGACAAACAAAGATGCCGTAGCCGAGGTGCTTTCAAGACGCCACATTCCATATGTCTGAAAGGGGTATAATACCTGTTCTGATTGGTAGTACTGAATAGCTTGGCTGAAGACATCAATTGCGCTGTCGATGTCCTCTTCGTGGCTGTACATTGATACCAGAGCTGAGACCTGTGAAACAATTTCAATTTCTTAGTCTTGTGATCCTTGTAATGTTTGTTCAGAACATTTTTTATCTATGATTAGATTTAGGATAACAGAAGTATAAACACTAACCATCCCTTGTTTGTGCTTGAAATCTTCGATCGACCTCAAGATGTCACATGCTTTTGTAACGTGACCTTTGGAGAAGACACCGATAAATTATTTATTATGAGGTTACCTTGTATAGTCTGACATATGCGCAAACAGAACTAAATGCTGCAAAAGCAGGAGTCACTTGCTCATGAAATGAAAAGATAACAGTACAAGACACCAGTAAAGGCATGGTTTAGCACTAACCTAATCCAATTTATCTTCAATAGGTCTGTTATCTGTTGGGTTATAAAAAAGGGATTTGGAAAGACAACCTTACCTTGAGTCAAATAGAGTTGTGCCATCGTCAATTTGATACCAGATGCACTCTCTGGGTGCTGGTCTGAGAAACGCTTTAAAAACAGAATCACACACAGAGTTAGCATTACACTTGCAGGAGAAGGAAGCGCTTAAAATGTATAATATACATCAAGTTAAGATTTGGCCCACAGTGAGTACCTGAAGCAGCTCTATGGCCTTGGAGTGTTGCTTCTCCCTGCACAGCTGAGCCACCTGGATCAGAACTGGCCGCGGGTGGCCTGGGTTTTGGGATTGGAGGCCCGACGACAGCTTTCTGCACTGGTCCGCCTGTGGGGTATAACGTAACGCAAGTCATCAATGACTGTTTGAATATCTAGTCTAACCTGTTCCGATTGTGCGATGAGTGTGTATAACTACATGTCAAAATAAAACTGAATAAAGAGTGGAAAGATGGATCCTTTTAACAATGAGTTAATGTATTCAAATCCGATACCTGGTTAGTGTACATAGCCAACAGGGCTTTATTGAATTCGATGGCCTGCAGCTGCTTCTTGGCCAGCTTGTACTCGACGCCGTCGGCATTTGTCAGTTTCACCTTCTTCTTAGAGTCAAACACGTTTTGGTCCTGCAGGAAGAAAAAACCACGGCTTCAACAATAAGAGAACATGTCAACAACAGCTAAGCCCGTTACAGTGTTTAGTAGCTCCTAGAAATACGGGGAATGTTCATGCATGTACCTACTTTGTTTATTGTAATGATGTTGTTAGCGGTCACAGCTAGAAGTCCAACATCTGACGGCCTAGGATTCAACAAAAAATAATGAGTCAACTCTTCCTGTGCATACAATTGCACATCAGCTACAATTGAATGTAAGGGTTCAATTGACTGCATTTTGGAGTAACACTCACTTGAGCTTGATGACTTGGTTATAGAGCTGCAGCGCCTCCTCTGTCCGACCTTGTAACTGCATAATGTAGGCCATCTGGGAGTGGATGACCGCCAGCTCCGACTCGACATCCTCCTCAGTTATATCCTGCACAAACCCATTCGAGCCAATTACGATTCAGAACTCGACAAAGTAGTTGGTGACATTTCTGTCTGTACGCTCAGCCATTACATTGTTAACATATTTATTTCACAGGTATAGAGCACTCACCGAATCCTCTGAAAAGAAAACCCGACAAAGCTCTGAAAAAACAAACAAAAATTGTCAACATTAAACATGAAAGGGCTGGACAAAACCTTAAGTGCTACATTATGTATTAAGACCATGTCTGTAGCAGGATGAATTGCAATATGTCTGTGGCCCTGACCTTCTGCTTCCTGTAGTTTGTTCAGAGCCTCTGTGAGCTGGCCTCGACCAATGAGAGTACAGGCAGCGTTGTAGCTCAGCTCATATGTAGTCTCAGACAGGCCAAGATCATCCTGCAAAATCAGGGTGGAATGACATTATTTTGTGTTAAATAGACTTTGGAAAGATTAAGGATGTCAGAGCTTCCATAACCAAGTGTCTAAGAGGACCATTATAAAGAGAAGTCTGTTCTAATTGTGTGCAGAAGACCCACCGGAGAAGCCTTCTCCCATGTGCTCATAGCAGCCACCACGGCTGACAGGTTAGTCTTCCTCTCCTCTTCGTATTCATCCTGGGAGTTCCTGATCAGGTCAGTGTAGACAGCCTTGCACTCATCATAGCGCTCCATACGGTACAGCTAAGGTGAGAACAAAAGGGGAGGCCAGGGTTGTCACCAGTTACCACAGCCACAAAGTCAAAATGGTCTATATCGTCAAAGTTCCTGAAAACACAAATATTTTTTTTTTTTTTATCAGATTTTAAGAAGAGAAATTGTTGAAATAGGCCAGGTTTAGCCATAATTATTACTTTGTGGCTGTGGTAACTAGTTACGACCGGAGGCCAGGAGTCAGTACATTAGGCCAGTTTACGGTGGCTGGCAGGATTATCCACTGGAGGGTAGACAGACAAGCAACACCTCATTTCATTTCTTATTTTTAAAAAGTCTTACCACTTGGCCATAGAGTTCCTTGAGCTTGTCAGTTTGTTCCGAAACACTTTCAATGGTCTTCAGGGCACTTTCAACTCTGTTCAATCGGTACTCACAGTAGGCTTTTTCAAACACAATAAGCTCACTAAGGAAGAACAAAAAAAAAAAAAAAAAAAAGTGTTCAACATTGGAAAAAGGGTACAACCAGGAGTATCTGACCAGGTCAAGTATTTATATACTTTGCATTGTTACAAGATTATCAAAATGTAACAATATGATCCAGACATTAGTCATATTCAACATACCTGCCAAGTACTTTTGAATAAGTGTTCATGACATTCAGTGCCTCTTTGAAGCTGCCATTCTGCACCAGGCAAACTATTTTACAGTGAAGGGCTGTCACGTCTTCCTTGTCTTCATGCAAAACTGGAAGAAATGCACAATTTACATTAAAATGTATACTTTTTCTTCAGGTCACCAGCATCAAACTAGTTAGCTATAACTTAAGTCAGATCTAAAATTTGTGGTGCGCCATAGTGTACACGGAATAATATTTTTTGTACAAATCTATATTTTTGCGCAAATCTATTAATCACAGTTCAATGGTTGATACAATGCTGATGACAACGGTATGATAGAAAGATAAGCGTCTAGCACGGTGGTTTATAGATTGTGGCTAACTAGCTAAGCTAATAGCCAGCCAGCTAACTAGCTAATTGGACACGTCACTGTGTGTTTACCACAATTGAAGGATTAAATGTTAGTCAACATGTGATAACTGTCCAACGAAATCTACACTAGACTACGATTTATCAGTTGGTAAAATTACTCAAATATAAACTAGTTAGTGATTAGCTTTAATAACGTATAGCTGCATATTTAACTAACGCTTTAGCTAAGTGCTAACAGCTGTAGTTAGCTAGCTACCAAACTAGTCAGCTGTCAAACTATAGATCATGTATTCAGACTGACAATTACAAACATGTGAACAAGATCATAATACTACTTTTGTTGACAGCTTTGAGGGCCCGAGTGAAGTCTCCATTCTGTCCACAGCGATTCACTTCAGTCCACAGCGAAGCAACGGAGCCTCCTCCGCTCGACATCTTTTGCTGCATGCGAAACTGCCGCCGGAAGTAAAAATAGTCTTGTTCCGGGTTGACATTATACTAGCAAGTTATATTATTTAATTTTTGTCAATAAAAATTACATTGATATTAAAAGAGTATTAAGAATAAACTCTCTCATCAACACAAGGATAATTAGCCAATATATAGATAATGATACAGGGTTGGGTTTAAGCATACAACTGCATAAATCAGATGATTTTGGCTGCGATAAATGTATTATTGTGTATAGTTAATTTTTTCAAAGACACGTTTCCTGATTTTGAGTGCTTTGGTTTCGCGCATGCGCAATGTGAGCAACAGACAGCTCTGAAATCTTATGCACCGACTGATCCAGTAGCAAGGGTGTATTGTTATCGTTGTCGAGGACTGTGTGAAGTTTATGTCCTACAGAAATGGCCGGGATTAAAGGTGAGGACGTTACTATCTTACTTTTAGATAATACATTAACTGGATTACAACAAAAGTAATCAATCGCACACATATGTATAAACGATCCAAGGATGGATGCTAGCTATCAACTGAGTACTAGCTAGTTAGCCGGCTAAGCTAACGCCATTCTAAGCTAGCTAACGTCTGCTAGCTTTAACAGGCCGATAAATAGCAGTGTATCTAGCTAACTATCTAGCTAAATAAAACTTGGCTAGCTAGCTACATATCTAACGTTACATATCAAAGAGAGATGAAGCAGTATAGTTAATGTTAGATAGCTTGGCACCTGGCTAGTTCTGGCAGCGTAGTTTCGAATGGCCAACTAAGCTAACTAGCTAATGATTGCCATTCTGAAACAATGAAATCCACGTTAGGAGCGATATTTGCCTTCATGCCAAGCCTCCTGTGTTGTTAGTGATTGATTGTTATGTCAAGCCAGGTAATGTAGGTAGCGGTAACTAGTTAAGAAAGCTATCAAGGTAGCTCGCTATACAATGATGACTTCAAGCTAAGATTAGCTAGACCTCGCTAACAATTGCATTGTCTCCTTGACAACTAGCTAGCTATAGCATTGTCTCAATCCTCACCTACTAGCTAAGTAACCATGACATACAGGAGTTTACAAATCAAACGAGAATAATAGCACCTAGCCACCAAGTTGACATTCACATAATATATGGTAGCTGAAAATACTCTGCATCCCCTCACCCAAGCATTAGGGCCACGGTCAGATGATCAATTATGACCAAAGGATTTAGTCTTACACACACACACACATCTGCTTAGTTTCTTTACCACTCCTTTCTAGCTCTGATCAGCCTGTCCTTCGGTGGGGCCATTGGACTCATGTTCCTGATGCTAGGATGTGCCCTTCCAGTGTATGAGTAAGTATCTCCATCATATTCAACCTGACTGTCATGATGCAGGCCTTTGTAATATGATGCTGCCCAGATTTAGTCATTTTCCAGTCATAACTGATGGGAACTTCTCTCTTCACAGTAAATACTGGCCCTTGTTCCTCCTCTTCTTCTACATCCTCGCCCCAATCCCTTACGGCATCTCCCGGAGAATTGTTGACGACACAGACTCGGCCAGCAACGCCTGCAAAGAGCTGGCTTTATTTCTCACAACAGGCATAGTGGTTTCAGCTTTCGGCCTGCCAATCATTTTCGCCAGAGCCGATGTTGTAAGTACACATCTTGGTGATTTTGCATGTGTAGTCTAAGTGGTGTTGGGCAACACTTTGCACTTATACCTGTGCAGTTACAACAGTGCATTAGGTTTGCTGTTAAAGTAATTGCTTTCTAATTGCATACATTTGTGGTGTTACATAAATGGAAAAAGGACCATTCCTGTTATATCTTATAGGCTACCATTTGTGTAATAACAAGAAATGCTGAACACCATTACTAAACAACAGTTTCAAAATAACTTTTTTTTGCTCTGTCCAAACCACAGATTGAAAGTGTGCAATGCAGGATTTTGTAACATGTGCGGACTGAATAATTCATGTTTGTTGTTTACAGATTGCCTGGGGAGCATGTGCGCTTGTGTTAACAGGCAACGTAGTGATCTTCGCAACCATTCTGGGATTCTTCTTGGTCTTTGGATCAAATGATGACTTTAGTTGGCAGCAGTGGTAAAATTGGGAGCGTGGGTAGGAGACTAAGTCTGAACTGTTTATATTACTGTAATTGTTATTATTGTCATTATGATTACTATTATTGTTGTTTATTTATGACCGCCCATCCATAGACTCATTAAACCAGTGCAATAATCTGTTTTAACTGTCATGCGGAATGTCAGACTGACTTCAGGTGGATGTGCTGACTTTCATTTGGACTTTTTATTTGCTCCATGTTTTTTTTTTTTTAATTGTCAGAAAGGTGGAAGCTTTTCCTGTGACAGCTATCTAACTGACAAATGTTGTTACTCCTTTGGGGGTGAGGGTGTACAATAGCATGCTGGTCAGTCTCGAGAGGAAAGTTTTCCCCTCCAAGTGCTGACAGAACAGGATATTTTGGTTGTAGTATGTGTTGTTTTTGAAGAGCATATTGAAAGCTGTGAGCTTTAGTCTCTCAGATTGAAAACATTCAATATGAAAGTAGATACAGCATATATTGATATAATACATCATCCAATGTACTGTCCCCCATTGCAATGATCAAATTCTAATGACTCAGCTGTTCAGATGTTCATTTGATACAGGCTTCTTGTGCTTTGTTCTTTTGCCTAGTGTAGCATATTCTTTCCCTTTTGAAAAATGTCTAGAAATCATTGTAACCCTGTGTCATTGATTTGTTGGAGCAAGGTTTAGAAATCATCAAAAACCTTCCTCAGACAGCCCAGGATTAGGGATAGCCGGTGGAAACATGGACAATTTAAGATCTAGGCTACTTATAACCTAGGTAATACCGCTAGGCCTGGATTTACCAGGTATCCTATTGGTTTCTATACCTGGAGTTGGAAACAAAGGCTGCACTGTAATTATGTTTCAAAGATAAATGTGGATGAACCCCAGTTTTTACCAAGGCGCCATCCTATTTTGGCCTATATTTAGTACAACCACACTGAGAGGTACTCACATCCTCTTCAAGGAAATTAACTAGCCGTATTGTCCTAAACTAGTTTTAATGTGGTCTTTGTATTCCTGCGTTGGGTGTGCTGATACCATACATTCTCTGTGTAGTTTGCCATTAGTTAAAGGTCTCAGTGAACAGTGCGCTGCAGCTTTGGAGTTGTTACTTTTAACTGAATTAGTGGTAGCTAAGCAAGGTATTAAGCAGCTGTCACCCCATGTGCACTGGTTTGTTCAGCTGGGTGGAAGGTTTGAGTGTTTATGATCTCTGGAAGAGACAAAAAAAAAGCTAAACCCATCTCAAAATATTCCAGAAATAACTGGAAGCACGAATGAATCGGGTATCTCTTGTCCCTCAGTTTTTGAGTAAGTTTGTCATTCGTATTTCCAGTCTTCCAGAGACCACAACCTTAATGAAGATGGTGACTGTATTAATTGTATCATAATGAAAACTATTTTGCACCTTTTTGAGTTTAGCTGAACTTTTAAATAATAATTATTACCTTGATTAACAAAGGTAAAGTTACAACAAATGGCATTTGGTGTTTTTACTGTCCTTTTATGTAAGTCATTGAAACTGGAACTTTCCATACATCAAAACAAATAATCAAATATACACTTACGCCTACAGCAATGCACTGATAGTATGTCTACAGTTTTTGGACATCCAAGATAATCCATAGTGTTTTAAACCACAAAATGAGTGTTAAAGACGAGCACTGCTTAGTGAAAATGTCTCAACAAATTACAATATAATTCAAACAAATTAACACATATGAACTGCAGAATCAGGTAATTCTAGTCATGGGATGGGTTCGTCACTGATCTCTTTTGTGAAAGATATGTTTTGCATACCTGAAATAATATTTTATTTATTACTTTTAGCGGATACTGTGTAGCTGTCCAATTGCCATTTTCTATCTACAAGTTTTATGTTCGGAGGCTGAAGTCAGCATGGTGGTTTTCTTTTATAAATAAATGCAATTTTTTAACATCTTCTCATTGAATTAATTATACATCAAACTCCAATATCAACACATCCTAGTTGCATTCGGTATGAGACTTTAAGAGCCTCAGTTATGTATTGGTTCTTCCTTGACTACTGAACCTTCAGATCTCACGAGGATCAAAACATTGATTCTGTCCAGTTGCTTTTATATGTTCCTCACTGGTGTGAGTGTGTGTGATGTAAGGTAAGGTAGTGATTGCTCATGTTTATTAATCTCCTCACGTGGAAGTAGGTAGTCAAGTACTAACAGTGGGGGAATAGCTGTGGTTTGTCTCCCCCACCTGGCAAGGAACTGACACATGAAACAAATAGATTATTTTTTATATATATACACACACACACACACATATATATATATATATGGGCAGCACTGAAAATTGGTTATATTTCCTCAACTTCAAAATCTGCAAAATAATGTCCTCTATCCATTGTTTTTTGATTTTCCGATGCTCCATGACAGTCTAGCTTTCACTTTGGTGATTATTAGAGATCTGGAAACAGTCAAGAAACTGTATGAATGTAGGTCCATTATAATTTCTACACAGGTACGATTTGGTTTTATAAAAAGACCACTCTGAATGTCAAAGTGACAATAGAAATAGGAGTGTAGGTACAGTTACAGAGATGCAGACAGCTGTCACATGAAAAAGGAAGGTGTTGGTAGTTATTGGGTCACTATGGTAACTGTATGACTAATGGTTCAACTGCTTTGGATGTCCAGTCTTGGCTAATCACTCAGAAGAATCAGGCTGTGGTTGAGGTGCATTATAAGCAATGCATTGTAATGTACTGTGCAAAGAATATCACCATCATAATCAATTGAAAAAACGATCTGTGTAGTTCCGCAAGAAAAGCAGTAAAACACTAACAGAGTTGGCATGCATTCACAGTTATGTTTCTAACTAAGCCCTATCACATTTTAGTGTTCAAATTCCAAACCTACTGTACAGTGACTGAATCATTTGAATACATAAGAGAAAGTTGTCCTCTGATGTGGAGGGATGGTGGTTAAGGGGGAGACAAGATTTCCATTCACAGGCTTTGGGTACAGCAGCGCTGGAGGGGGGAATGCCTGGTGTCCAGGGAGACAGAGAGCGATAGGAGCCTGCAGGATTAGCTCTGCCAACAGGAGCAGGTCAACAAAGCTAAACACGACCAGCTGCTCAGCAGGATTTATCATTAACAGGTTTGACATTGTGTACAATTTCACAAATAAAGTGATCTTAATTGCATGGATTAGGAGTCATTTCATTTTGTATATCTAAGGGTCGGCCTTCAATTGGCATAGAATCTCAATGCAAAAAACAATACATTCCGATTGCAAGGGAAGCTGTACAAAATGCCTTGACACATTCCTGTCAAATCTTAATTTTGTTCAACTACTCAAGTATGGGCTCGCTAGCCACATTTATCTATAGGTGTTTCTGGAAAAGACTTGTAACATCTCCAGAGTCTGTCTAGTGGATTACATGAATACTAATGGTGTAATAGTGGAAAATGCCAATAACATTCCTCCCATTTCTGAAGGAATCTTTACCATAGCATGTGTTGAATACATATATTTTGTGTTCTTGTGTTTCTATCTGCGTGGTTTATGTGGCCCTCACCAAGGATCTGGTTGTGTTATTGCAGCAACGGGTGCATCTTGTGGTGGGGGGAGATCTCCAGAGACGCTGCACTGCTGGGCCTACAACTGGAACAGGTCAACTCGGAGCTACCTCACCTGCAGAGCTCGGAGGTGCAGCTGGAAGGCCTGGTGAAGGAGCTACATAATGAGGCCCTGTAGAGAGCTGCACTGACAGAGGGCCTTCAAGCAAAGCTGCACAGGTAGGCATACACTGCCCTGCACTGTGGGGAAGAATGTTTAACACATAAGACGTACTTTTTTAAATGGCAGCAGTCTTTAGCCAGCTGTACAAATGGACACAATGTAGAAGCAAAGCCAGTCTAAGCAAAGAAACATAAAAATGTATGAAACTCCTACCTTTTTATTACCATCTCCTACAAACACAAAGTGAAGCCGCCCCCCCACTGTTTTAAAAACATGTCGACCAGATCTCCAACTAGTCATATCGTCACACGTCAAATAAAAACAGTGAGTTTGAATTTGTGATTTTAAGTCAGCGAAAACACACGCCCTTAAGCATGCTGTGCCATAATTCGCTGACTTCGAATCCCCAGTTTGGAAAGTTGGCTGATGGTCAGAATACGTTATCACATCGTAATTCCAGCGGTACTCTTACACTATGGGGAGTTTCACATGAGCTCAGCGCAAAACCCTTCCTTGAGCTGAAATTCATTGTTTGCCCGTGAAAGATAAACTGGGAAATCATAGTATTTCTAAGAAGTATGTTTTCATGAAGTATGTTTTCAGGATTGATAGTACAAGAAAATGATGTCACCAGGTAACACGTTGGTTAGATTTATTGGCGGTTCATGCAACATTCAGGAAGGATGCTGCATAATGGATTTGTTACCACCACAAATTAGCACCTTAAGTTAACTTTTAACAGTATGTGTTTTTGGCCGACCGTAAAATATGGAAGCCGGAAGAGCTTCAGTACCGCTACGGCGCCAGCACCCAGGAGCTGGAGGACCTGCGCAGCGCCAACCACAGGAAGGTGCAGGAACTGCAGCGGGAAAACGAGGGCAGCCTGAAGAAGCTCCAGGAGACAGCTGAGCAGTTTGAGTGGCTGTGTGAAAAGCAGCGCTACTGGATGTCCTGCAAGAGATCGCTATGCTCTACCATCACTCTGTTGTCATTGGTTATGTAGCACAGACAGACGGACGGACAGACAGACAGTAAGTACATAACCCCAGATTTGATATCTGAATAAAACCTCCAGATTCAAAGAATGCCTGTCAGAGGAGGAGGCGGCTCTGGTGCAGCAAGTGGTTGGAGAAGGAGGTGGAGGAGCTGAGGTGGAGCTCACAGGGCTCAGAGAGCCCCACCCAGATCCTGTGCTGCCCCCTAGAGGACACAGACAGCCAGCACTGTGACAGGTAACAGCAATTTGTCCTCAATGACCCTAGGCCTCCTATGTGTAACCTTTATTTAACTAGGCAAGTCAGTTAAGAACAAATACTTATTTACAATGACGGCCAAACTCGGACGATGCTGGGCCAATTGTGCGCCGCCCTATGGGACTCCCAATCACGGCCGGTTGTGATACAGTCTCCAGTCTCGTATAACAACTTATCTTTGATACATTTTTCTTCCTCAGTCATACCACTAACAGTCAGTTAAGTTATGCGTGACACAGCAAAACAGGGCCCATAACAGGCATCTTAGACGTTGCTAATATACTGTAATTGGGAACAGCGGTTATAGACACAGGATGTTCTCAGTCACACGTCCACGTCCACTTGTTTTCTTCCCTTTCTGATTCTCCAGAATTCCCTCGTGGGAATCAGACGAGATGGATGAGGGCTGGTCGACAAATGGAGAGGGCTGTATGAGGACTTCTTCAGCCAGTTCACACCCCACCAAGTAAACATAGCCTACACTACCTTTGTCCAAACCATGGGCCATGGGTTGCACATCTCTAGTCTTCAGGGGCTGTAGAGAGCTGTGTCTTGCTGTGTGTTACCAATAGATGAGGTTGACTGCTAGTTCGCTTGCTAGGTTTAGAATGAATGAGAAGGTACATCTAATACACCCTGACTACAGACAGTTGTGCAGCACTGGTCTAAATGGACATGGCATGAGTAATATGACTGCCTAGGATCTAGGGAATCTTATGTTAAGTGAATTTTTATATTTCTTAGTCATGGATCTCTCTGGTTTTCTCAGGCAGTATGGCTGTGTCGCAGGCAACGGGGTGCTCTTCCAAACCAATGGAAAGCGATGACTAATGACTGGAGTAAGTGTTTGCCAGTGGCCCCTTTGCTTTGTTCCCTTCTGACTTGCTCTGGAGTGCACGTCTCAAGATAATTATTCTGATTGAGTGCAAATGATGCAGGATGTAGTCTCTAGTGAGCCTGAGAGAAAAGGAAGTTAGCTGAGCTGCTGGAGATATAGGAAGCGAGACAAGCAACCATGCTAAAATCTATTACCGATATATATGATTTATGCGGTCGATTCACTCACGGGAGACCAGACTCATGTTGTGACTCTTAAATTTGAAGGAGATAAAAAATATCATACCGTTACTTATATGCAGGTTTGGGGAGAAAGCAGATGTAGAATTTTCCAGAATGATTTTTCTTCTCACTGTAAATTGTGTAGGTGTGTGTGTGTGGTTTATGTTCATTGCCTTTGGCCGGGCTCACCTATAGTTTATTTTGCGTTCTCGGGGCGGGCACGCTGTCGACGGATACCAAATACCTCCCTGAGGTCAGAAGACCATGAAATCTTTTTTTTCTTAGCTTAGACACTCCTCAGTTTTAGCTGTTTTGTGGCTCGCTACCAACTGTTGCGGAGAACCATATAACCTCACCGTTCTTCTTACAGTTGACATTTAGCAGACGCTGTTATGCTCAAGGGAACATTGACTAATTTTTTCACCTAGTTGTCTCAGGGATTCGAACCAACAACCTTCCGGTTACTGGCCCAAGGCTTTTAACCGCTGGCATGACCATGACTGTCCTGGAGAGTGATATACAGCTGTGTCACAGTCTATTGTCTATCTTTTGTTATGGCCCTGCACAGTGCTTTCCTATTTGGCCACACTTTCCTGTCATTGTCTATTTCCAGACACACTGGTGGAACATTGTAATCAACAAGTAGAAACATATAAAAATACCTGAGATTGTCTTGTCACTCTGCCAATCCTGATGATGACGACTCTAGCTGATGAGCAGAAAACAACACATGCTGATGCACAAAAACTCCCCTCATTCACAATTATCCAGGTGTTTGTTCGAAGACATGGTCTAGTTCATTTCTATATCACGCACAAGAGGATTCAAAAGCTGCTGTTCCACGGCCAGGTGTAAAGTCACATGACCTTAAGGTGTTCTGGAAGGCAAAGGCGTAGCCAAGGATTAACTATGTGTGGCAGCTGGAAACTAGTTGAATTTGCACACAATAAAAAGTTGTAAACCCGACCATGCAGAACCCAACCTCTGAAAGTACTCCTTATAGGGTTTATTAATGGCACCATTATAAGTATTACACAAATAGCATTTTTATGTTTAACCTTAGTCGCAGCCAGGGAAAACACATATACATTTAAACCAGGATAAATCCAATAAAAAAGTGAGACTTATTTTGCTGTATTTTGCTGTGTGTGAAATTTACATTTGTCTATTCGGCTGCTTGACTAAGTATGAGTTCCACTTCTAGGGGTTATAAATAGAAGTGCACGGAGACTGGGAGTTGTTCGATTTTTGTAAATATAGGGACACAGGGTTCATGTAAGGAATGCCTCTTCGTGTCTCCTCAGAAAACACTTCACTTCTTAAATCGTTCCTGACCTCTGGGTCTAACAAGTGACAGACAAACGGCTTCTGACAGAGGTTTCTTGCTTATTAAAGAGAAAACATTGCCAAAACATTGAGTCATGTCTGGTTCCTCACGATCTTACAGGTGAGGTTTCACCCTAAACGAGGTGAAAGTTGTTTACTGAAAGGTCTCATGTTTGGTTAGACCAGATTAGTTATTGGATGTTTGGGGCCTTTTCTGTCTCTCTCAGAGGAAAAGACAAACTCGTCGTCTGCATGTTGATGCAAAACAGAGTGGACTTATGTCGTTGTTTGACACCGTGTTTAGAGGGATATGTAAATGTTTAACGCTGGAGTGAGTAAACACACATAAGGGGTTAGGTGTCAGGATTTGGAGAGGGGCTGCTCGGCCAAATTGTGACACCCACGCGCAATGCTTCCGCACGAACATCCCTGTGACACAACACTACCAAAACAAGATGTTATTCTTAGTCTTAAACTCTTAAGCTCACAATGACATTACACGCAGAACATTTACTCTGTAAAAACAAGTGAGTGGCTCTGGCAAGTGAGGATAGAAGTGGCGTTGATATCGAGTGTACTAGTAGGCGTCCACAGGCCCTCACCCTCAGCAGCTTCCTTTGTCCAGCCTCAATGATCGCTCTCCAAACAAAGAAGATAGGGGCTCCTTCAGAGCGAAGGTGCAAAGAGAGAAGGGGTTGGGGGTTGGGGGGGACTCATGGCTCGACAGAGAATTGTTGACAGACCGTTGACGAGCGGCAGGTGACCGGCGGGTGACTAGGTGCAGGGGTGACGGGACGCCTGCCAGTCAGGCAGCCAGGCCACAGGAAGTGATGGAGGCTGGGTCATTACAACCTTCAGCTGGTGGGGAGAAAATACTCAGTTCACTGCTGTAGTGGGTCTAGAAGACAGATGGGCTTTTAACATTTTATGCAGAGGACCATAGGCCTAATTTAGCAAAAATGGCTATTTACCCTGGCAAGAAGTAGTGCTTGATATTACGTCTTACATGTTTCATTGTTATTAAGTTGTAAAAATCGCCAATACTCTTGCAAATGGTTGGTAAAGAGAATGTGATGTTTTTTTCTTACTTTGAGATCCCAACAAAAAGGTTGGGAGAGGTTAAAAGTTGAAACCATTGTGTAATTGTAGGTTACCATGAAATGTATATGACCCTCAGGAATGTATGATACATTCCCTTACTTTTAGATTTGTAGTCCTCTCATTTTGGCTTGTTATAATCCTTTTGGATTCACTATGGAATTGTGTGAAATAGAGTTGTACACATCCCTCCATATGAGCCACTTTTGTAACCCTGTCTACTACAATTACTTGCTATGAGTTGAACTTGTGTTTGAATGTGAAAACAGCAAGGTATCATTCCATCTGGCTGGCACCCATAAGGGAAACAAGGCGCACCAGACAGGAGATATTTCCCCCTGCAACTTTAGGAGCCATCTGTAATCTATTTTCTCACAGGGCCTAAATACCTTAGTGCCAGGCAGGTTCTGAAGCATCATTTCTGCTCAGCGGTGTTTCTTTTCTTGTCATCTTCCCAAGCCTCCCACTCCTGATACCCAACTGGAAATTGTTTCAACAACAAAAGAAGGAATGAGGGGAGAGCCTGCTAAGTATCCTGGGAAATGTCAGCCATCTCTAAAGGGAGGGATGTCTTTCTTATCACTCGGTCCTTTCCTTTTTCTCCCTCCCTCTCCCTCCATTAACAACGAGTTGAGCTACCGCCCCCTCCACTCTTTGGGGAAATCTTTCATGGTGCATACAGTAGTAAGGCCTCTTCTCAGGCAAGTTGATGTTTATTCTCGTGAATCTTGCCCAGGAGATGGGCCAGTTCTCAGGGCCCCTTAAATCAAGATGACAGTCCACCAGCCTGTGGAGTATTGATAAAAGATGAGTCCACCAACATGTGGAGTATTGATAAAAGATGAGTCCACCAACCTGTGGAGTATTGATAAAAGATGAGTCCACCAACATGTGGAGTATTGATAAAAGATGAGTCCACCAACATGTGGAGTATTGATAAAAGATGAGTCCACCAACCTGTGGAGTATTGATAAAAGCAGGACGATACTGGGTATAAACACTTCATTGGGATGACACAACACATTCATAAGCATTGCAGAACCTTTTTTAAAACTGCATTGTTACACACAACAAATGTAATGTTGACATAAGGTGTGAGGTAGTAAACAAGATTGCAAATGTTGTCATGTTAAGTTACATAAATCCTCTTGAACATTTTGTCAAAATGTAGATTTCCCCCTAAATAGACCTGGGACACTAGGTGGGTGCAATTCATTATCAGGTAGAACAGAAAACAAGCAGGCTCCGGACCATAGGGTAAGAGTTGAATACTTCTGGCCAGGGCTGGCCCTGACCAATTTAGTGCCCTAGGCAAGATTTTAGCTGGTGCCTTTGCATCGCAGCCAATTCCACCACCGATCATTGTATTCATACACTCACACAGAAACCGCATAGCTTTATGTCTTTGAGATTTTCTTTATTTTAGAAACATAAAACAAAATAAACAGTATTAAAGAAACAAGTGACATAAAATTAATTATAAATACAATATAAATAAGAGTATTGCACGAAAAAACTATATTACTGAGACCTTACAGTCTTACTCGTCTTGCCTTTCTTGCAGCAAACAAGTGACATAAAACAAATTATAAATAAGAGTATTGCACAAAAAACTATATTACAGAAACAGTGCAATATGTATAATGTAGCATTGTTCTACAGCCTTACTCGCCATACCTATCTTGCAGCAAAGTAATCTATGATATCATCATAAGCCAGCTGTTGTAAGACCACATGATTTATACTAATGATGGAAATTCCACTGAGACGTTCTTGCACCGTAGTAGATCTCAGGTAGGTTTTAATCAGTTTGATCTTAGAGAAGCTCCTTTCAGCAGCAGCCACTGTAACAGGAAGAGTGGCAGTGATTCTCAGAGCTACCCACATATTGGGGTAAATTTCTGTCAGCTTCTTCTTGTGCAGGAAGGTCAAGAGTTCCATGTTTGTCATGTTTTTTTATGGCAAATGTGGAAAGTTTTGCATTTCCACAGCAAGTTCCCTACCATCAATATCTGGCTGTCCGTCATGGCTTAGAGCAGTGCTCAGGGTTTGACAGTGCTCTAGCAACTCTTCTTTTGACATGAGGTTGATGAGGACTCCAAATTTGTCATTCACCTCTCCCAGGCTCTGAAATCTCTCATCAAGTGAAGAGAGGGCTGTATCCACTACCACATAAAAAAATGTGGTTTCAATTTTTCGAAGTGCATCACAGATAACCAAAGTACCTTTTTGAGGTTCTCAACCACTTTTGTTTGAGTACAGCCTCAATGTTCATCTCCTCGCACATTTGCAGTTGTCTGTGCATCAGAAAATCCAGTGTTTGTGTAGCAGGTAAGAGAATCTTCAGCAAGTCGACAGCCACATCTAGCTGCATAGAGGGTGGCTGCATCAGTTTACTCACATGCTGGATCTTGTTGAGGATGTCATACCATATGACTGTGCAAATAGAAAAGCGGTAGGATCCAATCTCCTCAGCCAAAGACTGGGCTTTAACTTTCACCACAGGGTCTGCAGTAGATTCCCTCACCTCCAGAAGAGCCTCTTGTCCAGCCTGGTACCTTACTGCCTGAATGCTGTTTATCCTGCTTTCCCACCTGGTCTCTGACAATGATTTCAGGGTGGTTTTGACATGTTTCAGGAGGATATACCATCTATGGGTGGAGGCTGAGAAGAGTTTGAATAATTCCGCTAAATATCCTCAAATCAAAAAAGACTTGAGTTCTGTTGAAGCAGCCTAGCTTGAACACCTTTATTCTTTCCCTTCATGTTGGCGCCATTGTCATAGGACTGTCCTCTGCAGTCCTCAAAGGGGATGTTCAGCTCCTCCAGCCTTTTGAGGATGAGAGATGACAAACTTTCCCCTGTTGACTCATGCTGACACCTTCTCCTGTCTTTTTGTTTCGGAAACGTGAAACTGTTTTTTATTTGATACGGTCCTCTGAGAACAAACTCTGTTCTTACCTTATCAGTTAAAACAGATGGCCTGACAGTAGGGTCAATTGGTGCAGCCTTTTTGTAGATGCCTGATGCTGCATCGCTGGGCTGTGCTGAGGTAGAGGGGGCAGGAGCACTTGATGCTGCATCACTCGGCTGTACTGAGGTAGAGAAGGTGTCTGCAGGTGGCCCAGGATTTGCAGGGGTGGGATTCAAGTATTTCAAAAGTGCATCTGAAGAGAGAAGAGGAGTATATGTGACCATTGGGTGTTACATTATATTAATAAAAAAGCTGCTGATGGTGAAACTATACAATAATAGCACCTAAGCCACATTATAGCCTAAACTCAAATAGCAAGAGTAATTACACATAGCATTCATGCACAAAACATGTATTCAATGAGCACTTCTCTAGCATGCTGTTTGCTATAATACATATAATATTAATCAATAATGGCTTTACACCTATTAATTGCAAAAGGGGATGGGAAAGGAAAAGCATTTTTATTGATTTTTACAAGCAGGGCTAACGTTGGCTAACTAGACTAGCTAAGATGTCAATAAAATGTAGGCCTAACACAACAGATAGTCTAAGTCTGTTCCAGACTTCAAAAAAGACTCTGCTTGTCTCCAGTCATGTAAGATTACGTAGAATTGCATGAAATGCATTTATAAAAGGCCATTTCTTTCCCGGACTGCAAATAAAATGATAGATTGATGCAGTGCTTTTATTATAATTGTGATCAACATGATCACATGTTTTTTACAATAAGATAGCTTTGGAGTTAGATAAACTTGGATTTACAGGGACATATACAGGATGGTACCCTCCACAACTTAACCTTCACTCAAGATCAAAACTTCAAACCTACAACCTACTTTTTGGACAATATTTACCTGGAATTCATTTTCCCCAAGCTATTCAGGGGGTACTCTGGCAATCAAAGTCCTGAGATCTTGGAATCTGATACAACTTCAACTAGCACTGAGGTGTGAAGAGAGGTGTGGAATCCTTTGAAGCTGTTCAGAGGCCATCCACTGCCATTTTCTTCAAGCAAGTACCCCCAACCACACTTCCCACTTGTGAAGCGAGAGATCCAGAGGCTGTGACGCCCCTCCTGCTGTTCAGAGCCCATTCACTGGCATTTTTCCTCCAGCACTGTTACAATGGCTAGCCTCAAGTCGTTATATATATATTTTTTTTCATGCACATTTTTCTATTTTGGCATTTGACTGATGTCTCATACATGCTTTGTTGACTATGAACTTTCTTTACCCACCGTGGGACAGACTATGTCTGTTCCCACATTCGGGACTCTGACTCTCTATTGGTTACACAGACATTTGGCCTACCATGCCATTCTAACCTCCCGCCGGCTTTGTATTCATGTTACCTGATGAAATTGCTGCACAATATGATCTTGTTGCCATCTGATGCACATTCAGATGTCATACATCTCCCTGTCCTATGCCGTGCCTTGATTGTATTACTGTTGATGATATCTGGTAATGTGCATCTACACCCTGGCCCATCTACTGTTGCTACTGTTGCTAGCCCCAATTCTGTCTTGTGCTCTGATATCTGCTTCACTGATTTCTGCTCTCGTAAAAGCCTGGGTTTTCTGCACGTTAACACTAGAAGCTTATTACCTAAAATGGATCAATTGAAAGTGTGTGTTCACACCTCCAATCCAGATGTGTTGGTCATTACTGAGACGTGGTTAAGAAAGAGTGTTTTGAATACTGATATTAACCTTTCTGGTTATAACCTTTTTAGGCAAGACAGATCTTCCAAAGGTGGGGGGGTGCAATTTTGACCAAAGATCACCTTCAGTGCTCGGTTTTCTCCACCAAGTCTGTCCCCAAACAATTTGATTTGCTTGTTTTAAGTATTAAACTTTCAAATAACTCTTTGTTGACTGTTGCTGGGTGCTATCGTCCTCCATCAGCACCGGCCTGTACCCTACCTGCCCTAAGCTCTCTCTTGGCCCCTTACACTAAATCTGAATTTGTCCTGCTAAGTGACCTAAACTGGGACATGCTTAAACCATCTGACCAAGTGCTAAACCAATGGGACTACTTAAATCTTTCTCAGATTATTAGCAATCCCACAAGGTATGACTCCAAACACCCAGAAAAGGCTACTCTTCTTGATGTTATCCTCACAAATAATCCTGATAGGTATCAGTCTGGTGTTTTCTGTAATAACCTTAGTGATCACTGATTTTCAGCCTGTGTTCATAATGGCTGCTCAGTGAAACGACCTGTCCGGATTTGGCGTAGACGCTTGCTAAAAAACTTTAATGAGCAAGCCTTCCTTCATGAACTGGCTTCTGTAAAATGGAATAGAATCAGCTTGTTCCCCTCTGTTGAAGACGCTTGGACCTTTTTTATATTTCCATTGATATTGTTAACAAACACGCCCCCATAAAGAAAATTAGAATTAAAAACAGGTTCAGCCCCTGGTTCGACCGTAATCTTGCAGAGTTACTCCACCTCAAGAATTGCATTTGGCGAAAGGCCCGGCACCCGCTTACTCAGGCTGACTGGCTCTCATTCAGGCAAATGAGAAATAAGTGCACTCAGGCTATCTCTCCTTCCAGACTCACATTATTAATCTCCAATCCAAAATTAAAACTAGAATCGGCTTCCTATTTCGCAACAAAGCCTCCTTCACTCATGCTGCCAAACATGCCCTTGTAAAACTGACCATCCTACCGATCCTTGACTTCGGCGATGTCATTTACAAAATAGCCTCCAACACTCTACTCAGCAAATTGGATGTAGTCTATCACAGTGCCATCCGTTTTGTTACCAAAGCCCCATATATTACCCACCACTGTGATCTGTATGCTCTCGTTGACTGGCCCTCACTACATATTTGTCGCCAAACCCACTGACTCCAGGTCATCTATAAGTCTTTACTAGGTAAATCCCCGCCTTATCTCAGCTCGCTGGTCACCATAGCAACACCCACCCGTAGCATGCGCTCCAGCAGGTATATTTCACTGGTCATCCCCAAAGCCAACACCTTTGGCCGCCATTCCTTCCAGTTCTCTGCTGCCAATGACTGGAACGAATTGCAAAAATCCTTGAAGCTGGAGACTACCATCTCCCTCAATAACTTTAAGCATCAGCTGTCAGAGCTGCTTATCGATCACTGCACCTGTATATAGCCCTTCTGTAAATAGCCTACCCTACTACCTCATCCCCATATTTATTATTTTTTCTCATTTGCACTCCAGTACTCTATTTGCACATCATCATCTGCACATCTATCACTCCAGTGTTAATGATCATTTGTCATTTATTTCGCCACTATGGCCTATTTATTGTCCTACCTTCCTAACCTTACTACATTTGCACTACATTTGCACACTCTGTATATAGATTCTCTATTGTGTTATTGACTGTACGTTTGTTTATTCCCATGTGTAACTCTGTGTTGTTTTTGTCGCACTGCTTTGCTTTGTCTTGGCCAGGTCGCAGTTGTAAATGAGAACTTGTTCTCAACTGGCCTACCTGGTTAAGTAAAGGTGAAATAAAAAAAATAAAAAAATCTGGAAGGCCAAAGTTAGTTACTTTAAGGAAAAGTTATCTCTCTGTGGGTCTAACCCCGAGAAGTTCTGGAAAATGGTTAAAGACCTGGAGAATAAACCCTCCTCCTCACAGCTGCCCATGTCCCTTAAAGTTGATGATGTGGTTGTTACTGACAAGAAGCACATGGCTGAGCTCTTTAATCACCACTTCATTAAGTCAGGATTCCTTTTTGACTCAGCCATGCCTCCTTGCCCGTCCAACATTTCCTAATCTGCCAACCCTTCTAATGCAACTATCCCTGATGCTTCTCCCTCTTTTTCCCTTGCCCCGCTACAAAGTTTTCCCCTGGAGGCAGTTACTGAGTCTGAGGTACTAAAGGAGCTCCTGAAATTTGACCCCAAAAAGCCATCTGGGTCAGATGGTTTAGACCCTTTCTTCTTTAATGTTGCTGCCCCTATTATCGCCATGCCTATCTCCGACCTTTTTAACCTGTCTCTCCGTTCTACTGCGGCCCTCATCCTCCACATACAACACCCGTTCTGCCAGTCCCAAAGCACACACATCCCTGGGTCGCTTGTCTTTTCAGTTCGCTGCAGCTAGCGACTGAACGAGCTGCAACAAACACTCAAACTGGACAGTTTTATCTCAATCTCTTCATTCAAAGACTCAATCATGGACACTCTTACTGACAGTCGTGGCTGCTTTGCGTGATGTATTGTCATCTCTACCTTCTTGCCCCTTGTGCTGTTGTCTGTGCCCAATAATGTTTGTACCCTGTTTTGTACTGCTACCATGTTGTGTTGCTACCATGTTGTTGTCATGTTACGTTGCTACCATGTTGTGTTGTCATGTGTTGCTGCCTTGCTATGTTGTTGTTGTCTTAGGTCTCTCTTTAGGTAGTGTTGTTTTGTCTCTCTTGTCGTGATGTGTGTTTGGTCCTATATTTATTTTTTATTTATTTGTATTTTTAATCCCTGCCCCCGTCCCCGCAGGAGGTCTTTTGGCTTTTGGTCGGCCGTCATTGTAAATAGGAATTTGTTCTTAACTGACTTGCCTAGTTGAATAAAGGTTCAACACCCGTCATGAGCCAAGTAAAGCCCCACCTGCCAAACCCTCCCCTAACCTGGACGATGCTGGGCCAATTGTGCGCCGTCCTATGGGACTCCTGACCACTGCCAGTTGTGGCACAGCCCGGGATATGAACCCCGGTCCGTAGTAACGCCTTAGACTCGGGAGGCCTTGGAACTAACCTTTTATGATACAAATTGTAAAAAATTGCTGAGGTGCACTTTTGAGGACTCAAGAACATAGTACAAATATTATGAAAATATAGGGGACTTTTTAAGCATCTGTCTGCCATAGGGCATAAGCACTCACTTATGTGTTACTAAATGTAGCCAAGACAATAGTTGTCATAATGAGAATATGGTCAGCCAGGTCATAAACCTTTAAAAGGGTTCATTTGATTGGCATGTGTCTGGCATAAACTCAAGCTAGCAAGTTCAATCTGCACAAAAACAACATGAGGAGCTGGATGGCTGTACTTTGTTCTAAAAAAAAACCTCATGCCAGTAGAGGTCCCTCTTGCACCAGTGTTGCTGTCTGTGGAGCTCTTTGGCAGCCATTGAGAAATCTCTCAAATGTGTCTTCAATTATAGAGCTCTACTCGACACCATCCACGGAATCAGAATATCAGTTGAATTCAAGATAACCCCCCCCCCCTCTCTTTTTTTAATCTCCTTCATAAAAATCCAACAGGCGCATATTCTATTTGGACACCTTGACACATTTTGTAAAGTAGTTTCAAACGTATAGATAAAGGCACTTAAAAAAACACTTAATTTTAGTTTACTGATGATGTATATTAAAACAAGAGTTATTTTCCAATGCATAAATATACTATGAAAGAACAGAGAAACTTCTCCTTCCCTGTGCACAACCAGCTGCCTGAAAATCTCTTAATGAAGTTGAAGAGAAAATGAACTCAGTGCTTTGAGTGAGATTCTTCAGCAGCAGGGAGCTCAGATGAAAGAAGGGTATGCCAGGACACACAAACAGGGAAGTGTGCACGCTCACACACGTGCACACACACACACAGGCACACACACACACACACTCAAACCCCATCTGCAATGTTATTACAATGTTTCCCACCTGTTAACCCCTGTCAGCAGGGTTTGCTCTCCTTGTCTGTCTGCTATGCTGCTCTGCTCAACACACACAGTAGTCTACTCCCCAGCAGAAGAGTGGGCCTTGACTGGTCCGATGACCGTCTCCTCCACCACAGGAATGAAGCCTCCCCTTTCGCCCAAAATTAGGTATGACAACAAACCCTAAAACATTTGCAAAACAATCGGAAAACTTGAGCCTCCCTGAGTCCCTGCATACTAACACGACACAGCCCATCCTCTCCCAGAAAGGCCTTTAAGGGAAGGCGAGGGAGGCCATTGCTTTTTTTGGTCTCCAAAAAACAGGATTAAGAAAACCTCATTCCCATGCCTTCACACGGTTTTCAAGAAGTATGTTTTGAATAAAGCAAATTAGGGGGGCAAAATACGGTGCGTGGCACAGTGACCATAGTAACAATGTGAAAAATATGCATGGCATTACAGGGGCGGAGAAGTGGGGGCGTTGGGCATGATTTATTTTCCTGTTTCCCCTGTGCCTCTGCCACGCAGACTGGTGACATGAGAATTGTCTGTCGGCCCATCGTCAAGCAGTCTGTAACCTGGCCCAGCTGTCTGGGATGGAAAAGATGCTACAAACGAATGGCAAGAGAGATATAAAAAAATAGGTTACTTTCTTTAAGCTGCCATCTTATCTCTGGCATTATCTTTTCCGTCATTCACCTCTGGGACACGCTGTGTCGATCCAAACAAAGCTCTGTAGCAGACGTCCAACTAATGTCCCAGCTCGGTCAAAAGAGAGTGTCCATTTCTGTCTTTGACGCGTTGACACTACATTGTTGACACTTACCAGGTCGTCAATAGCTGAAGAACATTAAAAAAACATAAAGCCCCCTCCCCATTTACTTAAAAAAAAAAAAGTGTTTTGTATCAGGGACTTGGCTAGCTAATGTGTACCTACTTTGAGGGCCTAGATTCCTAAAAATAGCATTTGAGAAATAATGAAATTGGTGTCAGCGAAGTAACTGATGGTTTGTGAAGGGAGGGAGGTGGGGTTTCAGAAACACTGATCTACGATATAAAAATGTGTCAGATACTGAAACACATTGAATAAATGGACGCTAAAAAGGGACTACCTTGCTACTGTAAATCCTATATGGTTCTGTCACAGAGCCAAGGCCCAACTCGGCAAAGCCCACAAGCTTCCCAAAAACAAACAACCATTATACAACTGTGTATAAAGAATATCTATGCTTCTAAAGGCCAGTGTATTTTCTTTGTGGCATACCCTGATTGTTTAATCCTCCCTGTTTAGGCTTACATTTGTATTTATATAAGGGCATTTTCTTTCCAGGTATTTTCATTGTTAATGAACCTTTATGGATTGGAGTCAAGGGGTAGCGGTTGACGTTTGCCTCCCCCTGAGTAACAGACATGGCAGAGAATTTCTGGCAGTAAAAATCGGGGAAGAGTCCACTGGATGGCTTCAAACCTTCTGCTTCTATACAGAGACTGAGAAATTGGGCATGCTGCTGGTGAGGGTCAACACTAGGAAATCTGTCAGAACAAAACGGTTCATGCCCTTTCCATGAGAAGACTGGTGAGTTGTTCCATGGCATTTCAGCAAGCCATGACACCCATCATCTCAGATTGTTCTGAAATTGTTTCTGTGGTTAGAAACTGGTAAAATGGGAATTCCTGGAACATTATTTTGTATATATTTAATTTTATCTCTGAGAAATACAAATTTCTCTGAACAGGGGAAAAAATACATTACATAGTATGGAGAAGCAATACTACAAGCCACAAATTCATACTACTTGTCAAACCTAGAGAACTTATACCGGTTGTTGGGCTGGGATTTGCATGGGGTTTGGGTGGTCAGTGGGTGGCTTTTGACAATTGGTAGGTTTGGTCCAAATCGGATGTTGGGTAGAGATAAAGTGGAGTCGCAAGTCAACGGCTAAGACACGAGACGTATGTGGCAGGGATTACAGACAATCACAGATTATAAAAGGAAAAATAACCACGTCGCAGAGACCAACGCCTCCCTTCCGGACAGGTTAAATGCATTCTTTGCCCGCTTTGAGGATAACACAGTGCCACCGACGCGGCCCACTTCCAAGGACTGTGGGCTCTCCTTCTCCGTGGCCGACGTGAGAAAAACATTTAAATGTGTTAACCCCCGCAAGGCTGCCAGCCCAGACGACATCCCTAGCCGCGTCCTCAGAGCATGTGCAAACCAGCTGGCTGGTGTGTTTACAAGCATATTCAATCTATCCCTATCCCTGTCTACTGTCCCCACATGCTTCAAGATGGCCACCATTGTTCCTGTACCCAAGAAGGCAAAGGTAACTGAACTTAGTAGGCTTGATAACCAACAAATACGAGACAGCCTACAGGGAGGAGGTGAGGGCTCTGGGAGTGTGGTGTCAGGAAAACAACCTCTCACTCAACATAAAAAAAACAAAGGAGATGATCGTGGACTTCAGGAAACAGCAGAATGTGCACCCCCCCTATCCACATCGACGGGACCGCAGTGGAGAACGTAGAAAACTTCAAGTTCCTTGGCGTACACATCACTGATAAACTGAAATGGTCCACCCACACAGACAGTGTGGTGAAGAAGGCGCAACAGAGCCTCTTCAACCTCAGGAGGCTAAAGAAATTTGGCTCAACACCTAAAACCCTCACAAACTTTTACAGATGTAAAATTGAAAGCATCTTGTCGGGCTGTATCACCGCCTGGTATGGCAACTGCACCACCCACAACCGCAAGGCTCTCCCGAGGGTAGTGCGGTCTGTCCAACACATTACCGGGGGCAAACTACCCGCCCTCCAGGACACCTACAGCACCCGATGTCACAGGAAGGCCAAAAAGATCATCAAGGACATCAACCACTCGAGCCACTGCCTGTTACCCCGCTGTCGTCCAGAAGGCGAGGTCAGAACAGGTGCATCAAAGCTGGGACTGAGAGACTGAAAAACAGCTTCTATCTCAAGGTCATCAGACAGCTTAACAGCCACCACTAGCACATTAGAGGCTGCTGCCTAGAGGCACAGACTAGAAATCACTGGTCACTTTAAGGTATGGAACACTAGTCACTTTAATAATGTTTATAATACTTACATATCTGGCATCATTCATCTCATATGTATATACTGTATTCTATACTATCCTTCGGTATCTCAGTAATTTAATAATGTTTACATATCTTGCGTTCTCCACCTCATATGTATACACTGTATTCAATACTCTTCAACTGTATCTTAGACCATGCTGTATATAGGCCTAATTCATTCCTTACTAGATTTGTGTGTATTGGGTATATGTTGTGTGACTGTTAGATATTACTGTTAGATATATTACTGCACTGTCAGAACTAGAAGCACAAGCATTTCGCTACACCGCATTAACATCTGCTAAACATGTGTATGTGACCAATAAAAATTAGATTTGATAGTTATTCAATATTATCTGAATCCTATAAATTAAAATGACAAATTTGAGTGCAATCAATTAGCTTAATATCTCAGAGACCAAATTATATTCAAACAAAATAATGTTTCTGCAATACTAATCGTTCAAACAGCTGAAAATATATTTCATAGCGGTTTAGATGACACAATGAGTCTCTACACTATACTAGCTTATTTTGTCACATAAATTGAAACCAGGAAATGGCAGAGCGATTTATGCATAGTGAAACTTTAACTAAGAAGTAGAATTGTTAACATGGATACAAAATAGACTCCAATAAAATGACATTATACCAGGTTGCATAGAAACATATGGAGTCACACCGTTATAAATCTGAGCACTCGTATCCATTTGGTGAAAACAGTAACTCCTTATAGTTTATTGTCACGGTGCACATCGACATGTATTTCACAGTTACCAAAGAAACAAGTGTTTTCCAAAAAAACAATCACACTCCCAAAATCTAATTCTTGACTATGCAAACAATCACTGGCGGTTTGAGTGAGGGCCAGAATGTAACATATTGAGAGCTGGTGAAGGATGTAGGACGTAGACCAAGGAGGCTTTGAAGTTACATGTATTGGAATGGACTGAGGTGGCTGCGTTCCCACTGTAAGCTGTGACCTCTGAAAGTCCCTGGTTCAGGCAGTTACCAGAGCTCTCACAGCGCTCCTCTGTCTGTCTATCCTACATTTGGGAGGCAGTGGACCCCTCACTCACAAGAACCCAACCTCACTTCCCCCCATCAGATGTCAATTGTCCTGCCGAGAATGTGTTTGACATGAAAGGAAAAACTATTATCTAGCAAATATGCATGCATGCATGCACACACACAAACACACACACATGCTCTGACAATTCACAATGGTTCATCATAATTACATACACACTTGGCTGGGGAAACATCTCTGGGCAGTGACGTAATCAAAAAGCTTGTTAATAAAAGTCTCCCTGGACAAAGGCCTGAGTGTGGTAACAATGAAATGATCATACAGAAGGCTGTAATGAGAAAAACTGCAGTATACTCAATAATAACACTAATTGAGATCTGCTGTAAACCTGGAATCGGCATGACGGCAAACATGCCTCCTTTGTTTTTGGGTGCCAGGTAAAAGTGAGAGGTGTGTGTGCAAATCCTGGGTGGGCCTTTCCCCTCTTAAACTTTTCCATCAGAGACCAAGTGTGAAACCAAGGGGAAAGTCTCACATTTGTATTACACTTGGAACACATGAGAACAGATTAATTTCAGTGTTATTATAGTATAAACTGGAGGTTGGAAGATCTGGAACGACCCAATGGATATATCGGGCCATAAGTTCCGAAGAAAGAAAGTCTAACAATACTCCATCTTTCCGTAGGTTTGTTGAAAAACTGAAACAGAAAGGAGGCAAATGGCTTTATTTGTCCATTAGAGCTGACTGATGCTGGATACCAAAGTTTGGTCGTAGGATTCTTGGCGCACACTCACTTTGGGAAGACTGCAGAGTTGCAGTCCTAATGTGAGAGCAAACACCATTGGCTCTGCTAATGCTGGCTTAGCCATGGAGGTTGAAGGGGAAAGGACAACATGGCCGTAATTATGTGCATACATTGTCCCCACGCAACCTGTGTTTCTCTGACATAAACCTGCACTCGCCTTTATAGTCCTAAACCACTTATGGGAGTAGAATCTGAATCCGCTGTTTTCTTAAAAAAAGAAGAAAAAAAAGAACCAAGAATATGGAAACAATTTTTGCCCAAAAAAGATGTCTATACTCGCAATACAATATTGGCCTGAAGTGTGAACAATAAAAGTAACAAATCCTATATCACACAATACCCAAAGCCAATAGGCTCTGTCCAGTCCATGCTCTTCAAACAAGCAAGGCCTTGCTTCTCCTAATAACCTAAGACCTAGACATTGTTGGATCAGACACATCTGTGCTACAGAATCTCCAAGATGGATTGTCACACCTTGAAGCCTTTGTCAAACAGTGTACAGCATATTAGAATCAGGCGGACACATTAAGACAAGTAAAAAGTGAATGGTCTCTCCTGTTTCATATACAGCGGGTGAAATAAGTATTGAACACGTCACCATTTTTCTCAGTAAATATATTTCCAAAGGTGCTATTGACATGAAAGTATCACCAGATGTTTGTAACAACCCAAGTAATCCATACATACAAAGAAACCAAAACAAATAAGTTCAGAAATTAAGTTATGTTTAATAATGTGAAATGACACAGGGAAAAAGTATTGAACACATGAAGAAAGGGAGGTTCAAAAAGGCAGGAAAGCCAAGACAACAGCTGAAAACTATCAGTAATTAAAAAGCAATCCAGCCCCCTGTCAGTGCAAATTAATATCAGTTGGTTCAGTCCAAACTGATGGCCTACAAAAAGGTCTCATTGCCAAGGTATCACACAAGACACATCTCATGATGGGTAAAAGCAAAGAGCTGTCTCAAGACCTTCGCAACCTAATTGTTGCAAAACATAATGATGTCATTGGTTATAGGCACATTTCTAAGCTTCTGAATGTTCCAGTGAGCACTGTTGGGACCATAATACGGAAGTGGAAAGACAATCATTTCCCCATAAACTTGCCTCGACCAGGTGCTCCTCGTAAATTTGACCATTCATCCTTCCTTCAATTATGTGAAGTTTGCCAGTACCATTTGCTGAAAAGCAGCCCCACACCATGATGTTCCCACCTCCAAACTTCACTGTTGGTATGGTGTTTTTAGGGTGATGTGCAGTGCCATTTCTCCTCCAAACATGGTGTGTAGTATGACATCCAAACAGTTCAATTTTGCTCTCATCTGACCACACTATATTCTCCCAGTATTTCACTGGCTTTTCCAAATGTTGTGCAGCAAACTTTAAACGAGCTTCAACATGCTTTTTTTTTCAGCAATGGAGTCTTGCGTGGTGAGCGTGCATACAGGCCATGGCGGTGGAGTGCATTACTTACTGTTTTCTTTGAGACAACAGTACCTGCTAATTGCAGGTCTTTTTGAAGCTCTCCACAAGTGGTCCTTGGCTCTTGGACAACTCTTCTGATTATTATTTTCACTCCACTGTCAGAAATCTTGCGAGGAGCACCTGGTCGAGGCAAATTTATGGTGAAATGATTGTCTTTCCACTTCCGTATTATGGCCCCAACAGTGCTCACTGGAACATTCAGAAGCTTAGAAATGCGCCTATAACCAATGCCATCATTATGTTTTGCAACAATTAGGTTGCGAAGGTCTTGAGACAGCTCTTTGCTTTTACCCATCATGAGATGTGTCTTGTGTGACACCTTGGCAATGAGACCTTTTTGTAGGCCATCAGTTGGGACTGAACCAGCTGATATTAATTTGCACTGACAGGGGGCTGGATTGCCTTTTAATTACTGATAGTTTTCAGCTGTTGTCTTGGCTTTCCATGCCTTTTTGAACCTCCCTTTCTTCATGTGTTCAATACTTTTTCCCTGTGTCATTTCACATTATTACACATAACTTAATTTCTGAACTTATTTGTTTTGGTTTCTTTGTATGTATGGATTACTTGGGTTGTTACCAACATCTGGTGAAACGTTCATGTCAATAGCACCTTTGGAAATATATTTACTGAGAAAAATGGTGACGTGTTCAATACTTATTTCACCCGCTGTATGTGGCACTGCTCTGGACTACGAAACATCAAATTCAATGTCCGTCTTCAAGACCGGCTTTCATCAAATTAAATTACCAGCCGTTTATCAGTACTTCAAAACCAATCAAATCCAATCAAAACCTCTCATTTTGGATGACACGTGTGAGTCAAAAGAACTGGAAGCATAGGGAAGAATAGGCCCTCTTTCATCCAACATGTAATTTTGTAGGTAGACCATTCAGAGAAAAACTGTTGCCAGAGGATTTGGGCTTGGAAAACCATTTCGGATATGCCTCCCATGCATAGTTTATGATGTGTATTTGTTTAATGGATGGTTTGGGATTCTGTGTGGTGGAGGCTACCTAAGATAAAATAAACAGTAGTGCAATAAAAAGTCATAAGTCCTATGTTTTCTTGTCAAAATCGGTTTTGGTGGATGAATAAAAAACACCATTGTCTTGTTCTCTTAAAATGTTTTATTTTGACCACCAACAACCATCATTACCCCTGGCACCTATTATTAAGCATAAACGCTCCCTTTAAAAATCTGTTGTGTGTGCAAATATTCACATTAGCTGAAAGCAAGATCATTTCCCTATATTGTTGTGATGTCTCTATGGCAACAGAAAACAGTGACCTTTGAACTAGGGCAGGAAAAGGGCCATGGCTGAGATATAGCTTTGGAAACTCAGTAGGTCCTGTTCAGCACAGCCTCCCAAAACAAATAACTCAAGACCCATGTTCTTTGAACTGGACTACTCCCCAGACCTCCAGGTTAACCCCACTCTTACTGTGAAGTGTGATCTATAGTTTCACATTTGTCGTTTTTATAGATCCTTTTGCTCTCGAGGTTAGGAGGGGTAATTTCAGAGGGGGACCACAGGAAATATCCTGAACAGTAAATACAGTGTCATTTAGCCTATTTTGTTATCAATTACATTTACGGTAATGTGTTAATTTGAAATTGTCATGATCCATGGACTCTTGCCTATTATGGTCTTCCATTTGAGACAAAAAGCACTACCTACATAGCTTTTTACATAGTACTTCTGTACTAAATACAAACTTTTTTAGACCAATTAAGTTATAAGTCCTCAATTACGGTGGACTTGAATGACTATATTACTTATTGCTAGTTTGTTACAGGGTAATTACTAATTACCTTGTTAATGCAGGAAGCAATCTGATTGGTTAATTGTATGTTCCCTGTTTGTATTTAAACCCCCCTGTGGTTGTGTTCCAGGCAGCCGCCCACAGGAAGTGATTCAGTTCAGAGGCACGGTGGAGCCCTGTTTTTGGTAGTGAGAGGAAAGCCTACTGGCGGGCAGTGGGAGAACATTTGATCTCGCTGGCGCGTGCTTGGCTCCGCCCACCTTGTTGCTTGTTCTGCCCACTATGACTAATTTGTTCCCATTGGAAACGACAAGCTGTGTTCTATCTTGGTTTAGTTATAAAAAATCTTTGGTTGTGAGTTGGACTGTTTTAAGAATATAGCCTCCTGCCTCCTGGGCTGCACAACTTCCTGTGCCCCTCTTGGTTTGTCTTTTTGGTTTGTTTCTGTATTAATTTTGTAATGTGTTATTTTTCTAATGTGTTCTTCAGCCAGAGAATGGCCACTAACTGACATGAGCAAAAGTACATTTTGAAACTGTTGGAAACCATGCCTTATATTTATTTATAAAATCTTTGAAAATGGCTTTTGTTGTCTGACTCTTCTTCACTCTGCCTGCTCGACCCAGACCCAAATGAACTTGTCACTTTTCCACCTCATGACAATTACACTGGTATAAAGCCTATATTATGTAAAGTGTTTCCCTATTCCGTGACATATCGTAACCCAGGCAAATAAAGTCCTCATTTACAACATTCAGTGACTACTTTCTGATTTTCATTAATGCCATAGTGTACAGACTTGTAAAATGCCCCTGTGTTGTGTGTGGGAGAGCAGTAGTAGTCCATGGAAAAAGTGTGAGTCATGAATTTATGTGAAATGTTTAGAGGAGGAGTTGATATAAATGCTCTGAGGAGGCTTCCTAATAGTGATTGGTGAAGTCATTACTCCGCTGCTTGCTATCAACACTGATATACTACACTTGGATTGTAAAGTTATTGGGGAGACATCTTGGCTTTCTTATCTAAGCTGCTCTTAGATATATACAAATATCTCAATCACTTTGAACATGAGCTTATGGTGAACCAGTGCAGCTGCAGTCAGGGAGATGGGGTCATTACCGTGGGGGATGGGGTCATTACCGTGGGAGATGGGGTCATTACCGTGGGAGATGGGGTCATTACCGTGGGGGATGGGGTCATTACCGTGGGGGATGGGGTCATTACCGTGGGGGATGGGGTCATTACCGTTGGAGATGGGGTCATTACCGCGGGGGCCTATTGATGTTCACTCAATCTTGCTATTGTTTGTTATGAGGAAGCAACGCAGGTTCTCTTCCATCAGTACAATAAAGAACTTATCCGACGGACTTGAACCAACTCAAAAGGTTCAGAGGGAGAGAGAACTAAACTATAGCTGCAACAGTGGGTCATTTTCAAACGACAGTACACGTACATGTATGTATACCTGCATCCTGTCTGAATAGAAAATTATTGATAATGGCGCTAACAATAACAGTAACAACAATAATAACCACAATGATGATGTACACTATGATTATGAAAGAGACACATTTTGACCTTTGACCCCTGGTGGTGGTTTGCATCCGACCTCGGTCGCCTCAAAATGATTCCCACCGCCAAATCAGTGGCTCTACTCCTGTTGTGTGGGAAAAAAAAAAACCTGAGAGAGGCTGATTTCTCTCTACCTGGTTCAGGATGAGAGGGGAGCTGCTGTCATAACTCAATCCATGGAAAAGACGTGAGGGCTGGGACATGAGTTTAATGACTGCGGGGCCGAGACTGTATCCATTCTTTCTGGTTACAAGGAAATGTAGTGCACTTTGTATGACGCTACCAGAAGGTTATCACAAGTCTGTGAAGGCCTTTGACTGCCAGAGCAGTTGGTATTGGGCATTTAAAACAGACTTTAAGTTTTGTCCAAAAGGCTTGAGAGTGAGGTTATTCTCTGGGGAGTGATGACATACATTGCCTGGGATCTTCTTCCTGTTTCTTCTAGTTCATGTCCTGTTTGAGTGAAGGCAAGCAAGGAAACCCGCAAGCCGCTCGTATAGACTAACTCCTCTGAGGCAATAAAACAAAAAAGAAGAAGAAGGGGTTGCTTATAGCAGTGAGGAGGGGAACTCTGATCCGTTGCAGCTGGTGTTATCCAATGTTTTTCCTCCCTCTCTACTCACAGCACAGAGGAGCACAAACTTCCCTCGCTCTTTGGGGGAAATTCCTCTCTGACTATACATTTTGACTGGGAATTGTTTGTAGGAAGAGCTAAATGAGCCATGGCATTATCATAGGGCAGGTATTGGTGTAATTACCTCATTCGCACATGGACTCCACAGCTCTGTTGAGATTGACTGTACTGTACGTTTGTGATGTGTGCAGCTGTTAATGACTCTGCCTCTAGGCCTGATATCCACAAGCGGAGAGGCTTTTGGCACCGCAACAAGTTGGTCTGGGACGGAGCCCACGGACTAGAGAGAAAATGAATCCACATATGATGATCATCCAGTAAGTCCCGAGTTCATCGCTCGGGCTTCAAGTATTGCTCTCCAGATTGCTCCTTTGGAATAATATTAGGATATTGTTGTGTCTATAGATAGTAAAGGCCAGATTGAATGAAAATATTGGACCGTGAGATACAGTATTTGCCATAACTTCCATTGTGCGAACGTCACGTTTCTCTTAGCTCACGAATAAGGCAGTAACACGTTATGAGTGTATAAGGTTGGGTAGGTTACTTTCTAAATGTAATCAGTTACAGTTATCTGTTCAAAATTGTAATCAATAAAGTAATTTTTGGAAACTCAGTAACTTAATTTGATTACTTTCTGTTACTTTTGGATTACTTTCCACTTAAGAGGCATTAGAAGAAGACTAAAATGATCCATCAAACACATTTGGTGTGTCATCATAATGGTCTCTGACATCATAATGGTCTCTGACATCATAATGGTCTCTGACATCATAATGGTCTCTGTCATCATTTTTCTTTCACCTTTATTTAACCAGGTAGGTCAGTTGAGAACAAGTTCTCATTTGCAACTGCGACCTGGCCAAGACAAAGCAAAGCAGTGCGACAAAAACAACACAGAGTTACACAGTAAACAAACATAGTCAAAAACACAATAGAAAATCTATATACAGAGTGCAAAATGTAGTGCAAAATGTAGTAAGGTTAGGAGGTAGGACAATAAATAGGCCATAGTGGTGAAATAAATTACAGATTATCATCATTAACACAGGAATGAAGGATGTGCAAATTATGATGTGCAAATAGATATACTGGAGTGCAAGATTTGTGAAAATAACAAAAATAAATAGAATATGGGAATGAGGTAGTAGTGTGGGCTATTTACAGAAGGGCTATATACAGGTGCAGTGATCGATAAGCAGCTTTGACAACTGATGCTTAAAGTTATTGAGGGAGATAGGAACCTCTAGCTTCAAAGATTTTTGCAATTCGTTCCAGTCATTGGCAGCAGCGAACTGGAAGGAATGGCGGCCAAAGGAGGTGTTGGCTTTGGGGGTGACCAGTGAGATATACCTGCTGGAGCGCATGCTACGGGTGGGTGTTGCTATCGTGACCAGTGAGCTGAGATAGGGCGGGGATTTACCTAATAAAGACTTATAGATGACCTGGAGCCAGTGGGTTTGGCGATGAATATATAATGAAGGCCAGCCAACGAGAGCATACAGGTCGCAGTGGTGGGTAGTGTATGGGGCTTTGGTGACAAAACGGATGGCACTGTGATAGACTACATCCAATTTGCTAAGTAGAGTGTTGGAGGCTAGTTTGTAAATGACATCGCCGAAATCAAGGATCGGTAGGATAGTCAGTTTTACAAGGGCATGTTTGGCAGCATGAGTGAAGGAGGCTTTGTTGCGAAATAGGAAGCCAATTCTGGATTTAATTTTGGATTGGAGATGGTTGATGTGAGTCTGGAAGTTGAGTTTACAGTCTAACCAGATGCCTAGGTATTTGTAGGTGTCCATGTATTCTAATTCGGACCCGTCGAGAGTAGTGATGATAGTCCGGTGGGCGGGTGCTGGCAGCGTTCGATAGAAAAGCATGCACTTAGTTTTACTAGCGTTTAAGAGCAGTTGGAGGCCACGGAAGGAGTGTTGTATGGCATTGAAGCTTGTTTGAAGGTTAGTAAACACAGTGTCCAAAGAGGGGCCAGATGTATACAGAATGGTGTCATCTGCGTAGAGATGGATCAGAGAGTCACCAGCAGCGAGAGCGACATCGTTGATGTATATAGAGAAAAGGGTTGGCCCAAGAATTGAACCCTGTGGCACCCCCATAGAGACTGCCAGAGGATCGGACAATAGGCCCTCCGATTTGACACACTGAACTCTGTCTGCAAAGTAGTTAGAGAACCAGGCAAGGCAGTCACTTGAGAAACCGAGGCTGTTGAGTCTGCCAATAAGAATGCGGTGATTGACAGAGTCGAAAGCCTTGGCCAGGTCGATGAAGACGGCTGCACAGTACTGTCTTTTATCGATGGCGGTTATGATATCGTTCAGTACCTTGAGCGTAGCTGACCATCATAATGGTCTCTGACTTGTGGTCAGACTCGCTCAGGTGGAACAAACTTAAACTTGCTCCTATTTTCAATCTTGAATTTAATGTAATTGAGAAAACAACAACAATATAAAAGTAATATTGTTTTTCAAAAGTATCTGTAATCTGATGACAATATATTAGCTGGTAACATCACTGATTACAGTTACAGTTTTTTGCAATCAGATTTCATGAAAACCGATTACATGCAATCACTTACTCCCCAACCCTGTTAGCGTAGCAGCTAACGCCTAGGTTGTGACAGAAAAGCCCTTTTCTTAGAACTGTCTGTGGATCAGTTGGACCCAGGGTGAAATCCCTTGTCTGCAAACACAACATAGTCCAACCAGCCCTCCACCCTTAAAGGACACCCCCTTTTAATATCCTCTCTCACCATCTGGTCTGGCCCTCCGACTTCAATTACACCCCAAAACCCTACCTTTCTCGCACCTCTCTTGAATCATCAGATGTCTAAAACATGTTCATAATAAAGTCCTGGCTGGATGATGGATGGCGGCCGAGGCCAAAGTATTGGCATGGTGTCTGTTTGATTTGGACTGCCTCTCTAAGCATCTATACAGGTTTCATTTTTCACTCTGCAGTCTGTGCACACAGATTCTACCGATTAGCATGTTTGCTTTCACTCTCTCTTTGATATTTTTCATCTACGGCCACAAATCTATTGGAACGAAGAAAAGGCAGTGGTTGAAAGTACTAAATTTGACAAATCTAGCGGGGATAATTGTTTGCGTCAAGGTAACACGAAACTGGAGTATTTTATAGATTTGTGGTTTCGGATATGACAAGGCTTGACAGTTAAACCACAAGATAAATGAAAACCTCACACGGAAGGTTTCATGTTTGAACCTCATCAATTTGAATACATTGTTATTGTGGTAAAAGGGGGAAAGCGAGAGTTATAGAGAACCAATGATTATAAGAATCAATCAAGAAAGCTTAACTTTGATATTGGATATTTAAATACCCTTTGTGCTGTTGATATTGTGTGTAGCTTAACCTGGTGACCGAAATGAAGCTGTCATCATCACTGCCATTTGCTGAATCATAAATACCTTCTCAGTGGCATGTAATCTTACCCGCAAAGTTCAGTGTGTTTCCATCGCATTTTCAAAACACTGTCACAAACACTGTTGCGATAAATAGCAAACTTGCCCAATTTGGTTTTGTAGCATGCTCTGTAGACAACAGTCTCCTGAGAAAGTGGACAGGGTAGGATACATGATGAGATATGGATAAGAGCAAGATCATTTTTATGAATAAAGTGAAGTTCATCATAGCTTAGTTAATCTGCCTATAAACTCTTCATGCCTTTCCATGTCGTGGCGGTACAACGTAACATATCATTGTGTGACTCCAAGTTTACTTTGACATGATGGTTGTATCAATACGTTTCCACCGCAATTGTCACATAATCTATTTCACCACCCAAATGATCTACCCTTTTCTAGCATATTGTGTTTTGTCGATATCGGGACATTTTACAGACAAATGTGGTTTTCCCATCAGGCCTGCTGTGAGTTTGTGTCAGGTAATTCATCCCCATGAAATGTTTGGAAGGAAACGTGGTTAGGGACAGAAAGCATGCGTGGGAGGCTAGGAGCTATTTGTGTTGTATAGTTTTGTTTTTTGCTATTTCGGATGTCACTTCTTGCAACTTAGGAGCAGTAATGCATAAGGTAATGGGTTAGGTCAGGTTAGGTTTAATTTATAAAGTCAATCTCAATGTGACTTGAATCTAAAAGGAATAGCGCATTTGAATCGTACACAAAATATGATGGAAGGAAACTCTCTTGCCCAAAGTTTACACCAATCCAAATATTTTTATTGTACATACTGTATAAGAAGAATCACATTAGCTACCTAGCTGTTTTTTCCGTCTAAGGTAGCTAGTGTTAGTGATTCTCAAGCTAGGCCTATTTGAAACATCTCCTGGCCACATTTACCTGCCAGATTCAGTAGCTTGAAAAAAACAAACAAACAAAAAACTTTTGAAAAAAACGAATCATAATGGGTTTTTATTTTATTTTGATTCTTTTTGGAGTCAAAGATAATAGTTTAAGTATAGTTTTAGCTTTTAAAATGGGTTTGTAAATTATTTTAGTTCAGTTTATGTTTACTATAACAGCCTTGCTTCCAAACACAGTCATACATGATTCTAACCATTTGAATAGAAATGTATTTAGGTCTAAGGTGTCATGTCACAGCAGTTCAAGACGAGCTGCCATCTAATATTCACGCTTTTCACAGTAGTATTTTCCCTATTGGCTCAGAGTCACAGGATCTAAGGTTCTCAGGTGCTCCATTTTCAAATGTTCTTGTTTAAATGGTTCCCATCCACTCTGTTTGTGCCTTGGAAAGCATTGTTTGTACGTTAATATTGTTATTTTAAAGCTTGAAACTGTGGTTGGATGCATAGCTATTTACTGTTCGAAAATTGAGATGGACGTTTTTATAGCTGTGTAGCATAAGGCTAGTGTTACAGTATATGCGGTAGGCCTACATGCTAGCTGCCCTATTCTTCTCAAGCTAATATTGTGTGGAAGAAATTAGCTGCATTTATTACTTCAACTGTATATCACAGACAAATGTGTTTAAATCAAATCAGTTTTAGTTGTCACATGCTTTGTAAACAACAGGTGTAGACTAACAGTGAAGTGCTTACTTACGGGCCTTTCCCAATGATGCAGAGAGAGAAAATATATACAAGTAATAAAACGTAATAATACAAGTAATAATAAATGCACAATGAGTAATAATAACTTTGCTATACACTGAGTGTACAAAACATGCTCTTTCCATGACATAGACTGACCAGGTGAATCCAGGTGAAAGCTATGATCCCTTATTGATGTCATTTGTTATATCCACTTCAAACCATGTAGATGAAGGGGAGGAGACAGGTTAAAGAAGTATTTTTGAGACATGAATTGTGTATGTGTGCCATTCAGAGGGTGAACGGGCAAGACAACATATTTAGGTGCCTTTGAACGGGGTATGGTAGTTGTCACGTTCGGGTGTGTAGAGAGACCAAGGCGCAGCGTAACGATAGTTCGACATGTTTATTGAACTCACTGACGAACTATACAAAATAACAAATAATGAAAAGGAACACACGTAGCACGAACACGAGACAGCATAACAATGAACCACGCCAACGGAGTGGAACACAGACATATAAGTAAGATCCCTAATTAGAGGTAATGCATAGCAGCTGCCTCTAATTAGGGATCCCACACACACACAACACCAGACAGAAATAGAAATTATAGATCTGCCAGACTCTGACCATAGAAATATAGAGAAGCAAAGCTTCTCTATGGCCAGAGCCTGACAGTACCCCCCCCCAAAGGCGCGGACTCCCGGCCGCAAGAAAAATAAACACAAAAACATGAGGGAAGGGTCAGGGAGGGAAAAACATCAAACATAACCCATCGCCGGTGGCGGTTCCGGCCCCGGCGAAGTGGATGTCTTCCTCCTCATTTCTACTTGGCCCGGACTGGGCACTGGTGTGGTAGGCGACTCAGGCCATTTAAAGGGGCAACCCACCGGTCCTGGAAATGACCATGGTGGGGCAAAAGGCTCAGGCCATGGAGCGGGGCAAATAACCGGGCCAGGACTGGGCACCGGTGTGGCAGGCGACTCCGGCCATATAAAGGGGCAACCCACCGGTCCTGGTAACAACAATGGTGGGGAAAAAATCTCAGGCCATGGAGCGGGGCAAATAACCGGGCCAGGACTGAGCACCGGTGTGGCAGGCGACTCCGGCCATATAAAGGGGCAACCCACCGGTCCTGGTAACAACAATGGTGGGGAAAAAATCTCAGGCCATGGAGCGGGGCAAATAACCGGGCCAGGACTGAGCACCGGTGTGGCAGGCGACTCCGGCCATATAAAGGGGCAACCCACCGGTCCTTTAAATAACAATGGTGGGGAAAAAAGTTCAGGCCATGGAGCGGGGCAAATAACCGGGCCAGGACTGAGCACCGGTGTGGCAGGCGACTCCGGCCATATAATTATCACGGGAGGCTCCGGGCTGTCGAGCGTCACGGGAGACTCCGGGCTGTCGAGCGTCACGGGAGGCTCCGGGCTGTCGAGCGTCACGGGAGGCTCCGGGCTGTCGAGCGTCACGGGAGGCTCCGGGCTGTCGAGCGTCACGGGAGGCTCCGGGCTGTCGAGCGTCACGGGAGGCTCCGGGCTGTCGAGCGTCACGGGAGGCTCCGGGCTGTCGACCATCACGGGAGTCTCGGGGCTGTCGACTATCACGGGAGTCTCCGGGCTGATGAGGCGCACCGACGGTCTGGTGCGTGTAGCCGGCACTGGAGGTACCTGGCTGGGCAGACGCACTGGAGGTCGAGTGCGGGGAGTCGGCACGGGACGTACCAGACTGGAGAGGCGCACTGGAGGCTTGGTGCGTGGAGCCGGTACTGGAAGAACCTGGCTGGGCACACGCACTGGAGGGCGAGTGCGAGGAGTAGGCACATGACGTACCGGACTGGAGAGGCGCACTGGAGGCTTGGTGCGTGGAGCCAGGTACTGGAGGAACCTGGCTGGGCACACACACTGGAGGTCGAGTGCGGGGAGTCGGCACGGGACGTACCAGACTGGAGAGGCGCACTGGAGTGTAGCAGAGGGCCGGACCCAGACTGGGCACCGGTGGAGCGGACTGCTCTGGCACTGGAGTAGAGCAGACGGCCGGACCCAGACTGGGCACCGGTGGAGCGGACTGCTCTGGCACTGGAGTAGAGCAGACGGCCGGACCCAGACTGGGCACCGGTGGAGCGGACTGCTCTGGCACTGGAGTAGAGCAGACGGCCGGACCCAGACTGGGCACCGGTGGAGCGGACTGCTCTGGCACTGGAGTAGAGCAGACGGCCGGACCCCGACTGGGCACCGGTAAAGCGGACTGCTCTTTCATGGGAGTGGAGTAGGCGACTGGACACGGATTATTCCACTCCGACATTTCCTCTTCCACCTCCTCTGCTATCTCCCACATTTCCTCCAGAACTTCTCCAAAATATGTCTCCAAATATTCCTCCTTTTGCCTCATCTCCTCTAATATGCCTCCATAATATGCCTCTAAATTCTTCTCTTCCATCTTGCTTTGCGCCCCCCACTTGTATTTCGGCATCGTCATATTCCACATGGAGAGTGGTACTGGCGCGTCCTCTTCATTGCCAGACCACCCCCATAGCCCCCCCCCGAAATTTTCCTGGGGTTGATTACGGGCTCCGTTGCCTCCATAACGCCGCTGTCTTCCTTTCTTCTCCTTCTCTCCAGATTTTCGCTGCTTGGTCGGGTGGTGGTTCATTCTGTCACGTTCGGGTGTGTAGAGAGACCAAGGCGCAGCGTAACGATAGTTCGACATGTTTATTGAACTCACTGACGAACTATACAAAATAACAAATAATGAAAAGGAACACACGTAGCACGAACACGAGACAGCATAACAATGAACCACGCCAACGGAGTGGAACACAGACATATAAGTAAGATCCCTAATTAGAGGTAATGCATAGCAGCTGCCTCTAATTAGGGATCCCACACACACACACAACACCAGACAGAAATAGAAATGATAGATCTGCCAGACTCTGACCAGAGAAATATAGAGAAGCAAAGCTTCTCTATGGCCAGAGCCTGACAGTAGTACAGTTGTGTGTGTCAAGAATTGCAATGCTGCTGGGGTTTTCACGCTCAACAGTTTCCCGCGTGCATCAAGAATGGTCAACCACCCAAAGGACACCCAGCCAACTTGACACAACTGTGGGAAGCATTGTAGTCAACATGGGCCAGCATCCCTGTGGAATGCTTTCGATACTTTGTAGAGTCCATGGCCTGATGAATTGAGGCTGTTGTGAAGGCAAAAGGGGGTGCAACTCAATATTAGGAAGGTGTTCCTAATGTTTTGTACACTCAGTGTAAACACATGGTACCAGTTCCTTGTTGATGTGCAGGGGTATGAGGTTATTGAAGTAGATATTTACATATAACTAGGAATAAAGTGAATAGGCAACAGGATAGATAATGAACAGCAGCGTATGTGAGTCAAAATAGTTAGTGCACAAAGGGTCAATGCAGATAGTCCAGGTAGCTATTTGGTTAACTATTTAACTAACTATTTAACAGTCTTATGGGTAGGGGGTAGAAACTGTTCAGGGTCCTGTTGGTTCCAGACTTGGTGCATCGGTACCATTTGCCATGTGGTAGCAGAGAGAATAGTCTATGACTTGGGTGGCTTTGAGTAGGTAACTCAAGCTAGCAACAAAGGTCTTACTCACATCGGCTACTGAGAGTGTGATCACACAGTCATCTGGAACAGCTGGTGCTCTCATTTATGGTTCAGTATTGCTTGTTTCGAAGCGAGCACAGAAGGCATGTAGCTTGTCTGGTAGGCTCGCATCACTGAGCAGCTCACGGCTGGGTTTCCCTTTTTAATCTGTGATAGTTTGCTAGCCCTGCCACAGCGTAGTAGGATTCGATCTTAGTCCTATATTGACACTTTGCCGGTTTGATGATTCGTTGGAGGATGTAGCGTGATTTCACATAAGTGTCCGGATTAGTGTCCCCCTCCTTGAAAGCTGCAGCTCTAGCCATTAGCTCAGTGTGGGTGTTGCCTGTAATCCATGCCCCCCCAAGTCAGGACAGAATATAAGCAGAGAGGAAGAGGCAAAGTGAGAGGGTTTACTCCGTCCAAAATCTGTCCACGAAAATGAGACCACAAAGAGAGACATTTTTGTATGGAGGTCAATGAGAATGTTGAATATGGTCCACAAAAAATGTAATTGATAATTTGCTACATGAGGCTTATTTGATCAAATATACGTTTCGTAATGGTTAGGTTGTTACGAATTCAATGATTTAAGTGGGCACGTGGCATTCCGACAACTTGAAAAAAATATCGGAGTTGGGTCTGTTGTTCACACACGTATCTGCCCTCTCATTGGCTAGAATGTACCCACCTGATCTCGCCTATGTATTTCCATTGTTAGAGTGATCACTCGACTATCTAGTCATTATAATAGATAAGGTAAGTGATCTACAACAGCAACCAAACAACCTTTACCACAATTTTGTGGTAAAATAAACAGTAGTAGGATGTAAACTCATATGATCATTTTGCATCAGATACAGAATATATGTTAGTCGTAGGGATACAATCTCCTTGTAGCAGGCTTTCTCAGCACAGCACACGCCAATGTGTTCCTTATCCAGCCACCAAGCCTAATCAAAGCTTTAGTGTGATCTAGCATTAATCTATGGCCCCATTCACAGCCAGAACATATCCTCCTTCATTAACAATTCAAAAAGCATGGTCTAGTCCTTCACTGCTATTTCATAGTCTCAAAAACCCGACCCTAGGAAACTATGGCCTGGTTTCAATGATGGACTCTTTTGGTATAGAGAAACTATGTCACTGCCCACGTCACTAGTTTATCCGCTTGAATAAAATACAAAATAGTATCTAGCAAGATGGAGATCACGGATGTTATTTTTACCGGGTGCTTTTCACAAGTGGCTAATTTGCGTAAACTACTTTCACTAAAACCACTGCAAAGGTTTTGCCTGAAAACTTTGGATTTAAATTGCAATGTTCTGGCATGTCAGCCTCGTGATTTGTTGGGAGAGTTGTCTGTCTGAAAAGGACCCACCCCTGATTTTTGTAAAAAATAAATAATTGTTGCCTACACTCTTAGAAAAAAAGGTGCTATCTAGAACCTAAAAGGGTTATTTGACTGTTCCCATAGGATAACTCTTTGAATAACCCTTTTTGGTTCCAGGTAGAACCGTTTTGGGGTCCATGTAGAACCCTTTCCACAGAGGGTTCTACTTGGACACCCAAAAGAGTTCTACCTGGACCACAAAAGAGTTCTATCTGCAACCAAAAAGGGTTATCCTATGGGGACAGCCGAAGAACCCTTTGGAACCCTTTTTTTAAGAGTGTAAGGTTGGATTTTCGAGACTAGCTATTTCATGGCTACAATTATCCTGCTACTTTGGACACAACTTGAATATGTGAGGTCATCACCACTGTGGATCTAGTCACATATATTGTGATTGCATTGACTGGCTTGGAGCTCCACTACCATGAAATAACCTTGTAAATGTTAAATACAGGCGCTAACACCATTGTCACAAGGGGATTTAGGGGTTATTGCCCAAGTCAGATTTGTGAATCTGATACTTTCAGTAATAAAGAAATGTTCAAACATGGTGAGGCACGAAACTCCCAAATGACCTCGGTTTTTTACTTTAGTCTTAAATATGATGATGGAATATATGATGTTATTAATTTCATGGCTCTTTTAAAATCTACACCATTTGGCCGCCAATTTGAGCTTAAACTTTACCAGTATAATTTGCATTCATTGAATGTGTGGACCCCATTCTAAACTGTCACTACAACAAAACGATCTGGATATTCACATTGTTGATGAGATACTACACTCTTAGAAAAAAAGGGTTCTTCGGCTGTCCCCCATAGGAGAACCCTTTGAAGAAACCTTTTTGGTTCCAGGTAGAACTATTTTGGGTTCCATGTAGAACCCTCTGTGTAAAGGGTTCTACATGGAATTCAAAAAGGTTCTGCAGCCTTGAAGTACATAAACATAAGACTCGGAGCATTACCAAGTACCCCCACATGTTTTGCAGGATTGGCAAGGTTTGATACCATAAAGGAAGTATTGCTTCGCACCTCAGCTTCATCAAACAGTCTGCAAAGCCAAACAAACCAGTCTGCTGTTGCTGTAGAGGTCATGTTTTTTCAATAAAGTTGTTTCAAACAATTGCTCCCACTAGGATAATGTCTGGAGAAGTCTTATCAAGACATAGCTCCCTTTTGGATTTCCTGTTGTGGTTTACCAAATTGGGCACAACATTACTCTCTGTTTGAGTTATCAGTCTGTATCGATATTGTATAACAGTACACATACACTATATAAAGAGTGTTCAAAATATACATCAAAGCAATTAATACATATTTTAGCAGCTGAAGAAAGAGATGCAGAGTGGGCACTCTCTGGTGAGAAATGAATAAATGCTTGAATTAGGAGAAAATACTCATGGATTTCTGCCAAACCTCAGTTATTGTTGGAATGATTTCATTTCTCCGAAAATTAAACTTGTGGACAAAACATTTTTGGAAATGTTCCTATTTACCATACACTACCAAAAGGTTTCTTCGGCTGTCCCCATAGGAGAACCCTTTTTGATTCCAGGTAGAACTCTTTTTGGTACTATGTAGAACCCTCTAGGGAAAGGGTTCTACAATGAAAACAATAGTGTTCTACCTGGAACCAAAAAGGGTTCTTCAAAGGGTTCTCCTATGGGGACAGACGAAGAATGCTTTTAGGTTCTAGAAAGCACCTTCTTTTCCTAAGTGTATGATGCACCGTCAGCAATAGCTCAAAAAGTAAAATGGAAAAATATATTCATTCTTAGACTGAAGTCTCACCCATGATTGCCAGAGTTGTAATATTAACTAGTCTTTAATGTTAAATTCAGCAGATTTGACCACTATAATATCATGGCATGATCTCCAATGAAACTCATCTTTTTATTTTCTGAAATCTGTTAAAACATTTGTTGATTAATTACAAATGAATTGGCAGATGCACAGATCTGTTTATTCTTAGTGCATATAATATGACGTGACCCTCTTTGCTATACTGCAGTCCTCGTCATCTGTTTGTAACCTCAGCTTGCTTTTTCAATACCCCCAAGCTTATGTGCGTTCTGTAAGTAATTAAGAATAATTTACTTTTGGATTTGATGTAAAACATATTGATATTCCACCCTGTCTCCTCTGGAGAAGCGCGTTGAGGAAAAACATGGACTTCAATTTTGTAAACATGAATAGGAGGCCGTTAATAGATAATTACAATCATTATGATAATTCATCCATTGTGAAGTATGCAGATCGTATCCATGAACTCAACAACAAAATAATGATGCTGATTGATGTGAAGGAATGTAAAGCCTCTTTAATGAAACATATACAGTAAGGTTAAGTGTATCAAAGTGTACGCTGTGGGAGCCGGAGGTAACCAAGGTTCCAATGATAAAAGGACACTTCCCCCTTACTTATGTGGTGCTTACAAAGGCATGACGTCAATATCTCACCACTGTGGCACATTCAGCTTGTAATCTCAGGAGTATCATCCGGTCATTGATGCTACCGAGTGGTTTGGAACAACAAGATGGCTACTGTGCCGTCGGAGTCTGAGGTAGTGCGTCTGACTGTAAAGGACTACTGTCTCGCCACACCACATATGGTGAGCTGCCTTCGCTTCTCCGAAGTGGGGCCCCTATGCTAACCCAGGTCTGTGGCTTTAGGGGCTGTCATCCTCCCTTTGAAAACGTCATAATTTAGCCGGCCATGTCTGTGCCGTGTCAGGACTTGGAGCCTGTTTCCCATCCCGGGGGCCATCGCTACTTGGTCCAGAGCTCCAAGCTCCCCTCTACAGCACTGGCTAGGTTTTCAGCTAAGACGGCTTTGTTCTTTCAAGGCCGCGTTGGGCCTGCTAATGCAATCACCGCAAAGCTGGACGTAAAATATAATAGGGAAAGGAGCAGGAAGAGTTATAGCACTGCGATGAATAGTTTCCCCTTTGAGTTGGTTCCCTTTTCATTCAATTTATTGCCCTCAGCCAGCTCCTGACCAGAGAGCACTCCGTTTGTGTTTCTGCTCTGAGCCGAAGGGTCCACTGAGCTTGTATCACAGTGAACGCATCTGTTTAACCAGACTCATGCTCTGCCTGTTCCTCCCCCCTCCCCCCCCCACCCCGCCACAAATGTGACTTAGTATAATCCATTTAATCACAAACACTACTGCATGTTGTCATTTAATGGCCTTACTGTAGATTCATGTACGTTTAAAGGTATTTCGTTCTATGTTTTGTACTACATTTAATAACAAATTAATCCATTTGGGATTTCTTTAGTGTTTGGACACATTGTTCCAATTCATGGGGAAACTATTTATTGCAACTCGTCTTGTCCAGTTGCCTGGAGCAATCCTTTTGGTTGTAACAACATAGGCTGGTGCCGTTGATGCAATATTGCATGTTGGTACATATGGACTTCTGCTTTCTGCGCTATTCCTCATCCACAGATATATCATTCTATGTAATTCGTCAACAAATCCAAACAAACTGGAAACTTTGCTTGTTTATACCCAGTACTAGCTCAATAATGTACAGTATATCCCACAGTTGTTATGACAGCACTGCAATACTTTAACTGTTTTAACTGCTAAAGGGGAGTAACTGTAGTGACCCTGTGTTTATAAATATGAGTATCGACTTTACCACTTCAACATGTTTTCTTAACACAGTCATTGCCATGCAGGGCTTTGGGCCAGAAGGTTGAGGGTTCGCCGACCACCATGGACGAGCTCACTCACCCTGCCTGTCTCATTAAACTACGATCAGAGCCTGCTGCAGACAATGATCAGCTAGGGGGAAATCAACATTTTGATGCTAGCTGTATTTATAATTACTGTATATAAAATACAGTACCATTCAAAAGTTTGGACACACCTACTCATTCAAGGGTTTTTCTTTATTTTTACTATTTTCTACATTGTAGAAATAACAGTGAAGACATCAATACTATGAAATAACACATATGGAATCATGTAGTAACCAAAAAAGTGGTGAACAAATCAAAATATATTGTATATATTTGAGATTCTTCAAAGTAGCCACCCTTTGCCAGCTTTGCACACTCTTGGCATTCTCTCAACCAGCTTCACCTGAAATGCACTACCCTCCACTGTGCCCAATAAAAAAACACAACCCTCCCCAAAGCAAAAAAAAGTTAGACAACCCTCCCCTATTTTGGACAATAAGCATGAGATGTGTTGCCTTGACACTCTTCATTATGGAGGCATTGGAGGTGTTGCTTTGGTACTCTGAGAACCTAATGTGTGATGAGCATTTATTAATATATAAATTATGATTGGCATAAAATTTAGCTGAATGTAGTAAAACAACATCTTCTGCCAGAACAGTTGTTCTACTTAAGTATGTCATTATGCGCTGTAAAATGACCCACAAAGTTAATGTACATTATTTGGATGAGGCGAACTGGAAGGGGTCTCTCAGTGACAAATTAGCTCATTAGGCTAACTCAACACATACACTACCAGCCAAAAGTTGTTTTTCTTTATTATTTTACATTGTAATGAATGAAATAACACATTTGGAATCATGTAGTAACCAAAAAAGTGTTACACAAATCAAAATATATTTTATATTTTTGATTCTTCAAAGTAGCCACCCATTTCCTTGATGACAGCTTTTCACACTCTTGGCATTCTCTCAACCAGCTTCACCTGGAATGCTTTTCCAACAGTCTTGAAGGAGTTGCCACATATGCTGAACACTTGTTGGTTGCTTTTCCTTCACTGCAGTCCAACTCCTCCCAAACCATCTCAGTTGGGTTGAGGTTGGGTGATTGTGGAGGCCAGGTCATCTGATGCAGCACTCCATCACTCTCCTTATTGGTCAAATAGCCCTTACACAGCCTGAAGGTGTGTTGGGTCATTGTCCTGTGGAAAAACAAATGATAGTCCCACTAAGCGCAAACCAGATTGGATGGCGTATCGCTGAAGAATGCTGTGGTAGCCATGCTGGTTAAGTGTTCCTTGAATTCTAAATAAATCACAGACAGTGTCACCAGCAAAGCACCCCCACACCATCACACCTCCTCCTCCATGCTTCACGGTGGGAACCACACATGCGGAGATCATCTGTTCACCTCCTCTGCGTCTCACAAAGACAGGGGTTGGAACCAAAAATCTCAAATTTGGACTCATCAGACCGAAGGACAGATTTCCACCGGTCTAATGTCCATTGCCCATGTTTCTTGTTCCCAGAAAGTCTCTTCTTCTTATTGGTGTCCTTTAGTAGTGGTTTCTTTGCAGCAATCAACCATGACGGCCTGATTCACTCAGTCTCCTCTGAACAGTTGATGTTGAGATGTGTCTGGTACTTGAACTCTGTGAAGCATTTATTTGGGCTTTCTAAGTCTGGTAACTCTAATGAACTTATCCTCTGCAGCAAAGGTAACCCTGGGTCTTCCTTTCCTGTGGCAGTCCTCATGAGATCCAGTTTAATCATGGCACTTGGTGGTTTTTGCGACTGCACTTGAAGAAACAAGTTCTTGACATTTTCCGTATTGACTGACCTTCATGTCTTTAAGTAATGATGGATTGTTGTTTCCCTTTGCTTATTTGAGCTGTTCTTGCCATCTTTTACCAAATAGGGCTATCTTCTGTATACCACCCCTACCTTGTCACAACACAACTGATTGGCTCAAACGCATTAAGGCGGAAAGAAATTCTACAAATGAACTTTTAAGAAGGCACAGCTGTTAATTGAAATGCATTCCAGGTGACTACCTCATGAAGCTGGTTGAGAGAATACCAAGAATGTGCAAAGCATCAAGGCAAAGGATGGCTACTTTGAAGAATCTCAAATATAAAATATATTTTGATTTGCTTAACCCTTTTTTGGTTACTACATGATTCCATATGTGTTATTTCATAGTTTTGATGTCTTCACTATTATTTCTACAATGTCGAAAATAGTAAAAGTAAATAAAAACCCTTGAATGAGTAGCTGTGTCCAAACTTTTGAATGGTACTGTATTTTATATACAGTAATTAAAAATATAGTGTCCAAACGTTTGACTGGTATTGTATGCTGATTAAAAAGAAACATATTTGTGAATATGACTGTTTGATATCCACTGCAAGATGTGTTTGGGTGTTAAAACATTACTCCCCTTTTAATGTCCCAAAATTGCCAAACATCATCGTCTTTAGACTTCCGAAATCTACTGGCACTCACTCTCTCTATGGACCCAATTGGTAGATGAAGAATGACATCATTAACCTTTTGGAATTCCTGGTTCCAATCTCTATGAAACAGAATGCTTTCCACTGAGTCATATAGCCATATTTGAGTGCTGATACATAGATTTTGCTTTCCATAACACAAGTTAGCTAGCCACAGTAGTTTGTTCAATGGTTTGCTAGGAACCTACACTCTTGTGTTACTAGCTAGCTTACTAGTTGTAATTGGCTTGCTGGCAAACAAGTCAGCCTTCACCTTATAACAACACCCCTTAGCTGTCATGAATCCACAGCCCCTTAGAACATTATATCACAGGCTCTTGTGACTTATTGCTTTAACAGTACACTTGAAAGTAATTATGATTTCCAAATGGCACCCTATTCCCTACATAGTGCACTACTTTTGACCAGAGCCTAATGTGCCCTGGTCAAAAGTAGTGCACCATATAGGGAGCAGTGTGCCAATAGCCTAACTGTCATCTTAGTGTTCTGCTTAGTTTTATTTAGTTGTTTTTCTGCGTCACTGGCATTTGCACTTTAAACAAAGTTAGTGAAATGTACATTCAAGCTTCCTTCCCTTTTTGTCACCTTTATTATGATAAGTTAATAGGCTTTATTCAATGTGTCTGTTCCACCTTATATAACCATTGTGGAACCGCCTTCCGTTCTGGCTTTCATCACATTGCTGTCGAAGACCACTCATTCTGTCACTTCCACTCTAATGGTGGATTCATTTAATAATTTCAGGAGTCTCGCACCAATGCAGTTGGACAGAGCTATACGTACTTATAGTACACATCAAGGATTTCGATGTGCAGACACTAACCTGTTCACATAGATTCACTCCAACACTATTCCATATGTTAATTATGGCAGACAAAAACATAAGTCTGATCTTACACTATCTTATAAAAAAATACAAAATGCCACCATTTGGTAATCATTGAGAGTTGAAATCTTACTTGAGATACTGCACATGAATCTTTAATGTAACTTTCAAGCACATTTCCCATTGGCGACAAAGCATGCAAAGCTCAGGTTCCGCGCAAACATCTCGAGTTAGGATTCAGCCCTGAATGGATAACAGTTTGAGGTGCAATTGCCTTTTAAATGGAAAAAGTATTGACAGTGTTTCCCATTCCGGATCACAATTGGAAACGCAATTTGTTTGGCTGCTGCTCAAGGCAATAAACTTAAAACGTAATTCCCTTGGTGTAACTTCGGCCGCTAACACCCTTGGTGTTTCTCGCTCTAATAATGAAGTAACACCCCCCAGCCTCACCCCCAGGTTACTGAACACACTGCTAAGGGCAGCCATCTGTTCTCCAATAACCTAGTAGACATGTTGTTTTTGGAAGAATTAATGTCTCTACTGCTGACCTCTGATAGTCGGCATCCTCTGGACCATCACTGGAGCTGATTTGGGAATATCATTGGACACCCTAATAGACTGTAGATTAACATGAATCTACAGGCCACATCTGTCCTGCACTGAAGCTCATTTACCAGCAGATAAATTAGGCTGACAAAAGGTCATGAGAGTTGGTGGGTTGTGTGTGGTGGTTGCGGTTGGGGGCCACAGTCCTCCACTTTTAAGGGTCCTGAGGACTCGCTTTGGGGGAGAGCATTAGGGGGAATGAGGTGTGTGTGTGTGTTTGTGTGTGTGTGTGTGTGGGGGGGGGCGCATTTCAATGGGGCCAAAAACTCCAGAGCAGATTTGGAGTGTGAGCCGTGATGTAGCTGAGCCAAGGGAGCAGTCGAGAGCGGACGCGTGATCCAGAGCCAGATCGCTGACAGCAGTGCCAGGCAGCAGGCAATTTGCCTTCTAATGCCTGAAAACAACCCTGGGTTGTAATCTTGAAGAGGGAGGCCCTTTGAGTCCCCTGGGTAGTTTTTAATCATTCTATTGTCCCAACATCATGTAAAATATGAATTATAGATGCTCTTTGTTGCATGAGAATAGTCTTCCCAAAGCATCGCCATGTCATGCGATTGCTTTATGGTTAGCGTTCAGAATGGCATTGATGATGTCAAAACACTGGCGCCACAGATTCATAAAAGCACAAACTGGTTGCCATCGTGTTCATGGACTCAAAAAGTCATTCACCCAGAGAAAAACTGTACAGTCATTAGAAGTGATTATTTTGATGGTCATGGCGTTGCAAGTTCCGTGCTCTCGCCTAATCGGAACCGAGAAGCACCAGTGACGGGGTCTCTAAATTACATGATGTTTTGGCCAAACCAAGGATGCGGACACACAGCTGCAGACAGGAGTACACACCATCTCTGCAGGGTCAGGGCAAGTAGTCGAATAAGACACGAAAAGTCTTTATGGCCTGACCTCTCCGAATACTTTAAAGATCCAGAGACCTTGACTTTGGCAAGCGATCTCTGATTGAATACAGATCTTCATTTTTTCCTGTCTATATGAGGATTTTTTATGATACCACTGCACCAACTGTGTGCAGGGAGTCCACAGTAAAGACAGACTCACTTGTAGCAACCCTGTATGGCACCAGATCCTTGAGTAAAAAATGCATTTTCTCCCTGTTATAGTCCCCTTGGATGTGAAGGAAAGTGAATTCAGACAAGAGTTCTAAAAGTTCCAAGGCTATGATTTGGTGCACTACTAACCATCCATCTTCTTCATGTCACAAGTCCTCAGAACTCTAACCTCATGTGGTGTGCCTTTATTACAGCAGTATTATGTGGGTTTTGTGAGCAAGGTTTATTGAGGATCAAGTGAAGTGTTACTTCTGAACTTTCTCCGATTTTATCAGAATGTTTTTGTGCTATCAAGTGCTATCACTACATTTGCATCTACTCTCTCCCACAACACTTTGACAGGACAACTGCCAGTGAACAGTCACAACAGATAAGCACAGTCTTGAGACACCCGAAAATGGCAAGCTGAAACAACTCTCTGTAGGTCTTTGAACATGCAGTCTCCTTTTCCAAAAAGTAGATTGATGCAGATGCACGAAACGGAGGGAGATCAAGAGCTTTCCCTAGAGTCGTCTAGAAACCTTTCTCATAGACAAAACCTTGACAGAACCTCCCATCGGCATCAAGCACAAAGAACAACTACAGGGTTTCAACTGGTTTCCATTTATAGCAAACCAATTTCATGGTGGCTGCAGACCAGCAATGAGAGAGAAAAATAGCAACGTAAACACGCAGCATTCGTAACAGCACATATTTCCTCACCCAAACCTTTTGGTATTTTTGATACATTAGCTAGATCATCTTACCAAAGAGAGAAGTTAAAAAAAAAAGAAAGAAAATATTTAGTCTAGTTTGAAGACCATCTCAAATGGCCTTTTTTGACACAAAAGAAGATGAGTATTTACTCTCATGATGCCAATTGCAACAAAGTCACTCCAACAAGACTAAGAACGGCAATGGCACACTAAACATCTTCAACTCTCTTTAAAATATTAGCTTTTCCCGCAATGGCTGGTTTGGTGTAATATGAGTTGTTTAGTTACAATAAATGAACAGTAGGTTCTCCAGGAGCCAGTGAAGCTAATCAAATCAATTACTTTCTGCTTGATAAACAGACAGTAACAATTGCAATTCAAAACTGCAATTCTACACATTTTACCATTGGGCAGAGAGACATTTTCGTAATTTCATGCAATTCTCCTAGTTTTTCCATAGTGTGGAGAGAAAATTCTACACATTTTGCCACTGTCAGTGACTGACATAACAAGAGGAAAACTGCACAACCTTATTTTCGAAATTGCACCTTGCGTATTCTATTATTCTAATGCTCAACAGTAAGTTGAGACTCCGACTGAGTTCTTCTTTGGGCGGGGGCCCTAGGCGACCACCTATGTCGCGTATGCCCAGGGCCGGCACTGCATAAGGCCTACATAACACCAGCATAAAGTGACATGACATGTCATAAATAGTCATGTCAGTTGATAGCTGCATTTATGACACTTGATTTCACACAATCAGTGATGACATGTACAGACAGATAGAACTTATACTGTATTCATAGAGCAGAACAAAATCTAACCAAATTGCTTGCTATGTTTTTCAAAAGCAAGAGTCGTCTGCACAGTACATGCTCCTTTGTTGGTAATTATTGCTGGTATAAATCTGCTTTTCATATGTTTATGAATATCCTCTCCTGGCCTACATTGAGTACACTAAACCTCCTCTCTTCTAGGCTTTTTGTCAAGGAGAAGAATGTCTATCTAATATGCTGTGACAAAATTGGACACTGTTGCAGTAACAGTACACCATTAGCCTATGGCTAATTTGTCCGTACGTAGTCTCAGTTGTTTTCAGTTATTCATACACTGTGCTTTGTGATGTGCTATTAGAGCTTGTCCAAATAATGCTCTGTTTACGCTGTATGGCACAGTTTACTATGAACCTGAATAGCTCATTCAGAGTGGATGAATATGCTGTATATACTATAATTAGAAAATAATACAGTGCAATACAGTCCTGATTGGTGTTTATGCGTGTAAAAAGAGAAAACTCTAACTTCAGTAATATACACACTACGTTACCGGAAAACAGCATGATGGCATGTTGCATGCACGTTCATCAAATTCCTCAGTTACAATCCATCGTAGATAGTTTGTAAACAACTTCAGGATTTGAAGTAAATGTTTGCTTTAAGCTTGTGTCAAGGGTGCCCGAATAGCTATGGAATTACTACTTTCACATAAAAATCCAATCTAGACACAGTATTCAGCAATTAGACTTGGACAACCATAAAGAACCAGAGTGGCTGGAGAATACAGTTCCCTTACTCCGTCGCAACAATGGAGACTTTCAGTTAGTTTTGATTCAGCATTTTATTCCCAGACCAAATTGAAATCCTAATCCTGAGTTACTTATGTCTTCTAGGAGAGTGAAAGTGTTGTTTCATTTGGCATTGTCAAGATCATTTTAGTCTGACTTGAATGGATGATGAGGGTACCTTGTCAAGGGTTGCTCATGTCTGAAGACTATTGCTCTCCAAAATTACATTCATAAGTGCTCTGACGAGAGGGGCACTCAAATATGCACCCTTGATACACTTCCCCACGAACTGCACTCCTTAGAGTTCTTTTTTGAGTTGTAACTCCAATGATCTCACCTCTCCAATTTGACGACTCAGTATGTCACCAAAAAAGGGATGATGATGATGATAAAACATGTAGCCATTGGCGTAAAAAATGAACTAGTCTGAATAAAACGTGCCTTGAGATTAGCTCAGGAACATCCATGGGAGGACTCCATGATTTGATTGGTTTAAGAAGACCCGGGTCTTGCTTGCTGTTTATATAGGGCCGGGGTGGCGTGTCAGAATGGTCAACATTCTGTCTGTGTTCTTGTCAAACACCCACGCTTTAATTTCCTCCTAGTGTGAATGCGTCTGTGTGTGTGGCACCAGCTTCTCACTGTTGGCTTTACCTAAAGGACTTGTAATAGTGAGCAGTCTAAAAAACGTAGACTGGCTCCAGTGTATTGGCGAGACTTGCCCTCCGTTTGGCATGTTATTACTTGAGCTTGACAGGGGAACATTTCAACAGCAAATTATGCTTATAAATCAATATTTGCATAAATTGCAAATCCCTAAATTACTTTTTGAGAGTTTTTCAACTTAGTTAGGTCTGTTTTTATGATTGTTATTTACAATATCAGCTAAATTTAAAGGTTATATTTCATGATGACTTAGTAAATTTCACTTTGTATGACCGACTACTGCATATCGAATAAATGGTAAACCCTTGGTCGAGTGTTCCCATGATCCCATCACACTTCCCATTATGTATTCTACTGTATGTTATTTTTCGGAACTCTATAACCACAATAGTCTGTGTTTCTCTGAGCACTGTTTTGGCCTTGCATGCCATCGGCCCTTCTTGTAAGCTATGGGATGAATTCTCTTGGCATTTTGATAAGCAGTTGGGACAAGCAACCGTTGCTTTGTATGCACTCACACACCATTTCCTATGGCATGTGGCTGCGTAAATGAGCTGGTTGGTCTAACACTGTTTGTATTGGGAAGGCCCACATGTGTATTTGAAGCCGGTTTCTTCTATAATCGGGTGGAATAACAGCAAACCACATGCCACCTGACAAGTAAGCACATGTTTTTTTTAACCGACCAATCAAGGCATTAGAAGTATAAATATAGTGAACTTGAGATCTTTTTGAATTCCCTATCAAATCTCATTCAGCCATAACAAAATATATAAAATGCATGTCACCATAACAATATGTGGAATGTGTTTCATTGAACTATTTTCAATAGTTCGCTTTATGGTCAAAGATGGGCGTTCCAGATTTCAGTTGTGACCGCAAATTTCCACCAACTTCCTTTGAAACCCAATCGGGTCTTTCTGTTGCCCTTGGAATGCTAAGATAGGGTTTATCCCCAGCACTGATTAGCAGGAAAAATAAAAACACGTTTTTTCCCCCATTGCTTTTAGTCCCATGTCTGGGATTGTGTTTGTGATTTGACTGGAAGTGGACTGAACTCTCATTGCTGAATTTCTCTGCTTACCACATCTGTCATAAAATGTGGTTTTCCTGGTTTCCTATGCTACCCTAAGGTAAATTGTTCCCATTTCAAACACCTTCTCCATATCCGCAGAGCGACAATACCCAATGGACTATTTTGGGTCTTAATCTTTATTATGACAAACGTTGATTCAGATAGGCTGTGGGAAAAAAAAAGATATTAGCAGATAAACAAAATGTAAAGAGTTGGTCTCAGTTGCCACAGCAACAAATATTGTATTTCACTTCCAATGTCACCTAATGAAAAAGCCGGGCTTGTGGTTCTCAAATTAAATCAAACTCAATGCATCTCAATACACTTAAAGACAAGTTTCTCAACTATTCAGTCTTGGAGTCTGCGTTATCTAATGCTGTGTTCCACCATTCGTTAAAAGGTGGGTCCGCTGTGTGCTGAGAGGAATTTTCTTAGTTGGACATACGATATGGGAGTACGAGCAGTAAGTTAATTTTTCTTTCGAATAGGGAATTCAGGAGGCATAGGATTTCATATTTTGTTGACAGGTCACTGGGAGCTTTATGTTTCGAGACTATCATTCGTAATATTGATAAGTCCCTGTATGGCGGGCATACTTTCTGATTTACATCACAAACCCTCCCCTGGGTGAGTGAATCACTGGCTGCAGTAGGTTTCACTTTCAGGCATCAGTCACGCTGCTAGGTTTGTGACGCCTGCCAGAGATTGTCCATACCTCCAGTGTTTTTTTGCCATGACACAATGTTCATTTCCACCCTCAGACTCACTCAGTGTACATGTTGATCTTACGAAGTGCTTCGCAGCAAACAGCGCGTCAGGAGTGAGAGTAGTTAAAAAAAATAGACTTGCTTGTCTTCTCACAGACATGGTGGCAGCGGTTGCACTCCCTTCCCCCACTCCAACTGAGCCAGTGTAATGCGAGCATCCCAGCTGTTTTGTTTTCACAGAGGGTAAATGTTAGGGCAGATTTAGCGAGTACCTGTTGCAGGCTGGAGGCAGGTATGCAAGACTGAGGATATGAGCCCAGGGCCACACACACACATCGCCTTCCTGGTTTCATCCACCCTGAGAGTAGCAGATCAAGTGATATGGGAGCGCCCAAGGACCGTGCTAACAGAACAAGATGTTGGCCTTCGCCGGGACACAACTTATAGGGCTGTGAACGGCAATTGAGTGCCATTCCTGTGGCCCGTGGAGATACAGATTGCAATACTCATCTGAGGAAGATTACTATGATGTATGACTTCACGTTTAAGACTCCCTTTGATTGGATCTGGGATAAGCACATGCACAAACAACTTGCAGAGCCTTGAAATCTGGGGCCGGAGCAGTAGTATCGTCTTCTTTAAAATCAAACACATGGAATGGAGAGTGGGTACATGATGTGTCTGTTGGACGGCAGAATGTTCTAAGCTTTGAGGCGATTCCCCTTTACAAGCAGTTCATAGAGTCTAACCTTTAGGCGAACTATATGGAATATTATTATACTATATTATTAGGACCATTGCTCTGAGAGTTGTGTTATGTTGAAACAAGGCCTACAAAGACCATTTTTTGTTTATTAGTGGGACGGGCATACCCCTCATTCCAAATTATGTACATCTTTTAATGAGGAAGTTTGAAAAGGGTTTTGTTCAAAATGATAACCCATACAAAATTGTATTAAGCATTGATGACATCTTGCTGTGGTAATTAATTACTTGACGATGTCACTAATTCACTACATCTGTATGAACTGCTTTTATTATATGTTAATCATTATCTTTCTAAACCCTTACATTTCTAAACCCTTACATTTCTATAAAATGTTCCTCCCTGATATGGAGGGTGAAACCGTACAGGAAAACAAACATTTAGATGATTCTCAAATTTTCTCAAAAACTTATAATGTAGAAAAACAACAGTGGTCATGGAGGCCATACAGGGATCTCATCTTTACTCAGTGGATATATGCTCCTTTGAGAGTGAATGTTAAGGGGGGTTGGAGGTGGGATCACAATGCTTGAAAAATTTATTAAAAAATTCCTCTTGGATACTGCTTTCTGGGTGGCTTGTCGATAATCTCAAACATGAGGTGATGTGGAGCATGTCCAACACAAACCTCTCTCAGACAATTGCACGCCTTGGATGGTGATGTCCCTGCCGCAATTCCAAAATTGTGTGGGGTTTGCCGACACAGATATCTGACTCCCTGAACAAAATGGTTTCTGAATGTATGTGAAGAAAATACCTTTCATAATAGGGCTGTAAGGAATATCATGTAGAGCTCTGACTTTATAAGGCCTTGTTACTTGTGGTGAAAACCCCTTGTGGTGAAAACCCCTTGTGGTGCAAAATCCCTTATTATTAAATGGCCTAACATTTGTAATTGCATTTATCTTGTTCGGCACAGACCCCATTATGTTGTTCAAATTACATGAAATTAATTTTGGAGGCAGAAAAATGTCCCATCAGGATTGAATGGATCCACCACTGAATGGCGAGCCTGTTGTTGGGGTCTGAGGGGGCCTGATCTTTTGGCAGTCTGAGGATGTAACTATGAAAGGCACCCTGAGGAACCTGCGTGTGTGTCAGATATAGAGTGATCACCCTAATGCTCACTGACAGCTCATGGCTTGGGCTCAGCTGCTGGCGTTTATGAAGGCAGATCTTGGGTTTCAGGCAGCTCTGCTTCGAGCCTGGCAGGGTGGGCGTGTGGTCCCAGCCCCAACAGTAGCAGTAAGAGTGGCCATGCTGTGCCTCCACTGAATCTTGCGAGGCGTGGCATGTCTCAATACCTGAGGACCCCTGTCGGTGGTACATTTCAACACGTAATTAGATTCCTAATGTAGTGTGAAATTAAATGTGGGTTTTTCAACAAAACCGGTATTCTCTGAGGTGACTCCCTTTTTTCCAAGGTGCCAATAAAGTGCATGGTTTCCTTCAAGGGCGATATTACAATGGAGTCATAAATGCTGCTCCATCTGTGTTGCCAGTATAAACAACCACCTTATAATTACTTTATTTGACCCCCCCCGTCTATCTCCTGGCTGCCCTTGCACTAATTTCAAGGTTATTTCAGAATAAAACAATTATACACTACCGTTCAAAAGTTTGGGGTCACTTAGAAGTGACCTTGTTTTTGAAAGAAAAGCAAATCTTTTGGCCAGTTTATTTGCTTCATTAATCGGCACAACAATTTTCAGCTGTGTTAACATCATTGCAAAAGGGTTTTCTAATGAGCAATCAAGCCTTTTAAAATTATAAACTTGGATTAGCTAATACAACATGCCATTGGAACACAGGAGCGATGGTAGCTGATAATGGGCCTCTGTACGTCTATGTAAATATTCCATAAATCTGCCGTTTCCGGCTACAATGGTAAGTTACAATATTAACAATGCCTACACTGTATTTCTGATAAATTTGATGTTATTTTAATGGACAAAAAAATTGCTTTTCTTTTAAAAACAAAGTCATTTCTAAGTGACCCCAAACTTTTGAATGGTAGTGTACATATAACACATGGTTGTAGGGTTTTCCTAACCCCCCCAAGCTTTATGACCTTTTGGGAATAAAAAGTCACTTGATAATAGCCTTACAGTTGACTATCAGTCTTTCCATAGGTGAAAGAGTTTCATGTTTTAAATTGTGTTGCATGTGTACTTCGGTTTACTTTATGCTGAATCATTCACTATGCCTTAGGTCTAATTTAGTAATTGGGAGATTGAAGTTAAGGTTTAAAGTTTAACACATGAAATGAAACAATAAATTACTTTTTGGAAGTAGAGAGATGTTTTGTCTTGGCCATTCACCATCTGAATGGCACACATACACAATCCATGTCTCAATAAGGGATCATAGCTTTCACTCTGGATGTCATGGAAAGAGCAGTTGTTCCTAATGTTTTGTACACTCCATGTGTATATCCATGCCAATGTTTCAAATGTCAAACCAAAGTGAAAAGGATATTGAGTTATTTCAACAACAAAAAAAAAAAGCTGAAATATAAGCAGACACGCAGTGGCTTAAATGAAAACCACCAGCTGTACACTAGGAATACTGTATGCATGCTCTTTGTTCGAAATATACCAAAGTTCTAGATAAACACAAATAAATTGAATTTGCTGTGGGTCAGTGACCTAGGGAATGACTAAACCAGACCTTGAGCTGCAAGCCCCTTTAGGTGTGTGTGTTGACATTAGGGGGATGGAATGGCACATAATATATTTTTCTTTAGGGAGAGTTTGCAGAGGCTCAGGCTCATTTCTACATAACATGTCACATCCAAACGCCAGATTTCCACACTAACTGCGTGTCTCGTAAATAACGGCAGTTCATTCACTTCCTCGATGCATTTACCTTTTATTTAAATTGCAAAAAACACAGGAAGTCATTCAAATGAAACTGTCCTGGGCCTTGTACGCAGACAGGAAGAATACTAATTTCACTTGCCATTAACACTGCAAGCCATTGGGTGTTTCACAGCAAAAGCAGTCTCTTCATATGCTCACTCCGTCATACGATACACTGTATGATGCAGGGGAGCACACATCTGGTGACAATCATGGGTATCAGTCTTGACAGCATAACTGTCAACATGCATCTCCTGCACAAAACCTCTGCTGGCTTTCATATTTTACCCCTCCATTCCAGAACCCATTTCTTTGTTTTCTCCCTCAGGAGCTTGTTTGCACAGATGACTCCATGATCGGCCATTTTTCACCGCGGATAAAAGACTCGACCCAGAGCGCATTCTTCAGCAGGCAGTTGTTGGAAACAGACTGCACATATTTGGCTTCTTTGGATGTGTTTACCGTAAACATACCTATTAAAATAGAGCAGTAGTGGACATTCTGTTGTTCTCTCTTCCCGTCATGGGGGAGCTTTTTTACTGCAGAGTGCAAAGTCAGAAAGAGGGTTGGCGCAAAGCCATGAGAGTGAAGTATGAAATCCTCTCCTGTATTGGCTGAATTGGCCGCTAGCATCTAGGAATGACAGAGTCCTGCTTGGACTCAGGGGTTCATAAGTCTGTTGAATATCTCCAGTAGCTATGTCAGACCAAGGATTTAGATGGAAAGGATGGTTAGCTATCTGAACAAAGAGGTTTGATCATAATTGTATTGTGACAAAACCAGCAACTAGCGTCAGTGCGTACAATGAGTTGTCTTGTGCTTGTCTCCACCCCCCACCAGGTGTCTCCTATTTTCCCCATTATCCCCTGTGTATTTATACCTGCGTTTTCTGTTTGTCTGTTGCCAGTTTGTCTTGTCTTGCCAAGTCTTACCAGAGTGTTTTCCAGTCTCTGTAGTTTCTGTTTTCTAGTCCTCCCGGTTCTGACCATTCTGCCTGCCCCTGAGCCTGCCTGCCATTCTGTCCCTGATTGACGCTGCCCTGTATTACTGACCGTTCTGCCTGCCCTGACCCTGAGCCTGCCTGCCTTCCTGTACCTGTCGGGCTCTGATCTGTTAACAAAACTCTGACTGTCCTCAAGCTACCCTTTGCCTTGATAACGCTGATGTCTGTGAGGGCTCTCGCCTGGGCTACGGCGGTGTGGGAGCAACAATCCACCGTTTGCCTCAGTCTGGAGGAGTTTGTGTCGAAGGTTATAAAGGTGTTCGCTTCTCCGTTGTCCGGAAGAGAGGCTGCTCGTAAGCTACTGCAACTGCACCAAGACTCCCATAGTGTGAGTGCCTGGAACCCGGAAGCTCTGTTCGACACGTTCCTGCAATGATTATCGGAGGTGGTCTAAGACGAGCTCGCAGCCCGGGAGCTTCCCAAGGATCACGACTCTCTCATAACCTTGACCATACGGATCGATGGGCAGCTACAGGAAGGTAGGAAGGAGAGGAGGTCTACTTCCGGTCACACTCGCTCGTCTACGGTGCCCACTTCAACAAATCCAGGAAGTCCCCGGTAGAATCCGATGTCACCTGAGTTCCCTCTGGAATCATAGAGGGCTATCGACTCGCTTCCTCTGGAGCCCATGCAACTGGGCAGGGCCAGATTCTCTCCTGCTGAATGTTTACTCAGACTGAGCACCAAGAATTCCATCACACCTCCTTCCTAGGGTACGTCATTGATGCTGTAAATATTCAGATGGACTCTGACAAGGTGAGAGTGGTGGTGGATTGGCCTCAACCCACATACAGAGTGCAGCTGCAAGGTTCCTGGGGTTTGCTAATTTCTACCACCGCTTTATCCGGAGTTACAGCACCCTGGCTTCCCCCTCTCAGCACTCACCTCTCCCAAGGTTCCGTTCACGTGGTCTCCAGCAGCTGACCGGGCGTTCTCGGAACTCAAGCATCGGTGGAGGTCGATGCCTCGGACGTCAGTGTGGGGGACGTCCTGTCTCAGCGTTCAGATGGCAACACCACTATCCTTACGGTGGTGGATAGGTTTTCCAAAGCCGCCCATTTAATTTCCCTTCTCATAACCCACCTCTTTCTCTCAAACTGTTCTACCAAAATGGACAGGCCTGTTACCACAGAGAGAAACTTTGCAAGAATGGTAAACATCAAAAGGTTGGGAATGGAACAACACTTTCCTTTTTCCACCAGTTGAAAGTGTCCGTAGGTACTTAAAGAATATTATGTCAGATCAGTTGTTGTTTGGGACATAATATCTGACGACAGGACAACATAAACTGTATCTTGGGAAACCTACACATTCTAGTTATCAGATTTACATGGAATTGTTATGCAATTTATATGTTTGAATATGAATCTATTTGTGAAAAAGATTAAATGTAATTTCTAACCTTTGTAATTGATTTCATGAATAAATGTCATCAGTCAGTAGCCATGCTCAAGTGAATAGCCATTGGTTGAGAACTGTGAAACACGCCCTTCTCTTCCCCATTACAAAAGCCATTGATGGAAAAAGGGTGAATTTCAAGGTCGAGGTGACGACTGACACGTGAAAATTTTGAATTTCGACTAGACCAGCCAGAATATACAGTACACCTTAGCCAAATACATTTAAAGTAAGTTTTTCACAATTCCTGACATTTAATCCTAGTAAAAAAAAATCCCTGTCTTCGGTCAGTTAGGATCACCACTTTATTTTAAGAATGTGAAATGTCAGAATAATAGTAGAGAGAATGATTTATTGAAGCTTTTATTTCTTTCATCACATTCCCAGTGGGTCAGAAGTTTACACACACTCAATTAGTATTTGGTAGCATTGCCTTTAAATTGTTTAACTTGTATTTGGTAGCATTGCCTTTCAATTGTTTAACTTGGGTCAAACATTTCGGGTAGCCTTCCACAAGCTTCCCACAATAAGTTTGGTGAATTTTGGCCCATTCCTCCTGACAGAACAGGTGTAACTGAATCAGGTTTGTAGGCCTCCTTGCTCGCACACGCTATTTCAGTTCTGCCCACAAATTTTCTATAGGATTGAGGTCAGGGCTTGACTTTGTTGTCCTTATGCCATTTTGACACAACTTTGGAAGTACGCTTGGGGTCATTGTCCATTTGGAAGAACCATTTGCCACCAAGCTTTAACTTCCTAACTGATGTCTTGAGATGTTGCTTCAATCTATCCACATCATTTTCCTTCCTCATGATGCCATCTAATTTGTGAAGTGATATGATGCTGCTGCCCCCGTGCTTCACGGTTGGGATGGTGTCTTCGGCTTGCAAGCCTCCCCCTTTTCCTCCAAATATAACGTCATTATGGCCAAACAGTTCTATTTTTGTTTCATCAGACCAGAAGACATTTCTCCAAAAAGTAGGACTCGTTTTACTGTGGATATAGATACAGTGGGGAGAACAAGTATTTGATACACTGCCGATTTTGCAGGTTTTCCCACTTACAAAGCATGTAGAAGTCTGTAATTTTTATCATAGGTACTCTTCAACGGAATCTAAAACAAAAATCATTAATTTGCATTTTATTGCATGACATAAGTATTTGATACATCAGAAAAGCAAAACTTAATATTTGGTACAGAAACCTTTGTTTGCAAATACAGAGATCATACGTTTCCTGTAGTTCTTGACCAGGTTTGCACACACTGCAGCAGGGATTTTGGCCCACTTCTCCATACAGACCTTCTCCAGATCCTTCAGGTTTCGGGGCTGTCGCTGGGCAATACGGACTTTCAGCTCCCTCCAAAGATTTTCTATTGGGTTCAGGTCTGGAGACTGGCTAGGCCACTCCAGGACCTTGAAATGCTTCTTACGGAGCCACTCCTTAGTTGCCCTGGCTGTGTGTTTCGGGTCGTTGTCATGCTGGAAGACCCAGCCACGACCCATCTTCAATGCTCTTACTGAGGGAAGGAGGTTGTTGGCCAAGATCTCGCGATACATGGCCCCATCCATCCTCCCCTCAATACGGTGCAGTCGTCCTGTCCCCTTTGCAGAAAAGCATCCCCAAAGAATGATGTTTCCACCTCCATGCTTCACGGTTGGGATGGTGTTCTTGGGGTTGTACTCATCCTTCTTCTTCCTCCAAACATGGCGAGTGGAGTTTAGACCAAAAAGCTATATTTTTGTCTCATCAGACCACATGACCTTCTCCCATTCCTCCTCTGGACCATCCAGATGGTCATTGGCAAACTTCAGACTGGCCTGGACATGCGCTGGCTTGAGCAGGGGGACCTTGCTTGCGCTGCAGGATTTTAATCTATGACGGCGTAGTGTGTTATTAATGGTTTTCTTTGAGACTGTGGTCCCAGCTCTCTTCAGGTCATTGACCAGGTCCTGCCGTGTAGTTCTGGGCTGATCCCTCACCTTCCTTATGATTATTGATGTCCCACGAGGTGAGATCTTGCATGGTGCCCCAGACCGAGGGAGATTGACCGTCATTTTGAACTTCTTCCATTTACTAATAATTGCGCCAACAGTTGTTGCCTTCTCACCAAGCAGCTTGCCTATTGTCCTGTAGGCGATCCCAGCCTTGTGCAGGTCGACAATTTTTCCCTGATGTCCTTACACAGCTTTCTGGTCTTGGCCATTGTGGAGAGGTTGGAGTCTGTTTGATTGAGTGTGTGGACAGGTGTCTTTTATACAGGTAACGAGTTCAAACAGGTGTGGTAAATACAGGTAATGAGTGGAGAACAGGAGGGCTTCTTAAAGAAAAACCAACAGGTCTGTGAGAGCCAGAATTCTTACTGGTTGGTAGGTGATCAAAGACTTATTTCTTGCAATAAAATGCAAATTAATTATTAAAAAATCATACAATGGGATTTTCTGGATTTTTGATTTTTGTTTTCTCACAGTTGAAGTGTACCTATGATAAAAATTACAGACCTCTACATGCTTTGTAAGTAGGAAAATCTGCAAAATCGGCAGTGCATCAAATACTTGTTCTCCCCACTGTACTTTTGTAACTGTTTCCTCCAGCATGGCACCAAAGTACGTTCAAGTACGTGCCTGAGCACGTCCAGTACCACCTGGGGGAGCGTCAGGTGCTCTTCCCAACTGTGATGGCTTGGTTGTGGTAAGGCCTCTTACTCCCACCTAGGGGAGGAGAGAGGCACACAACCAAGTCATCACACACTATTAGGGAGATTATCATCCCCAATCAGAGACAGCTGTATAGCGTTGTCTCTGATTGGGGATGGTATTTAGACTCCACTCTAATCCACCTGTGTGTGGATCATTGTTCGTGTCTGCCTTGGGTTTTCAGCACGTGAGTCACTTTTGCTTTGCATAGTTTTGTAGTTTAGTTTCGTTAGTTTCAGTCATCTCCTTTTTGTATTTAAGTGCTTCGTGAATACAACTCCTAAATAAAAAAGGAATGACGCTCCACCAGCGCTCTGTTTATCGTCCCATTACTCCGCAACGTGACAGAATGATCCACCACCCTGGGACGCAACGGGGGATTACTCTAGGAGATATCCTCCTCGTTATGGGGAAAATTACCGAGGAGGAACACTCTTACTATCGCTCGGTGGAGGAAGGCTGGGGTCCGGAGCAGCCGAGGCGCCGGAGACGGAGGACACGTCACCGGGCTAGAGTTGAGGACCAGCCTGGAGCCCAGAAAACCCCTCAAACTGATTTTGGGGGGGGGCTATGGGGGTGGTCGGGGATCGAGGGAGAAGAGCCCCGACCACTGCACTCGTGGGGGTTCCAGGAGGAGCCCCTACAGCCATGGGAGCAGGAGTACAGAGAGGAGTCGGAGGAAGACGACGACGATGTGCTTCTGTTCCCTCACTCGTGGGGGTTCCCGGAAGAACCCTCACAGGATGGGGATTGGCGGTGGAGTAGGCACGACAGGGACAGTCGTGCTCCAGCGCCAGTTCCCAGTCCGGTGCCTCCAGCGCCGGTCCAGAGTCGGAGGAGGAGGAGACCGACTCTGCGCACCAAACCATCGGTGCGCAACACTAGCCCGGTGCGTCCCGTACCAGCTAAACGCACCAACCCAACGGTGCGTTTCCCCAGCCCGGTACGGCCCGCGCCTGCTCCACGCACCAGCCCTATGGTGCGTGTCTCCAGCCCGGTGCGACCCGTGCCAGCTAGACGCACCAGCCCAACGGTGCGTTTCCCCAGCCCGGCACGGCCCGCGCCTGCTCCGCGCACCAGCCCAACGGTGCGTGTCTCCAGCCCGGTGCGACCCGTGCCAGCTAAACGCACCAACCCAACGGTGCGTTTCCCCAGCCCGGTACGGCCCGTGCCTGCGCCTCGCAGCAGACCAGTGGTGCGCTCACCCAGTCCAGTATGCCCCGTGCCCATTCCTCACACGGAGCCTACAGCGAGGGTCGACAGCGCAGCTCTGTGGTTGGAGACCATCTCTGCGTCGGTGCCCAGGGTGGGCAAGACGTTCAGCCCCGCTGTGGAGCAGGAGCTCCATAGCGTGTCGGTGCCCAGTCTGGGGCCGACAGCCAGCCCAACCACAGGGCTGGAAACCCTCTCTGCGTCGGTGCCCAGGGTGGGCACGACGTTCAGCCCCGCTGTGGAGCAGGAGCTCCATAGCGTGTCGGTGCCCAGTCTGGGGCCGACAGCCAGCCCCACCAGAGGGCTGGAAACCATCTCTGCGTCGGTGCCCAGGGTGGGCACGACGTTCAGCCCCGCTGTGGAGCAGGAGCTCCATAGCGTGTCGGTGCCCAGTGTGGGGCCGACAGCCAGTCCAACCAGAGGGCTGGAAACCATCTCTGCGTCAGTGCCCAGGGTGGGCACGACGTTCAGCCCCGCTGTGGAGCAGGAGCTCCATAGCGTGTCGGTGCCCAGTCTGGGGCCGACAGCCAGCCCAACCACAGGGCTGGAAACCCTCTCCGCGTCGGTGCCCAGGGTGGGCACGACGTTCAGCCCCGCTGTGGAGCAGGAGCTCCATAGCGCGTCGGTGCCCAGTCTGGGGCCGACAGCCAGCCCAACCAGAGGGCTGGAAACCATCTCTGCGTCGGTGCCCAGGGTGGGCACGACGTTCAGCCCCACCAGAGGGTTGGGAACCATCTCTGCGTCGGTGCCCAGGGTGGGCACGACGTTCAGTCCCGCTGTGGAGCAGGAGCTCCATAGCGTGTCGGTGCCCAGTCTGGGGCCGACAGCCAGACCAGCTGCAGGGCTGAAGACCACCTCTGCGTCGGTGCCCAGGGTGGGCACGGCATCCAGCCTGAGGTCTCCGGAGAAGGTCAGCAGCCCGAGGCCTCCTGTGACGGTCAGTAGCCTGAGGTCTCCTGTAAAGGTCAGCAGCCTGAGGCCTCCTGTGAAGGTCAGCAGCCCGAGACCTCCGGAGAAGGTCAGCAGCCCGAGACCTCCGGAGAAGGTCAGCAGCCCGAGGCCTCCAGTGAGGGTCAGCAGCCCGAGGCCTCCAGTGAAGGTCAGCTGCCCGAGGCCTCCAGTGAAGGTCAGCAGCCCGAGGCCTCCAGTGAAGGTCAGCAGCCCGAGGCCTCCAGTGAAGGTCAGCAGCCCGAGGCCTCCAGTGAAGGTCAGCAGCCCGAGGCCTCCAGTGAGGGTCAGCAACCCGAGGCCTCCAGTGAAGGTCAGCAGCCCGAGGCCTCCAGTGAAGGTCAGCAGCCCGAGGCCTCCAGCGAAGGTCAGCGCCACGCAACCTCCAGCGAAGGTCAGCGCCACGCCACCTCCAGCGAAGGTCAGCGCCCCGCCACCTCCAGCGAAGGTCAGCGCCACGCCACCTCCAGCGAAGGTCAGCGCCCCGCCACCTCCAGCGAAGGTCAGCGCCCCGCCACCTCCAGCGAAGGTCAGCGTTCCGCCACCTCCAGCGAAGGTCAGCGTTCCGCCACCTCCAGCGAAGGTCAGCGTTCCGCCACCTCCAGCGAAGGACAGCAGCCCGGAGCCTCCAGCCACAGCTCAAGGCCTGGAGCCTCCTCCACCGGTGCCCAGTCCGGGGCCGGTCGTCTGCTTCGCTCCAGTACCGGAGCAGTCCGCTCCACCGGTGCCCAGTCCGGGGCCGGTCGTCTGCGCCGCTCCAGTGCCGGAGCAGTCCGCTCCACCGATGCCCAGTCCGGGGCCGGTCGTCTACGTCGCTCCAGTGCCGGAGCAATCCGCTCCACCGGTGCCCAGTCCGGGGCCGGTCGTCTACGTCGCTCCAGAGACGGAGCAGTCCGCTCCACCGGTGCCCAGTCCGGGGCCGGTCATCTGCGTCGCTCCAGTGCCGGAGCAGTCCGTTCCACCAGTGCCCAGTCCGGGGCCGGTCGTCTACGTCGCTCCAGGGAAGGAGCAGTCCGCTCCACCGGTGCCCAGTCCGGGGCCGGTTGTCAGCCCCTCTCCAGGGTTGAGGGCTCCCGCACCAGGGTCCAGACAGGACTTGGTGAATGGCGGGAGTACTGAGGGGGGAACCACCGCGCCGGGGTCCGGACCGGACCGGGCGTGCAACCGTGAGGTAGGAGGGAAGCTACTCTCACGGCCTGTGCCACGTCCGGAACCGGAACCGGAGCCCCCACCAGCAACCACCTCAGTACCCCGCCATGTCCCCCCTAGTTTTTGGACAATTTTGTTTTTGTCTTTCAGGAAGGGGGGGATTGTGTGTGCGATCGGGAGTCCGCACCTTGGGGGGGGGGTACTGTGATGGCTTGGTTGTGGTAAGGCCTCTTACTCCCACCTAGGGGAGGAGAGAGGCACACAACCAAGTCATCACACACTATTAGGGAGATTATCATCCCCAATCAGAGACAGCTGTATAGCGTTGTCTCTGATTGGGGATGGTATTTAGACTCCACTCTAATCCACCTGTGTGTGGATCATTGTTCGTGTCTGCCTTGGGTTTTCAGCACGTGAGTCACTTTTGCTTTGCATAGTTTTGTAGTTTAGTTTCGTTAGTTTCAGTCATCTCCTTTTTGTATTTAAGTGCTTCGTGAATACAACTCCTAAATAAAAAAGGAATGACGCTCCACCAGCGCTCTGTTTATCGTCCCATTACTCCGCAACGTGACACCAACCTTGTCTGTGGATGATGATATCATCCAAATAGGCCGCTGCATACTGTTGGTGGGGTCGGAGGACTCTGTCGTACGGCCCGTACCATGTGGCCAGGAACTTACTTTCTGCAGTTGGGATCAAAACTAGCACCTTGTGGAACTCTCGGGGCTGGGTACCCCAATTGTAGACCTTGGCTTGGGCACGCTGGGCCTTCTCCATATGTTCCCTTACCACTGGCCATATGCCTGTCATCCGCTCCCTCATCGTTTCTACGTGTTCCACCATGCTGCGTAAGGGGGTTGTCTGGGCTTCCCACACCTCCTTGGCAAGATCCAGTAGGCCGCGGGGTCTCCTCCCATAGAGAAATCCAAAAGGGGAAAACCCAGTGGAGGCCTGGGGCACTTCTCGGATCGAGAACATTCGGTGGGGTAGTAGCTGGTCCCAGTTCTTCCCATCCCGCTCGATGACCTTCTGCAGCATTTGTTTGAGCGTGTTATTGAACCCTTTGACGAGCCGATCTGTCTGAGGGGGAACGGCAGAGGTCCGGATCTGCTTTATCTGTCGGAGACCACACAAATCTTTCATTAGTCAGGACATGAACTTGGTACCTTGGTCGGTCAGGATCTCGTTCAGGATGCCCACCCGACAGAAGAGGTGGAACAGCTCCCAGGTGATTCCCTTGGAGACCGTAGGGGAATGGCCTTGGGATATTGGGTGGCATAATCTACTACTACCAGGATGTACCAGTGTCCTTGGTCGTTTTTACCAGGGGGCCCACTATTTCCATGGTGATGCCTTCAAACAGCACTCCGATAATCGGTAGGGGAACCAGCGGGTTCTGGAAGTATGCTTTTGGGGCGGTGATTTTACACTTTGTGCAGCGCGGCAGTAGTCTTTCAAGGCCCGCCTGATCCTGGGCCAGTGGAACCTGGCGGCGATCCGTTCCCTGGTCTTCTCCCTTCCCATGTGCGTCCGCAACAAATGGGTGTGGGCCAGCTGAAGAACGGTTCCGACATACCGGTGGGGCAGCAACAGCACCTCACAAAGTTCCCCTTGTTTGTGCGACACCTGATACAACAGGTTATCTTTGATTTGGAAATGGGGGTATTGCCAGTCACTCACCTCCGGGAAGAAGCTGACCATCCACCGCTCTCACTTGGGCCACGGCGGCTTTCAAGTTCGGACCCTCCCACTGGGCTGTCCCGAACTGTCCCCTTAGGGGGCTCAGGGCCGGTATCTCAGAGGGTCCGGCACACCCTCGGACCCCGACTCCAGGTCCGTAGACACTGGGATGGCAACAACTTGCTTCCGGGCCGCACAGGCGACGGTCCGTCCCTGCTCTCCTCGGTCACCGGCTCGTACTGCCTCTACAGTGCCGGCGAACAGCGGACAATCTCGTCCCACAAGGAGGCGTACCGGCAACTCAGGTACGGCACCCATCCTAAGTTGGCTGCTCCCTTGTGGCATCACGATGGTGGCCTGCCCGGTGGAATACCGCTTGGTGTCGCCATGGAGACGGACATCTCCTCACCACGGTCGGTCGGATGGGCCAGCAGGTGCGCTTGTACGAGCGTTACCACACTCCCGGAATCCACAGAGAGTGGGTGTCGTGACTGTCATCTGATGGATATGCTTTAGAAAGAGGCACAAACTGGTATGTCTTCTCTCCCCTCTCCTGTTTGCACTGGCAATTTAACTGCTTGCAGAAAGAATTAGACAGGACCCAAATGTAATCAGTATTGGTAAACATGAATGTAAACTAAAATTATTTGCAGATGATATCCTGATATAGCTGACCAATACTGAAAACTCAATGCCGACTTGCAAAAAATATTTTCAGAATACTCTAAAATATCACGATATAAAATGAACATGGAAAAAAATAAAAATTATAATGAATGATCTACAGCAATCCATTAAGTGGACCACACAACATATTAAATACTAAGTGATGACAAACAACAAATATATAAAGATAACTTTATAACATTACTCAAAAATACGAAAGCAGATCTAATTAATTAAATGGAACAATCTTCCTATAAATATTACAGGTAGAATAAACCTCTTCAGAATGTCATGGCTACCAAAGGTTTTACATTTATTCTTGGTAATACCAATTACCCCACCAAAGATGTTCTTTAAAAAAATACTTTATATGGACAAATAAAACTCATAGAATAAAAATGAAAGTTGCACGTCTTTCTAAGTCTGAGGGTGGTTTTAACCTTTCAGAATTGGAATTGTAACATTAAGAACACCTGCTCTTTCCATGACATAGACTGACCAAGTACATTCGGAAAGTATTCAGACCCCTTGACTTTTTCCACATTTTGTTTCGTTACAGCCTTATCCTAAAATGGATTCAATTGTTTTCTTTCCCCTCATCAATATACACACAATACTCCATAATTATTTTTAGCAAATGTATATAAAAAAAAGAAAATACACATTGACATAAGTATTCAGACCCTTTAGTCTAAACATTGTTGAAGCACCTTTGGCAGCGATTACAGCCTTGAGCCTTCTTGGGTATGACGCTACAAGCTTGACACACCTGTATTTGGGGAGTTTCTCCCATTTCTTCTCTGCAGATCCTCTCAAGCTCTGTCAGGTTGGATGGGGAGCGTTGCCACACAGGTATTTTCAGGTAATCCTATTTGAGTCAGAAAAGGATATTCATATGACAGGTAAGATATACAAACCCTTGCAGAGAGCCTATCCAACTGAGAATAAAATATAAACTATTGGAAACAAGACCTAAAAATAACTGATATTGGCTCAAGATGGAGGGAATTACAGTTAACAAAAATGCATGCGTAATACAGTATAAACTAATGTATTGAATTTATTACGCAAGAGACAAACTTTACAAATTCTACTGCACAATGACAGAGTCATGTCTTAAGTGTAAAACTAACAATGACTCAATAATCCATGCCTTCTGGGAACGCTATGAAGTCCAAAAGTTATGGGTTAACTTAGAAAGTTGGCTGTCAGCAGTATTACAATATAAATGTACTTTTAATCCACCTGTCTGCTTATTTCAAGACATGGCATATGAGGGTGCAGTGAGATACCCGATGGGTTGGACGCTACCTTTCTCGACAATCATCTTGAAAAAACATATACTTCAAAACTGGAAATCAACCAATCCTCCATCGTTAACACAATGGAGAGGTTAAATGCTTTATTATCTAAATGTTGAAAGTGTTTGGGCGATGTAGAGAAACAAAATGGTGCTGTTAGAAGGCCATGTGGCGTAAAGTGATGCGGGTGCGGGAGATCCGGGTGTGAGCAGGTGGGTCTGGGCAGGGGTGATGTTGTGGATGATGGTGTGCGTCTGTATATTGTCGTTTGTATGTGGATTCGTAAAAAAATATATAAAAATAAAAATAAAAGTAAGTAGCGCACCTGACTTTTCACAGCACTGTTGGGGAAAAGATAAAGATAATATGGGGAAATCTGATGCGCACGTTAAATTTGCACGGTATGTTTTACTGATAGCTGCTATTACAGCCAGTAACCATAAGCTAATGTCAAATTGCCACGTTTTTGGCCTTTGAATTTAGGTATTTTATTATTAGTCCTCAGAGATGGACATCTGACCAATCAGATCTCATACTGTAAGTACACATTCACTCACTGACCTGTGAAGACTGTTCTCATTCCCTCTTAGCAGGGCCATTAATAACAAGAAATCATTGATGTCACATGATCAAGATGATTGAGGGAAGGAAGTGGGATGGCGTAACCTGCAACAGGGATTAGCCAGACACAATGAGAGGGAATCCACCATGTTCCCTCAATCCCTTTGAGTCCATAAACCGCTTTCCTCTCCTATTGGGTGTAGCCTAGCTGTGGGTTCAGATTTCCATAGGTTCGACATAGTGCAGAACGTTTCTGGAAATATTTGGATTTGCTATTTTTGTGATTTTTTTATGACTTGCAAATAGAGAGGCATTAAATCTATTTGTACAGGACCAGAGCTGAAAGTATGTTACACATGTTTAATCTCAGCACCAAAAGACCACAACTTGTCACTTCTTCCAATATTGAAATGTGTCTCTTTATTCTTCCATGAAAGGTTTGAAATGGATCTAAACTCTGAGCTTGATTTTAATGTGATGATGGAGCAGGAGGAACTTTTATAGTGAGTTTACTTGGCTGAGTCAGATTGCTAGTGCTGCACTAAAAACACTCATTAGGCAAAACGCATATGTACAGTCCTGAATAATATTATTGACAGCATAGATTTATTAAGCATCATGAATGGACAATGACATATTTTTATAGAATGAAGCATGGTTATGGTTAAGCTGGTGGTTCTTTAAGAGGAAAGAGGAAAAGTCTAAAAGCTTGTGTTTGTTCATCCACAGTAGGTAGCCTAGTGGTTAAGAGTGTTGGTTCAGTTACTGAAAGGTTGCTGGTTTGAATCCCTGAGCTGGCATGGTGGAAAAATCTTCTGTTCAACCCTTGAGCAAGGCAGTTAACACCCAACAGGTGCTGTGTTGATTAAGGCAGCCCCCCACACCTCTCTGATTCAGAGGTTGGGTTAAATGTAGTTATGCAACTGACTAGGTATCCCCTTTTACTTAGTTAAATAAGACAGGCTATCAACTCAGTAAATTTGATTAGGCCTATTTGCTACCATCCAACCATTGCTAAGAGTTCCTTTGCAACACACTGAGACCTTGTTGATGTACCTTCTGTCATACCACAATATCAGTCTGAAACCCAGAAGAACAACTATTAATATTAATTTCACCACTGTCTTTAGACAGTTAGGAATAGGCAGGTCAGAAAGGCACTGGTAGGATACGGTCCGATGCACTTCAAGAGACATTGGGTCTTACATGAAACAAAAACAAAACAATCAGATGGTAATGCAGTAATTAGGGTTACAAAGCTACTGTTTATTTAAAAACGTTACCGGAATCTTTGGTAATTTTGTCAATTTATACTTTAATGACTTTACATTGTTTTATTCATATACAGTATTCATTTTTTAAAATATATATCTGTGCCCATAGTGTCCATGAGTTATTAGCGGATAGACCGTATGGTTCAAGAGAAAATAGCCTAATTAATGAAAAAAGCATCTAATCAACAATGGCATTATTTTCAGTTGACTCTGCAACTCTCCCAACTATATACTTTTTTTCACAACTGCCAGCAGTTTGGCAGGTGTGAAATCCTTAACTAGCATAAATGAGGGTTGTCCCTCAGATATTTACTAGCCACATATTTAATCACATGGAAAATGTTGTCAAATAATTAAAGCAAGCTGTACACATGCCTGTTCCCTGGAAGGAAATATTATGGAAAACTGATATAAAACATCATGTTTTCATTTTTAAGCATCTTCATTTTAATCTCCACAAGAACACTGCAAAACACACTTGTTTCACAAGAAGCTCATTCTCTTTTGCAACATATGAAGTTGAAATGGTATCCATTTAAATTTGTAATGTCATATATGGCCTTCCAGAACAGAGGATTGAGAGATCTGAAACAATATTATAATGAAATAGATCAAATTAACCAATGCTACTCCATATTATCAAGGCTATACGAATATGTACAGGAAACCTAACAGCCAGCTATCATGTAAGAACTATTCTTATAAAGTAACATTGAAAATGGTCAAATTAGTCAAAGAATATGTTATACTTACATGACACATACATTTACTTCTGTTACATTACATACTGTACATCCCAGATGAGCCCCCAAATATGGGCACTATGTGTTTATAGAGACCCTTATAGATTGTATATAATTACATTTTATATCAACAATAATACTGATAAAACCACTGACGCTACAGTATTTCTATCAAGATTTCAACTAAGTAAAAAAATGTATTCTTCTGCCCTTTCCAAACTGCAGACACCTTACATTCCTCTCAAAATGAGCTATTCAACAAAATTCATGCAAACTGGGAGCGCCCACAGAATTGCATGTTATTACTGTATGCATTTTGTTTATTTTCGCCCACTGTTTCTGACATAATTTAAAGAGTTTCCAGATTCAGTATAAAGGGATATGGTATCCCGGTTGTTGGAAGTTGTTAGACTGAGCAATAATGTTTAGAGACAAATGAACTGGATGGCATTAACTCTTGACATGTCCAAATAAATTAGGTGTTGAGTTCTTGCTCCCTGCTGTCTAAGCACTCTTGACTCTTCTCACACACTCTGGCACTTGCTCCCAGTGCGGCCATAAATTAGAACCCAGCCTAGATTTATTTAGGCCCTGTCAAACTGTAATCTTCCTTCATCAGCTAGACTAACTTCTCTCTAAACCAAGTGCGCTCAGAAATCAGCAGATGGCTAGATAGCCACTATTAACAGGAGGGGGGTGGTAGATTTATTGTTTTCATAATAAACAGTGCACAAATATTGTGTTTAGGCTGGGTACATGGCAGCGATATTTGTCAGAGGACTACCCAGGGAAAAGGAGTTAGTACCATATTCCCAATAACGATCCAATTCTTCCAGTTCTATATGAAGTCTAGGGACTAATGGTTGTTTCTGGACTAATGCACCACATCCAAATATAACCTTCACATTCAGCTCCTTCAGCGAGTCCTGCGTGGTGTTCAGAGCCGTTGACACATTTGTTGAGTCGAGTCCTTAGAGAACAATCATTAGTTCCTCCGAGGTTCCTCATCAGCATCATATTGCACTGGGCATGCTGGGTAATGCCTGCTGAATGCTTCCATTCATCCTGAAATGTAATCCTTGGATATATATGTGAGTCCTTATGTTTCAGCCCCCTTATTAACGTCAGAGTAAATCAAACCAATGGGGTGTCGTGAACATCACTTCCCTGTCTGGAGCACTGAGGCTGTGAAATGCAACAGCTAATACTGTACTGTAGGTATGGCCTCCACCGCCGCACGATAAACCCCAAGGACTGATGCTAGTTTCCCTCTACATGAGTTCTAGTGCAGCCAGGTTGTTGAATATGGGTTTGAGTATGCAGTACCTGGAGTGAGAGGCAGCTGTGTGTACTGATTTGGTTCCTGTGGTAACTCTGCTAGTTACCTTTTCACTGTGACGTGATTGTCATCACTCCCTATGAAAATCTCTGTCAGTGTCAAACCGTTTTATTCACGATGTGCTAACACCACAGGTAACAGCTTTCTTGATGCAGCTCATAGCGCTGCCATACGAACAATATCAAATTGGTATTGGCCTGCCACCTCGATGCAAACCTCGATAAATCTTATTCGGTCAACTGGGACCAATGTCAATGGTTCTTATGAGTAACTGCATTTGGTTGTGCCTGACATGCACTTGGTGTCCTACTGTGCCCATATGGTACTGTTCTTCTCCACTGGGACAAACTCTAGCTTGCAGTAAACTGAAACCGTTCTTCTTGGCCTCATCAGTCAAGTGTTTTGTTGTGACCTGGACATTCTACAGTATATGTTCTCTGAGTTCAGCACAAAGGGGCAAAGAGTGTGAGGAGGGAAACTCAGTTGTAGCACTTCTGTTTGGCCATGTTTATGACCGGTGCTGACACCTGCATCTGTGATGGAGATGGATCAGCCAACACCTATAACGTTATTACTAATGATGGGGTTAACACCGAGGAAGCATAGACACATCAATCACATCAAGTCTGCTGTAAATTTAATTGATTATCTTCTATTGCAGTAATCCTTCACACATGTTGGCTTGGCGTCGTACAGTGGCGAAGAATAACGGCAATGACTTGAGCCGCCAGGAACATTGGTGGTAGCTACTGTGACCTAATGCTCTTAACTCTTGGAGGACCCCTCAGCCTCCCTCTCTTGGCCAGTTCATAAATCACCTTGTGAGGCATGCCAAGAGGTAGGAAACAGCTGGCTTTCCAGACAGTCCGTGCTTTATCCTCCACTTTAAAAAGCGAGTGCAGAAGAGATGGTGAAAGTATGCAACTAATAATATAAAATCTCTATGCTCCATTCACTACTGTTAAAAGTTATTTAAAAAAGGTTTTACTTAAGAAAACTCAAATTTGTTGATTTACAGTTTAACCATGACTTAACCTGCATGACACTCCACCGTCACAATACTGTCATAACTATGACTTAACCTGCATGACACTCCATCGTCACAATACTGTCATAACTATGACTTAACCTGCATGACACTCCACCGTCACGATACTGTCATAACTATGACTTAACCAGCATGACACTCCACCATCACAATACTGTCATAACTATGACTTAACCTGCATGACACTACATCGTCACAATACTGTCATAACTATGACTTAACCAGCATGACACTCCACCGTCACAATACTGTCATAACTATGACTTAACCAGCATGACACTCCACCGTCACAATACTGTCATAACTATGACTTAACCAGCATGACACTCCACCGTCACAATACTGTCATAACTATGACTTAACCTGCATGACACTCCACCGTCACGATACTGTCATAACTATGACTTAACCAGCATGACACTCCACCATCACAATACTGTCATAACTATGACTTAACCTGCATGACACTCCACCATCACAATACTGTCATAACTATGACTTAACCAGCATGACACTACATCGTCACGATACTGTCATAACTATTCCTTAACCAGCATGACACTCCACCGTCTCGATACTGTCATAACTATGACTTAACCAGCATGACACTCCACCGTCTCGATACTGTCATAACTATGACTTAACCAGCATGACACTACATCGTCATAATACTGTCATAACTATGACTTAACCAGCATGACACTCCACCGTCACGATACTGTCATAACTATGACTTAATCAGCATGACACTACATCGTCACAATACTGTCATAACTATGACTTAGCCTGACAGGATGTTTGTCATGACAGCCATTGTCAACTCACTTCTGACATACTGCACTATGTGGCATTCTAGGTGTTACTATCATTGACATTGTCATTGATACTGACACGAAATCAGTCCTTAAAATACAACACAAACCTAACCTGCTATGTCGTTCCCATTATCTGCAATTGATTGAGTTGGACGCCTCCATCCTACTTATTCACTTTATCAATTTGTGATACTGGTCAAAAGATCTAATTCCATCGAGAGAATTATAGTTTTATTTTGCATATTCATGTTGCGAACCACATTGAATGTAAAAAATGTGTTTACTGTTGAAGTCTCCTCTTCAGCTGCTCTTTTGGGGCACTTTGGCCCCAGTTGCTATGTGGAAATAATGCCAAACAAACATAATTTTCTGGCTCTGGGTATCTAGCTGGGTGACTACTGTTGCACATTTACACTCCAAGAGAGAACATTAAACACACTGGATGGCAATATGATGGAGCACTGAATGTTCACTTCACGTCTTCACCTCCCAACATCTTGCTCGCTATAAAGGGTTTTATTTACATACCCATGTCATAAAAGTCAAATCATATAGGAAGGGTATCTTACAGCAAGAACGGCAATTAACATTTCAACTAAAAACGTTCATGTTTATGGCTTTGCGACGGGTGAAAATGACTTTTTCATGGGTTTTGTGCTGTTCTGTTGATTAGGCTTCATGAGAATATCTGTGAGGGAAGCCTCAGGAGCCAACGGTACCAAGCATTCTGAGGGTCTGGCAGCTGTGCTAATTCGAGATACGAATGTGTGAGTTACCAGTGACCCCTTTGCATACATTTGACTGTTCATTTTAATGAGCAATGCCACCAGAGCCATTGGATTTGTTTTTAATGGTTTGGCAGTTTACAATGCGGTAAACAAGCCTCAGAGCCCCTTTAAGATTTCAAAAACAATACATGTATTTTATCACGCCATATGTCTGCTGGGGGGACTTTGTGGGCTAATGGTTGTATGAGCAATCAGCTCAACATTCGTACAGTCACCATTCCCCTAAACTTTTTCAATATGTCAAAATTGTCAGGACCACAGTGCTACATCCTGATGCTGGTTTGTGCACATAGTGGAACAACATGGAGATCAAATCCAGATGTTTTCCTCTGAATAGTCATCTTTTAAAGCAGCCCATACGTTGGTCAAGCAGCATAGTTAAACTTGGCTGTGTTTTATGCATTTTTTTCTCTACAGCAGCTCCCTAAAAGATCAGCAGGTATGCTATGCCTGTTAGATAAAGATGAAGCTGAGCATATTACTGACAAAGGGGGGTTTACCTACCAAAATATCAACCGTTACCTCAAATTGTACTCTATGACCGTTTAACAGATCTCTCAGCCTGTGACCTTGTGAACTCTTGTCTCGTGGCTGAGCATAAGCAGTGAAGGATCCATTCCTTTTCTCTAGACTGAGGAAGAACTTGGGTGGGGCAGAGATCTGAGAAACATTCCTGAAATCTGGACCTCACAAGCCAATAAAGCTTGTTTTGCTTTGGCTATACACACGTCTATTACAGGGGGGTATGCACCACATTTTCAAACAGTCCATTTTGATTTTCCAACGGGGCTATACATTTGGGTGAGGTTTTTTTAACGCCCGAGTAGCCTCGTTTCACTGATAAAATAAAAAAAACATCTAGAGTTCAGCGAAATAACAACACAATGTCAAATACAGGTAGCCTAGTCAAATAATTAACATCCAATCACATTAACCGTTACTCTCTCACAGGAATTCCACTAACGGTCCATGTGTTAGCCAAACATAACTACTGCTCATTCTGTTCGCTCGACAATTGATAAATGGTTAAAAAAACAACAGGAGAGGATATGTTTTAAGTACTGGTGGTCAAGATGTGTTGGTATCTGTACTGATGGCGCAAAAGCTATGACAGGGAGACATAGTGGAGTGGTAACGCGCGTGCAAGCAGCTGCTCCCGACGCCACTTGCGTACACTGCAGCATCCACTGCAGCATCCACCGAGAGGCTCTTGCTGCCAAGGGAACGTTTTGGACACTACAGTAAAAATGGTTAACTTAGTTAAAGCAAGGCCCCTGAACTCTTGTGTATTTTCTGCATTATGCAATGATATGGGCAGCGACCATGTAACGCTTTTACAACATACAGAAGTGCGCTGGTTATCAAGGGGCGAAGTATTGACACGTTTTTTTGAATTGAGAGACGAGCTTAAAGTTTTCTTTACTTACCATAATTTTCACTTGTCTGACCGCTTGCATGAAGGTGAGTTTCTCACACGACTGGCCTTTCTGGGTGATGTTTTTCCCGCCTGAATCATCTGAATCTAGGATTACAGGGACTCTCCACAACTATATTCAATGTGCTATGATTTATGCTATGATTAAGAAGTTGTAGCTCTTCTCTGTCTGCATTAACAAGAACAACACACAGGTATTTCCATCATTGTATGATTGGAATGAACTCAAGCTTACGGACAATGTCAAATGTGATGTAGCGAAGCACCTGAGTGAGCTGGGTGTGCAATTACCCAGATACTTTCCCGAAATGGATGACACAAACAACTGGATTCGTTATCCCTTTCATGCCCTGCCTCCAGTCCACTTACCGATATCTGAACAAGAGAGCCTCATCGAAATTGCAACAAGCGGTTCTGTTAAAATTGAATTTAATCAGAAGCCACTGCCAGATTTCTGGATAGGGCTGCGCTCAGAGTATCGTGCTGTTAAGACACTGATGCCCTTTGCAACCACGTACCTATGTGAGAGGATTCTCGGCCCTCACTAGCATGAAAACTAAATACAGGCACAGACTGTGTGCGGAAAATGATTTAAGACTGAGACTCTCTCGAATACAACCCAACATTGCAGAGTTATGTGTATCCTTTCAAGCGCACCCTTCTCATTAACCTGTGGTGAGTTATTCACTATTTTTCGGCCCTCACAAAGAAGGTTTCATATGAAAGATGGCTGAATAAAGAGCAAAATTATTTATTATTATAATATTATTATTTGTGCCCTGGTCATATAAGAGCTCTTTGTCACTTCCCACAAGCCGAGTTGTGACAAAAACTCACACTCATTCTTATGTTTAATAAATATATTGTATAGTGTGTGTGTGGCAGGCTTACAATGGTGGCAAAAAACAACATTTGAGAGTGCGCTGACCCTGGTGCTAGAGGGGGTACACAGCTGGAGGTTGAATGTTTGAAGGGGTACATGACTATAAAAAGTTTGGGAACCACTGGTCTATTAGGTTGCGATCTCCTGGGGATTGGAGTTCCACAATATCTTTAAGTCACTGGAAAATGTCCAAGTGTACTATTGACAACGTGGCTGAACTTGTATTTTACCCACATTTCAACACTGCCAGAGAAATTTACAGTATTTCATGCAACACGCCACTGGCCCTAAGCATACAGCATTAACAACACGTGTCGTCTGGAGAGAACGGCAGTCCCTCTCAGTTATGCAATTGAGAGCAGGTATACAGCAGACAGATCCGGAAATGCTGTGTCCCGCATTGAAAATGACTCCCAGACATTTCTTCCCTTCGCTGTTAACCTGAGCGGGATTTACTGGGAGATTACAGGCCTCCCCTTTGACCCCTGGATCGTTGCTCAGCAAGAGTTTACTTTTTTTTTTTATAGACTTGCCAAGAGCTCCTCCTCCAAACTGCACCCAGAACAATGTCTCATTCTCCTGTACCAGTGCACCATTACGGGGCCTGTGGCTTGGCAGCGGGGAGGGCCTCCGATTTCAACCACATGTACTGCACTCAAATCAAAAGAGTCAGCCCTGGCAGGACGGTCGCATAGCTCACAGGGACAGAGAGAAAAGCAGAAAAAGAGAGAGAGAGACAGAAAGAGAGGAGAGAGATACAGAGAGACCAAGGGAGAGAGTGTGTGGTCCGATGTGCAGACGACTAAGGCCAGAGCTGGAGTCAGAAGCAGGATCCAGCGGGGCCTGAGTCCCCAGAGAGCAATGCAGAGGTTGCAATGGATAACCCCAGGCCGTGCTGGCTGGACTGGCTGGGCTGGCTGGACTTCGTGAACTCTCATTTCCAAATCCCTTGAACAGTAATGTTTCAATTGAGGCTAAACATGTCAACACTGCACAATGGATTTTTTTTATGCTTTCAATTAAAGTTCAAAACGTGTGAGTGCAGTCATCCGGTCTCATCACCAACGCCAAGGCCGATGAAAGATTATGAAGAGGTTAAAACCGTCTGGTTGGGAATGAAAAGCTCACAATTGCCAGTGTTTCCAAATGATTGCTCAGTTGTCTGGCATGGGAGTTAGTGTCTGCTTGGGCTGAAGCCGATACATCTGTGCCTCGGAAGTTCACTGTCAGATGCAATTTGAATGTCAAAGATTATTGTGATATTAATATGACAACCCAAACTTGGATACATTCACCTTCTCCCCGACAGTGTTAAAAACATGGGAAACACATTTCGGTGTACTTTTTGATGTTATTTAGTGGCAGATTCAGTGCAAATATGGATTCAAAATTTGTTGCACAGATGACTTATTTGGGTTCTAAGATTAGTTATCACTCTTTACCTTTGTGTTCATTACTCTCCATGGGGGCGTTGCTTTCACTTACAGTATATTTCCTGCTAGTAAAAGTGACGAATGCATGTCATAAATCTCCATTTAGACAGTCAACGTAAATAACATTGACAGATACATACATAAACATCCGACTTCTTCCATTACTTTTCCCCATTCAAAAACCATAATGGAATCGCAACATACTTAAAATTTAAGAAGGCCAAATAAGTGAAACATTTAATCTTGCTATTTTGTCGTCAAGGGTTCTCTCTCTGACTGGCAAAAACAAGGATAGTGTGGTGGGAAGCTAAGTGCACTCTGGGACAGTGTTTACTGTGTGAGTGGACATTAGGACTTGACTGCGTTCCTCCCATGCTGATAGTTAAACTTGAGGACCGCATTGCAGACTGCCGCGTGAGGTTAACCACAGGCCTGCGAGAGACGATGCAACCCAACACTCTCCCAGATGGTCCTGGGCCTCGGAGGCACTTTTACTCTCTCTTTAGGTCTTCGCATAATCACACGTTTTTATTTGGGCTCCTCTCGCCAAAACCAGGAAATAAGGAGGTTGATTTCCAAGCATGGGTGTTTCCTACTTTCTCAATCAACCTCAATTCTGTGGAGTTGATGGAAGAGGGGAAGGGAGTTAGCTTCTGCGGCATCCATAATTAGTCAGTGATGTAGTGATAAGGATGTGCATCGAATGATGTGCACGGGAAGCATCCTTTGAGTGTGTTTTACCCTGGAAACTGTTACCATATGTGTCACCAGCACATTCCACAGACGCCTCACGCTTTTGATGTAGAACTATGTTAATTTTGAGCTAATGGGTTAGAATTACAGATTACATATGGAGTTTATGTCCCTTCCATTTATTTTTTTGCATAAATCTGGTCAAAGCTCAATCCAAGTCCCACAGAGAAAATAAACAGAAATAATCACTTGTACATCTGCTTTCGCCACAAATGAAATGCAGTCTGCAGATGGGTGCAAAACAACTATAGAAGGGACTACATCAATATAATTGACATGCTGCACATATCTTTAATATGACTGTACAAATGAATGTATGGACGCGATGATTTACCTACTCATGATTTACCTACTCATGTTTTACCTACTCATGATTTACCTACTCATGTTTTACCTACTCATGATTTACCTACTCATGTTTTACCTACTCATGATTTACCTACTCATGTTTTACCTACTCATGTTTTACCTACTCATGATTTACCTACTCATGTTTTACCTACTCATGTTTTACCTACTCATGATTTACCTACTCATGTTTTACCTACTCATGTTTTACCTACTCATGTTTTACCTACTCATGTTTTACCTACTCATGCTTTACCTACTCATGTTTTACCTACTCATGTTTTACCTACTCATGTTTTACCTACTCATGATTTACCTACTCATGTTTTACCTACTCATGTTTTACCTACTCATGTTTTACCTACTCATGATTTACCTAATGTTTTACCTACTCATGTTTTACCTGCTCATGTTTTACCTACTCATGTTTTACCTACTCATGTTTTACCTACTCATGTTTTACCTACTCATGATTTACCTACTCATGTTTTACCTACTCATGTTTTACCTACTCATGTTTTACCTACTCATGATTTACCTACTCATGTTTTACCTACTCATGATTTACCTACTCATGATTTACCTACTCATGTTTTACCTACTCATGATTTACCTACTCATGATTTACCTACTCATGATTTACCTACTCATGATTTACCTACTCATGATTTACCTACTCATGTACAGTGTAATCAGAAGTCGATTAGTTTGTTCTGTCCTATGGAACATATACAGTATCTCACTTGGTTGGTTCTGTCATTTATGACTTTACTGTGAGGATGTTATGTCATGCTACCACCTATGGGTCTATGTTATCGAAGTATGCTATATGACAACTGGCAAGTTATGAAAAAACAGTGTTCAACAGTAGCTATGCTTTGAAATTGTCACATTTTTCTTTCAATCATGGCTCAAATATGAAGTGCCATACTAAAGCCCGGTGTAATTGTTCCTTAGGGCTGCATTCTACAGCGAAAATAGGGGAGTTTTATTCGCTTTACAAATTAATTTACAGAAACCACCAAAAAGGATTTGTTTTGTGAATACACTCATGCAATGGAACTTCATCTTCCTCAACTTTTTTGTCAGCTACAATTGTATCCGCTTCATTTTCTTCCTACAATTGACAGTTAGGAACTCATCTCTTTGTGGGGATTACAGAGTAACTTTCATCTTGCTGTGTTTCTTCTCTTGTACAATGTTATGTCTTAAGCAAGTGGCTGGGGACGTTGTAAAGTCCCCCCAGACGCTGGCAAATCTCCCCTTTAACTCCCTGACTTTTCCATATTTTTTTTAAGCAAGCATATAATTTACTGTGAAATTGGCTTCAGTTAACATGTTTGGTTGGATTCCAAGTCCACTACTGAGGGGCAGCAGGCTTGACAGACATTGACCACACCTGCACTGTTCATACTATTTTTCATAATTTAGTATTCTACTGATGTTTCACACGAACATATATTAATAAAACTTGTTTAATGCCTACAATTCAATACTGTAATAAAAACAGCGTAGATAACAGTGGCGCTCTGTCTCAAGTAAACATTTATTTGCCATGGTTACCCGTTCTGGCACCTACTGTGAATCTTTACTCTAGCCTGTGTGAAGTATAACTGTTGGATGGAACTCTGCTGACAGATAAAATTAGATGGCTATTTCAGAGTAGAGCAATATTTGCCTAGTTTTGACAATCCTCCACCCCACCTACTGATTTTAATATCTGAATTTCACTGTCTTTATATTTGCCAGGAGCTAACAGCAAGCCAACACAGCTTAAATCATTTTTTGAAGTCTAGCCTCAACAAAAAATACGCTGTTACCAAGAATGTTACGCTAAATTGGGGTTTCTTTCTAGAGCATTTTTCCATGTGCTGCCATTGCCACTACGTAAAACTGCTACACTTAGCCACCAACGTTATCAAAATAATTACTGTTCTGGACAGGCCTTTGGTCGTCTGTTCTGTTGCAAAGATAACTTTGCGTGAGGCAGGTGAAGGAGACAGAAACACCAGTCAAATCCAGAGGTGCCGGATGGTCTCTGGTTTTTCACTCTACCTGAGTGAGTCCATATTAAGGTAATTGAATTTACTACATTTTTGGTGATTGGAATGAAAGCCATAGAAACACCATACGCTGGAAGGCATGTACACTTACAATAACTCACTCAAGCACACACTCACACATGCACACACCTGAACACAACATAGTATATCTAGCCCCTGTTTTCTCTCCTAAATTTAGCCCACTGGGGTTTACACAGACTCACTGCACATGGCCATGTGTTGAATGAAAAGGACAAACTTTGGTGTCTCACATTTCACATTCCTTTCTAAAAAATAATGTCCTGTCCTTGAGTCAACAATGGAATTACCACACGTACAAACATGTGTAATGAAAAATACATTTCCTATAAATACAATGTGCCTAGGACAGAGATTTATTTTATTTTATAATGAATCAAGGAATCCCAAAGTATTTCTATAATTAGACACTGGCAAATTATGTACAGTGTTAATGTTATTGATCCAAACAAATAGTGCATAAACATTTCCAACACCACAGTACTAGGCAGGTTTAAATTAAGGAGCTTTTACTTTACTTTTGTCTTTATTTAGTACAGTTATTTTATCAGATTTTTTAAAAATGATTAGTGATTGTTTTTAGCAAGACGCAGAACCCCCAGAACATTTTATGGTTCTCTTTCATCACATCTGCTTATTCAAACGCTAAGGAGTTGTCCAAATAACCAATAGCCTTGGCAAAACATTTATGCATAACTTTCGACAATATGTATTTCTATATTTTTAGCCCAATTATGTGTGTGAAACAAGACTTTACAACTACAATTATGGCTTGCCTTCTCTTCTGAACGTATAGGAGAATTCTTCTAAACAAATTCTTAATACTGTTAATACTGAAACAAACAAAAACATACATGTTCTGTTACCCTCTGATCAACTAACCTTGATGTAGATTTATATCACGCTCAATTCCATCATGTTTGATCAATAATAACAAGGCTAATTATTAGGCAATGAGATCCATGCCAGTTAGGGAAGTTATAGCCCAAGTAACAAGGACTCCATCAGGGGCCACCAACACCCTTTTGAATGCAGGAACTAGGCATTTAATAGTGTTATATCCAATCAAGTGTGCACACTAAGTGTGGCTTATTAAGAAGTTGGAAAGACACTGATGTTGGCATACCTATCGCAACATTAAACAGTGCATTTGTAGATTTTTATTGTCCATTATGAAAGAGAATACAGATGTATTCCATGCTAATCATTGCGGTTATGCTCCCCCCCACACTCCGCTCCTCCTATTTTTTATGTTTGCAATAAGTACCAGCTTGCCTGTTATTCCAGATGTGTGTTAATCTCTCTTCATCAATAAACTGAAATATAACTGCTGAGAAAGTACTGTACCTAATTAAAATATGAAAAACAACACTTTTCCAAGTTCACATGGTGCACTGTGAAGTCTGTGAACTCGTCTTGAAGCACATTCTACTTCAGGAAGCTAGCATTTCTCTGGGTACCTGCAAAATGTGTTATTCTCTAGACATAGGAATTCCTAATGATCTTATTCACCTAATCAATGATTTCTCTGGATTATGAGGTACTGTATGTGCAAGCATGTAACAAAAAATATATATTTTAGGATTCATGATTATGATTCATGATTATTTGTATTTTTTTACAAATAGCAGACTATAATCTTCTAAAGCCATTGGTGGTGACATAGGGTACTGTAACAAAGGGATTTATCTTCTATACCTAGGCATTTTTGTCTTTATTTGGATCATGATGGAAAGCCATAGCCTGCAGTTTCTAGGTGGGTGCTGGAAAATCACCCTCTAAATCATAAGATTTTGATGACTGAATTACGCTGATTTACTATGGCTCAATTGCTACAAAAACAATGTTAGTCCACTCCCGGAGCCCTTTATTGGCTGTGAAACCCCTCAATGCAGACGTTTGTTTGACTTGGATTACATTCGTTGAGGTGCAAAACCTATTTTTCAGATCTGAAATTTCACTGGCAGCAAGCTACATTCACAGTGTTATCCACTGTTAATGTATTCAAATTATAATTCCCCAAGTTATAAAGGAGAGTATTATAACCAAAGGTGTGTGTGTTGTCATATTGACACACAAATCTCCAGACCAGTCTTGAAGCAGTTAGTCTGGTCTAGCAACTGTCCTCAGGTCTAATGCAAGTCACGGCACCAATGTAACAGGCTAAGGATAGTAGCAAGTTCATTAAACTTTACTATCCTTCGGCCTGAGGCGAGGCCACGACACATATCTTCTATGATCACGGAAATGGATCATATTTTACCATCACCCTCAAAATGCATTGTAGGGTCTAGCAAGAGGATGAAGCAACAGCTGTAGCTATTTTTATTGACACTTTCTAAAATGACACGAAAAACTCAGTTGTTAGGACTATTTTTAGCACATACCTGTGTTTGTGCTCCTTGGTGTTAAAGGGATATTTTGGGATTTTGGCAATGAGGGCCTTTTTTATTTATTAAATTTTTTAGGGGATATATCAACTTTAATAATGCAGATATATTGTAGCTTCCATTAATGTAATTCTCAGCATAATTTCCAATCCCCATATATATTTTTTTGTAAATATACATATACAGTTGAAGTCGGAAGTTTACATAATCCAAATACATTTAAACTCAGTTTTTCACAATTCCTGACATTAATCCTAGTAAGGTCAGTTAGGATCACCACTTTATTTTAAGAACGTGAAAAGTCAGAATAATAGTATAACTAATTATTTATTTCAGCTTTTATTTCTTTCATCACATTCCCAGTGGGTCAGAAAATTACATAAACTCAATTAGTATTTATTAGCATTTCCTTTAAATTGTTTAACTTGGGTCAAACATTCAGGTAGCCTTCCACAAGCTTCCCACAATACGTTGGGTGAATTTTGGCCCATTCCTCCTGACAGAACTGTTGTAACTGAGTCAGGTTTGTTGGCCTCCTTGCTCGCACACACTTTTTCAGTTCTGCCCACAAATGTTCTATAGGATGGAGGTCAGGGCTTTGTGATGGCCACTCCAATACCTTGACTTTGTTGGCATTAAGCCATTTTGCCACAACTTTGGAAGTATGCTTGGGGTCATTGTCCATTTGGAAGACCCATTTGCAAACAAGCTTTAACTTCCTGACTGATGTCTCACATCTATTTTGTGAAGTGCACCAGACCCTCCTGCAACAAAGCACCCCCATAAAATGATGCTGCCACCCCCGTGCTTCACGGTTGGGATGGTGTTCTTCGGCTTGCAAGCCTCCCCCTTTTTCCTCCAAACATAGCGATGGTTATTATGGCCAAACAGTTCTATTTTTGTTTCATCAGACCAGAGGACATTTATCCAAAAAGTACGATCTTTGTCCCCATGTGCAGTTGCAAACCATAGTCTGGCTTTTTTATGGTGGCTTTGGAGCAGTGGCTTCTTCCTTGCTGAGCGGCCTTTCAGGTTAAGTTGATATAGGACTTGTTTACTGTGGATATACATACTTTTGTACCCGTTTCCTCCATTATCTTCACAAGGTCCTTTGCTGTTGTTCTGGGATTGATTTTCACTTTTCGCACCAAAGTACGTTCATCTCTAGGAGACAGAATGCGTCTCCTTCCTGAGCGGTGTGACGGCTGTGTGGTCCCATGGTGTTTATACTTGCGTACTATTGTTTGTACAGATGAACGTGGTACCTTCAGGCGTTTGGAAATTGCTCCCAATGATGAACCAGACTTTTGGAGGTCTACACATTTATTTCTGAGGTCTTGGCTGATTCCTTTTGATTTTCCCATGATGTCTAGCAAAGAGGCATTGAGTATGAAGGTAGGCCAAGTTGTTTAAAGGCACAGTCAACTTAGTGTATGACCCACTGACCCACTGGAATTGTGATATAGTGAATTATAAGTGAAATAATCTGTCTGTAAACAATTGTTGGTGTCATGTACAAAGTAGATGTCCTAACCGACTTGCCAAAACTACAGTTTGTTAACATGAAATCTGTGGAGTGGTTGAGAAATGAGTTTTAATTACTTCAACCTCAGTTTATGTAAACTTCCGACTTCAACTGTACATAGATGTACAGAGGCCCATTATCAGCAACCATCACTCCTGTGTTCCAATGGCACGTTGTGTTAGCTAATCCAAGTTTATCATTTTAAAAGGCTGTTTGATCATTAGAAAACCCTTTTGCAATTATGTTAGCACAGCTGAAAACTGTTGTGCTGATTAAAGAAGCAATAAAATTGTCCTTCTTTAGACTAGTTGAGTGTGTGGAGCATAATGTGTTTTTGATCAATTAGTATATTTGAGTTTAACCATAATATTTGTTGTATTAATTGTTCTGTCTTTTCTGGTGGATTAAACTGAAATTATAACAAATGAGGGCCTTTATGCCTTTATCTGCTTCCCCGTAGTCAGATGAATTTGTATATATCATTTGTATGTCTCTGTATCCAGTATGAAGGACGTTAGAGTTAGTTTTACGAGCCAATGCTAACTAGTGTTAGCGCAATAACTGGAAGTCTGTGGATATCTGCTAGCATGCCTCATTGCTAAAATCCCAAAGTATCCCTTTAATACATTTGACCGGAGAGGTACAGTCAATACAATGTTTTTTTTGGTCGAAGCAGTAAAACCATAAGAATGCATTTAAAGTGTTGCAGCACTGAGACACTGCTAGCAGACTCCAGGCCAGCTGGCAAGAGCTGATTTTACTAGTCTACACTGTATCATAAAATTAAGTGCTGTATTTTATACTTGAAACTATTTTGGTTAAAACTAAGATGTTCAAATAAATCAAAGTATGTCTTAGTGCCCATTGTGGGGTTATTCATGTATTTCATCCAATACTGCATATCCATAGTTAAAGAAAATGTATTGATTTCTAGAATTCTGAGTAATAAATTGACACAGACACAACAAAGATATCATGTTCCATTAAAGCCAACAGGTAACATTTGTCTGACCCCACTACCAAATTGCAATAACATGTATGTGTAGGTACTGTACTGTAGGCAGGGGCGCCGTATGGGGGTGCTTTACGTATATTTTTACACACTGCCTGTGACTGTTGCTGGTGGCGAGAGAGCTTTCAGTAAACTAAAACTGATTAAAAAAAAACTATTTGAGGTCCATTATGTCAGTTAAGTCAGTTAGCTAGAAACCTGGACTTCAAAGACTTGATCAGTGACTTTGCTAGCAAGAAGGCTCGGCGCTGGGCTCTTGGTGAGTAAGGCTGATTAAGGGCCAGTGATAACTGTTAAATGGCATGGCTGTGGATACTGGATCACTACACACATGATGCCCACAGGCTGAGAACAAGACTGAGAACAGACTGAGGACAAGATATATCTCAAAGTAATGGCTGGATTGGGATACAATTTGTTGAGCACAATCAAGACCCTAAGTGGAAGAAACCTATTGATTTGGTGACCTCTTGACCTTTCCTCTAGCGCCACCATCAGGCCTTTTCATTTCCATTTTGTTTTCCATCTTCCATTTCCACTTCTACAGCTGCTTATTTTCTAGTTGGTATGTATACTTAGTTCAAAAATCTGATGCTGATTTTATTATTTTGTTTGTTATATCATTCTATATATGATAATATTAATTTATTTTATTCAAAGAAGTTCATGTATATTTATGTATAAGTTATTCATTAATGTTAAGAGAATTTTCCATTCAAGAATTTTACCATTAAAATTACATTCAGACTGTAAAAGATGGCCTTTATCCGTCTTGCATCAAATAGTGAATTCCACCGTATGCAGAATGTTGCATGCATGTCTGCACAATGTTATATTTTCACAGCTCACTGTCAGTAAATATCGTACAGTAAGTATTGGACTACAAGAGAGTTGCAAGCCTGCAAAGGTAGAGTTATTTAAAGCTTTGAATGGGTTGACTGGGTTCTGGAGGTGTGTGGTTACAGCAATTGCGCAGGGTTGGTGTGGCCTGTGGTGGTGGGGCCCAATGTGATATCTTTTCATGGGCCCAAAATCCCTGGCGGCGCCCCTGACTAGGAAGAGTATATGGAAACATTGTACCCATACAGATAGTCTGCTTTTCAGAAGGTTGCCAACATGAGGATGGAAGCATAAATCAAGTCCCTCACAAACCCATGATTCAATGTTAGGATGTACAGTACCATATGAAATGGAAACATCAACTCTATCTGGTTCCTATCTTTGTTGTATTGGACAGGGAATTGATATATCACATGGCAGAGATCAATCTTACAAAGACAGATGCTCAGTGTGGCTCAGTTGGTAGAGCATAGCACTTGCAGGGTTGAGGGTTCGATTCCCATGGGGGACCAGTACAAAACAATTGATGCATTCGCTACACTATGTCACTCAGCATAAGAATGTCAGCTAAATGTAATTTATTGTATACAGTATGGCTCCCTGACATAGAAGGTACCTCGGAGTAGATTATGAAGTATCAATACCAAATCATCTGAAGTGAATTATTCAAGGGGACCAGAGTTTAATCATTGTAATGTCTCCCTATCTCTCAAACCAGTTTCATCATTAAGAAAATCCCACCTTGCCCACTACTATTTATTACCGACTGACTCAATGCAGTCAGGAGGTTAAGTGTGGATGGATGATTACTGAGATACATTTTCAAGGATGTAATGTCACTCAGTGGTAAAGACTGAATTTGCCAGAAAAGGAGTGCTTACAATTAGTAATCGTAATAGACGTCTGCCAAAGCCTCGAATTGTGTTACATTGAACATGCTCCAGCGTAGAGATCCTTGAGTGCCCGTTGGTTTTACCTGTCAAGTCAATCCAATTAATTTGACCACTAGATAGAGCCACACATGCAGATACTATCTCATACAGAAAAGCATGGGAAAGTAGTGGAGATGTAGCCAAATAAGTGTCACTGTGGCTACAAGTCAAAGGTCATTGATCTAAATAGTCTCTAATTGAGATGGGTACTTGATTAGCACCAGCCAGCTTTTTAACTACAGATATTGCCCTTATTAATAGACTATGTTCACTCTCCAGTGAGTACAGTATTGCACAGTCACTTTTTTTTTTTACTTACCAATTGTGAAGTCTATACAATTTTTGGATACCAAGTCTAATAAAATGACTAGCAGATGTAGACCAACGCAGAGGCAAATTCTGATGAGTCGCTATAAAGGAACAACTATTATGCCTGACTTCACCTAAATCAGGCTTTGCGTTGGTCTACATCTGCTTGTCCTTTTATGACACTTGAACATCTTACTGCAGTGTTACATCATCCCTCACACATTATGTCTGATGCAAAGTATGTATAGTCTGCGTCTGCTAGTCCTTTTATGACACTTGAACATCTTACTGCAGTGTTACATCATCCCTCACACATTATGTCTGATGCAAAGTATGTATGGTCTTCAACTGCTTGTCCTTTTATGATACTTGAACATCTTACTGCAGTGTTACATCATCCCTCACACGTTATGTCTGATGCAAAGTATGTATAGTCTGGAAGTGGAAGCCTAAGTATTGTTGTCCATTCGTTTACTCCAATTAGGGGAGGGATGGTAGGGTTAGGGGGAAATAATAGAGAAAGAAAATACATTAAAATATATATATACTTACCCAAAAGATATATGGGGTATTGAAAATGATGCAGATAATTACATTTATAGAAGCCACAATCTGTCTGCAATATTAAAGCTGATCTACCCTCTAAAAATGTTGTATTGTAGGTGCCATAGAGTTTAGTACCAGAGATAATTGTATATCTATGGTAGATCATAATTCTGAAAAGTAGTGAGTGTATACATTTTTCATACTAGTCCCAATGGGAATCAAAACCACAACCTGGGTGTTGCAAGTGCCATGCTCCACCAACTGAGCCATACCATGCCCTCTAAGGGGTTTAGTGGGGTTGAGTTGACCTAAACCCTTCAGGAAAACACACCCCACGCCATAACAGCTCAAGCAACTCAAGTGTTTCCTTTATTTTGGCAGTTACCTGTAGATTATTAATAGAGAAATTCCGGATGAACCCCCAAATGTGTTACAGACCTAGTCAAGCAACCGTGTTGCAACAACCGGAAGACAAACTGTTAGCTGAACACAAGGACATGAAAAGTGCCTTTAACCTAACAGCTGGCAGTCTCGAACTACAGTAGTTGCAAAAAAACTGCTTTTTTGAATGGCTGGAACTAACACACTCTCCACCTAGGGGAACTCCTTGGTCAATGCACAGGGGCACTATTAAGTCCAAGACAAGTACAAGTACAGATGGTTGACTAAATCCACATGTTTCCTGTTGACACGTCTGAAAAAGTGGTGGTAAATAGTATTGAACTTTCCTTACTGACCATATTCTGCTTTCTTTTACATTGGTATGTTGAGGTTCAATTGACTTTACCACATCACATGATGCAAGAAGAAAGAAGGAATATTAATGCTTAAACAGGTATGTTATTGTAGGCTCTCTGCAGTCTTGTGAAACATGAGAGTCAGATGGTATACTAATCCAACCATAAACACTGTGTGGACCACACATATCCTACTGTAGGTCTGTCTATATACTGTACTTTAAATAAGGGATCAACCAGGAAGAGACTATTTTATAAACTGAAGACAGCTTTACTCTGCAATGCCGTTCTTCATGTAGTTCAATGTGAGTTTTCTATGTAACCCTTACCATCAGTTCCCAGTTCCCAGCATCAAGCTGCTTGGCCTTAAGGGGTGCCTGAATAAAGTAGGTGTGTAATGGTTAACATAATGGTTCATTCTTGATATACAGTCATGCGAAAAAGTAAGTACACCCCCTGTAAAGTGGCCTTTTGTTTATTTGTATTTTTTTGTACATATTTGGACACAGATATTTGAGCTTAAGGTAACCCAATTTTACAAATCAGACACAAAAAAAAATATTTAGAAAATGTTATGAAATTAAAATAAACAAAAATGCCTTTACCAACACATAAAATGGCTAAAATTGTAATCAGGTGCACCAAAACAGGTAAAAATGATTAGAATATCATTAGAGAGTAACTTAGGAGAGTCCAGCCTTCCATAAAGATTAGAAACTTTGTCTGGTTTGGTCTTAACCATATGGGTGTGTGGTAACACATCATGGCGAAATCAAAAGACCTAACCGAGGCCCTCAGAAGAAAGATTATTGATGCACATGAGTCTGGGAGGGGTTACAAATCAATTTCCAAGCAATTCGAAGAACATCATTCCACTGTCCGACAGCTCATCTACAAATGGAGAAAATTCCAGATCACTGTCAATCTACCTGGGACAGGTCATCCCAACAAATTCAGCCCAAGAGCTGACCGAAAGATGTTCATAGAAGTCTCTAAGAACCCCAAGGTAACATCAAGGGATCTACAGGCGTCTCTTGCCACAATCAATGTCAAAGTGCATGAGTCAACTGTCAGAAAGAGACAAACTTGCCTACATGGGAGGTCAGGAAGGAAGAAGCCTCTGCTCTAAAAAAAGAATATCAAGACACGACTGACGTTTGCCAGACAACACCTGGGTAAAGACCAAAACTACTGGAACAATGTGCTCTGGACAGATGAGTCAAAGGTGGAGTTGTTTGGCGGCAATGCCAGATGCCATGTTTGGCGAAAACGAAACACTGCCTTTGAATAGAAGAACCTCATACCAACCGTAAAGCATGGAGGCGGTGGCATTATAGTTTGGGGCTGCTTTGACAACTTTCCAGGGGGTGTACTTACTTTTTCACATGACTGTATGGCTATTCTGTTTCTTGTTGAGTGAGATGAGCTTGTATTGTGTCAGATAACACAAGCTCATAATATGTTAATCGAATAAGCTATGTTAAAGGGATTGTTCATCCAAATGACAAAATTACCAATGTTTTCCTTGCGGTGTTAGCATTTTACGCATATGTCTACAATTGATTGTGAAGCTCAACAAAGTCACATATAGGTAATTTGAACATGATGCGTGATGCTAATATCGGTCTCATGACTTGAATAGGATTTGTGCCACAAATGTGGAAGCAGTGCCAGGGAAACTAAATCAAAGGATGAATTGCTGTCATACCTCATAGACTGCTTACATGGTAAGGAAACCAATATATAATTTATGTAATTTGGGTAAACTATCCCTTAGGCCTCTGCATGATACAGACATTGAACAAATATCTAGTGGATGATTACTACAATGGTATTTCCATACAAAAAATACATATTTTTTAAAAGTTATTATATTTTTATATATATTTTATGAAGGACATTGCCCCAAATAATAGTTCGGACTTGCCAACCATAACAGTTGTTGCCTATTAGATATTTATTAAATTATTGATTAAATTTTTTGTCTCTGATCATTGAATCTCTGCTAGCTAGCTACATGCCAAAGATTTTTGTATAATTCTGGGATCTTTTAATCCAGTTCATGGGACCAACACTTTACATGTGTTTATATTTTTGCTCAGTATAGATCCATTTCATGTTCTTGGTCCACATAATGTTGTTGAATGTCATATTTCATAATCATCGTGCCAGAGGATCAGTGCGGTGTTTAACAAGTGCAGACATGATCGTTTTTAAAAGTCTCCCTATCTTACCTAACCTCTTGTTTTACAATGTTGTCCTAGTTTTTCACAAATAATTTCAGATGAAGGTCAAGTGACATGCATGAACCACTGGGAATGGATGTGGACTATTAACATTTTACCCCCTGTAAAAACACAAGAAAACATTCTTGACCCATATACAGTGCTTTCGGAAAGTATTCAGACCCTTTGACTTTTTCCACATTTTGTTACGTTACAGCCTTATTTTAAAATGGATTAAATAAAACAATTTCATCAACGATCTACACACAATACCCGATAACGGCAAAGAAAAAAACTGATTTATAGAATTTTTGCAAATGTATTAAATACAAAAAACAGTTACCTTATTTACATAGGTATTCAGACCCTTTGCTGTGAGGCTCGAAATTGCACTCAGGTGCATCCTGTTTCCATTGATCATCCTTGAGATGTTTCTACAACTTTATTGGAGTCCACCTGTGGTAAATTAAGTTGATTGGAAGCAGGAATTGGGAGACTATAGGATCGAGGCAAAGGTGAACTGAGCAAAGTACAGAGACATCCTTGATGAAAACCGGCTCCAGAGCGCTCAGGACCTCAGACTGGGGCGAAGGTTTACCTTCTAACAGGACAATGACCCTAAGCACACAGCCAAGACAATGCAGGAGTGGCTTTGGGACAAGTCTCTGAATGTCCTGTGGCCAGCCAGAGCCCGGACTTGAACCCGATCTAACATCTCTGGACAGACCTGAAAATAGCTGTGCCGCGACGCTCCCCATCCAACCTTACAGAGCTTGAGAGGATCTGCAGAGAACAATGGGAGAAACTCAAATACAGGTGTGCCAAGCTTGTAGCGTCATACCCAAGAAGACTTGAGTCTGTAATCACTGCCAAAGGTGCTTCAACAAAGTACGGAGTAAACGGTTTGAATACTTATGTAAATATGGTATTTCAGTGTTTTAGTACATGTATACATGTATTACAGAATCCCTTTTGTGTACACGCTCTTCCTGTCTTGTTAAAACGATGTCATTTACTTCCTTAAAATGCTATGTTTTCCTACGAGAACAAGTAAATGGGAAAGAGAGTGCTGTATTGTCCGTGTTTGTTTCTTTCATGCCCAGCCAATCCCTGAATCTGAAACCTGAAGTTCACTACTTTCAGTTATTTGTTTGCCCTGCCCATATTTAGCCTCTCATTGAAGTGTTTTACAGTTTTCTTTTCAGGACAACTAGCACTACAAGTAGAACTCAAAACAATTTGACAAACAGTTGCATCCATGAGTGTGAAGAACAGCGCAGATGCTAAGTTTGATATATGCAGTGTAAATGTGTTTTTGTAAAAAGTTCAGTAGAAATGTTAAAAGTAGTCTTTGTGCATGTAGTTATTTGGTTTAACTTTGCAATCATTGGTTTTTGCTTGACACACATTTTAAAAAGTGAAGAATCTGAGTCTCAGCAGTGGAATTGCCCTAAGCAAAAACCTGATAAAAATTCACTATATGAATGCTGTTAGTACAGAAATTGTTTGCTCAGTGGGAAATGAATATCCAACTAGTTAGTGACAACTGTGTGCAGTTTTGATGTTTTATTTAAATTTTATTATAGACACTATATCCAGGGTGGAAATTGTAGTTGAACTTGAATTTTGTGAAATAAACTTTAATATCCACAAGATACGTGTCTGAAATGCATCTGGAAGATGTAGGAAAGCTCAGGAAAACATCAGCGACGATCACAATGCAATATATAAATCAGTTAAGAGCTAATTATTATTTACAATGACAACCTACCAAAAGGCAAAAGACCTCCTGCGGGGACGGGGGCTGGGATTAAAAAAAATAATAAATACAAATAAATAAAATATAAATATAGGACCAAACACACATCACGACAAGAGAGACAAAACAACACTACCTAAAGAGATACCTAAGACAACAAAATAGCAAGGCAGCAACACATGACAACACAGCATGGTAGCAACACAACATGACAACAACATGGTAGAAACACAACATGGTAGCAGCACAAAACATGGTACAAACATTATTGGGCACAGACAACAGCACAAAGGGCAAGAAGGTAGAGATGACAATACATCACGCAAAACAGCCACGACTGTCAGTAAGAGTGTCCATGATTGAGTCTTTGAATGAAGAGATTGAGATAAAACTGTCCAGTTTGAGTGTTTGTTGCAGCTCGTTCAGTCGCTAGCTGCAGCGAACTGAAAAGACAAGCGACCCAGGGATGTGTGTGCTTTGGGGACTTTTAACAGAATGTGGCTGGCAGAATGGGTGTTGTATGTGGAGGATGAGGGCTGCTGTAGATACTGTATGTATGATCTGTACTGTAGAAAAACCCTTACTTTTAAACAACTCTTGTGCGGCTTTGTAAATGTCATAGAGAAAAAACTATGAGCATGTTTGTGAGAGTCTCTGCTTTTTTTTTAGGGGTATTAATAGTTTGTAGCTCAACTGCTGGGACTTCACAGACATTTTCGTGAGAAGAAACGTTTTTCGGGATGCACCCTTGCCTCAAGGCTAATGGTTGTAGAAGTAATATGTCTGTAGCTCAAACACAAAATGTTTAAGAGGGCTGGAAGCACTAAAATATTGCTGAAGACAGCGTGGGACTCAAACTTTTGTCATACCCATTAATGTTGACTGCAGAGGTTATATCTAACTTTAGGATAAAACCGAATACAGATCCAAACTCAACCAAAAATCACCCATGGTATGCATGAATGGTATGAGCAAGTGTGAATGTTTCAGGAAAGAAAATAGAATCATAGTGCAACAAACAAAGAAATATAAATAATGTGCAATTGGCAACCTCATGTCATTATTGAAATGATGGCTTTGTTCTGAGAACAGTAATCTGTCACTGTCACTTTTAATGGTCATGTGACTATAAAAAAGTAATTTATATTCAGAATAATTTGTGTGTGACTTGGACATTTTTGTGTGCCATGTGACTAGAAGCCAGAATATACCCAAGTTATACTTTTTATGGCTATATCTGAGGGTAATGGTGGGTGTTTCCACTTTGCCCAAATAAATGGTAATGTAAACAAAACATCAACTTTGTAAGCCTTTAATAAGTCTTCATTAAAAACCATAAACTACACAAAATTCTTCTTCATTGAATACTATCGGCTGAATTGAAAACCTGTATACCAGATATTCGTTGATTCCATGGTTGTAAAGAACACTCCTTGGTGGTACGGTTAGGACAGTTTCCTTTAATGGTTGTATCACATTTGATTTAAAGGTCCAATGCAGACGTTTTTACAGGATCTCAATATTAAATCATTTCTTGGTAAGAATTAACTACCTTACTGTGAAAAATGGTAAAAAATAAACATCAAAATGGTAAAAAATAAACAAACAGCTTTTTAGCAAAGCAATTTCTCAAGCAAGAATTTTGCTCGGACTCTTGGAGTGGTCCGAGTGTGATTGGCAGAGAGGTTTGGAACTCTCTTTCTTATTGATTAACCAATTTAACGCCTGATGATTTCACCAGGGAGGCCAAAACACCATCTCACCAAAACAGGCAGAAATTTCAGTCGGTCTTTTCAAACAGCCTTTATACTAAAAGGCATTATCATAATTTTCACAATTTCACACTATTATTCCAACCTCATAGCGTGAAAATATATATAAACACAGGTTTTGACTGCACAGAGCCTTTAAAGTCTGTAAAGTAGGTGTTACTCTTGGTTCCTTGCCTTACGTTTAATCTGTAAAGCATTCATGTGGTTATTTTTGTTATCACCAAGCTAACCAAAACCATTATTACTAATACCAAATGGGGTTAAAGGTGGAATCCTTGGACTTCCTCTCACCTGTATTTGAAGTCTTTCAAATTGGACATGACAGTCGACTATATACACCAATTGACAAAATATTATTGTGTATTCAAACCGATACCTGTCATGTGGTGCAGAGCGATAGTTGCAGTCAGACATGTTTATTCACACAGAAAACATCTAACCAAAGACAGCCACGTGAGCTGGTATGTAAACACAAGGATCCACAACGCAGGTGGATTGAGTGGAACATAAATAGAATCCCCAATTAGAGACAACTCAAGACAGCTGCCTCTAATTGGGGATTAACAAAAATGACAATAGAGTTCACTAGAACTCTCGACTCCCATGGAGGATTCAACAGGCCTGGCGTCAGTCAGGACCTGACAATACCACAAAGCTGACTGATTTATGAAGTGAGACAGGCTAAGGTGAGGGATGGGTTTAGTTTTGACTATAGAGCGGCCGCCCATAAAAAGTTGTGTTTATTTCATCCTGCCCCAAAGTAATCATGAATTCGTAGCGCAGATGCACACGACCTGATCGTAATGCCCATAGGTCAATTTGGTTTGACATTCGATATCCCTATGGGGCTAGCTAGGAGCCATCAGTAAAATGTCAATAGCTCCAAATTTCAATTACTTAAATACCTCAAACCAACTATACATTTTAGAAATGTATGTACAAAAAAGCATTTAATGAGACAACTCAAATATATTGTGGTTCAAGTACAATTTCCGCCCAATTTATTGACGGTCCCTTACTGTCAAACTAACTTTGCCACGGTCGCACACCAGTTGGCTGAAGCTGATTGGCTAAATAAGTTGGCTATCACTACTGTAGCTAGCCTAGGCGACTTCAAGACACAAGACCTGGTTAGACTGTTTCAAGGGTGAGTGATTGTAACTGTGTACTGTTTTGACAAAGTGAATGTACAAACGCTTGCCACGTACAAACTCACACACAAGAGACAACCACATTAAACCACAACCCCAAGACAACTCTTGTTTGGCTTCAGTCATGGCCGCTGCATTTCTCAATGGCCAAATCAGGAAGTTCAGCCCCCCTTTAACGTCAACTTGGAAAGTGAGTTACATAGTATTGGAGACTCCTATAAAAAAAGTAATTTTCATCTCTCTTCACGGCTCATTTTCAGAAAACCACAAGGTTTAAGACACTGAAACATTCTGACAGTGTGCACGCTAGATATGATTACCTTAAATATTTATTTAGTCAGATAATATCAAGATTCATGATCTCATATTTATACCTGTCTCATAAATGTCTGTTTTGTTTACGGCCCCTTGTATCATGTGACTCTCAACCAGGTTAATCTTCACAAGGCAAATACAATCTTTCCTTAATTAGAAAACACTAGACTGAATTTTATAAAGATCACTTGGAGCCACAGACTTCTAAGTCATGCTATTTCATTTCATATATTGATGGAAATGGAAATATACCTCCACCATATGTTCCATATCAAATGGAAGTGATGGAATGAAAATGATATCAGGCACCAATATAGCCATTTAATTGGGCAGTGGTAACGACCTGAAATTAAATCCAATAATAAAATCATATATATTTCCTCAACCAACAAGACTATTTTGTGACTGTCACATTCTTATAAAGGTTTGTTTCATAGTCCACCAGCAGGGATTTATTCCACATTTATTATCTTACAGCTGTGACCTACTGTAGGAGCCAAACAGTAGAATAAATGTGTGGTCAACTCCAAGCTAGAAATATCCCAATACATTCATTAGAAAAGTGAAAGGATCCTGGGTTTAGATGGCTTTTTCTCTCATATATGAATATACAATAAGTCTCATTCCAGGGTACCCTACTGACTTCCATTCAGCTTTGACACACGTTTGCATAGAAGGGCCTTGAAGTTTTTCAAAACTATGGTGTCTAGGTCTAATAAAATAAAGAAATCTCCACCCTTAGCCTCAACATGGGCACACTGTAGTAGCTCAAGCATATACACAACGTGAACTTGGAATGATCACACATTTTCAATTAGTCTTTGTAGTCATAACATACATTTAGTTTATTCCGGGAACAGGCCTCTGCCGGCCTGCCTGCGGAAATGCTGATAGCCATATGCAAGTTTACGCTGTCAGAGTGCATGATGGGAAATTATCTCCCACACAAAGCGAGGAAAGGCCACTGCTGTTTGCTCCCTATTCTAATTTAAATACAATGTCAAAACTGTGTACACTGCCAGGCCAAGTAACAGACAACTGGAATAGCTGGAATTTAGTTGAAATATTTTGCACTGATTTGAGGCAGTGTCAATCTGTTATCTTTGTGCTCAGTTTGCTTTTTATACACATTTCTCTAAAACAGTGGTTTTCAAGACAGTTCCCAACACATCCTAAATTCTAGTTGAACCTCTTGCTCACAGTAAATCTGTAAATATGACCCCTAACTGAAGATATATTAGTGCTAGACGATGCTCTTTCACAAATCCCAGTGTAAAAGAAGCATCATTTCATGGGATTCCAAGCTGCAATTATTTTATATTTTATTGCTGAGATTAATTGGCATGAAAGGTTAGAGTGAATTTGTTGCAAAATTACCATGCTACTTGACACAAACACTAAGTTACGTCAATCAGGTAGTGTACATATATCCCTGTATATGCGCCCATATTAAATATTGTTTAACTTGGTTTATACAACTTTTTCTCATATGGGAGGTGGCTGCAGAAGCAGCCTCACGCAGCACTTTTTTTATTTATTATTTGTTCCTTACCCGAACACTGTTTTAACCTTGAGTAAAGCGAGTAAAGCCTCTTTAACCAATAAAAAGTAACAGGGCTACCAAGGGTGTCTCCTCTATTTCCAGGAACAACAAGCCTTGTTCAAATTACTGAAGAAAACCTGACAAATATGACCAAATTATCTTCCCACAATTGTTTGATGCTCAAAACAAAACATTCCTGGAGCACACATGACTCAGAAATATGTATTGAAAAACATTTGAAAGACTATTAGTGTTAATCTTCGTCACCTCAGTTGGGAAGCTGCCAAGTGAAATGCAGGCAACCAGGCCAATGCTTCCTGCTATTGAGTTCTGACTTGTTGCTATTGTTACCTTAATAATAGCTTGGCAGAAATGCTAAAAGGTTGTGAAATGTACATGAGACTTGAAAAATGTATGGTATGTGCCACCCAAGGGTCACAGCGGGTACAATGGTTGTTCAAAAAACATTTTTGCCATCCATCCATATATTGCATGACAGTAATACATGTTTATTTAGTTTAAGAAATATCACACCAACCACCATTTCCCAGAAATTAGGGTGATATGAGGTACACGTTCAATTTGACCTTGAACATACATAAAACTACCAACAAGAGAGAGAAGCAGCACAGGTCTGAACTGTAGAGTTATATTATTACTTCCATAGTCTGGATAAATTTAACTAAAAGGGTGTATACATTGGCTTCAGAGAGCTGCATTACAGACATACTGTATAATGTACTAACACCTGTGTAAAGTCATTTGAAGTTATCTGGGAGCCATATGTGGGAGTTTGACAGTTTGACTTGTTCTAAATGAATTTGAGGATAGTTTTGCCAAATATTATCTCTGATAATAAAGCACATCCATCTGTGCATTACTGTGGGTTTGATTACTTTTGAATGTGATCCATGCTTTTGCACGCAGTTGTTGAACATTCTCAGACCGTCAGCAGTGCAAAACGACTCCCTCATCTAGTATGGATATGCATCATAATCATTTTCCTGCCCATTTATTTTTGTTGGTGAGGATATGAGAGAGAGAGGAAGATATGAGATGAGGAGAAGATATTATTATGAGTTGTAATTATTGGTAAAAGGGACTAGCCTACTCAGACTATTCCATAGGCTATAGCAGGCCCATACCAATACCAGTCAATTGCAATCACTCTGGAGGAGCAGCTGTATCTGGTCAGTCGTGAGCGTACAGCCCCGGGTACCATAGTTAGACCATCCGGTAGGCAGCAAATGTCCTGTCTTAACAATATACTGTACACTGGCAATGGTTCACACTCTGTAAAATATTCTCCTAATTTTACTATGGTTTATTAGAAATTATGGCCCCACTCTTTCCTTCCCAAGAGTACCCTGTTTTTCCACAATTTGCTGCTCTTAACTTTGATTTAGAATGTAACCCCCGTACAACCTTGCCCTTTGACCCCAGGCAATAAATTCCATACATGCTCCAGGTACACAGGGCCTATGGTCCAGTGGGACCCATCAAGCCCTTAATTGCTTATCCTCGTCTGTGTTCAGACGCTCATGTCATTGCAATTGGTGCGTTGTATACATTTGTGGGCCTAAGGTTGAGCTTGGCAGGAGTCCAGTGCCAAAGAATACTAGAGAGGCTTTGTGGCCTGCTTGTGTGTCTTGTACATGAACATGCAGGGTCATGGAGGATGGATGGATGTGTGGGCGGATCAGGGAGCCTGAAACAGGGCAGGCCCAGTTTTGACCGCTGTGTGACTGCTAAGCATGTTCCTCAGTCTGCAATCTGAAAAGGACATGCATTACAAATGTCACACTACCATGGGTGACACAGCCCAATTACATGTTGTTACAGTACAAAAAGTGTTATGGTGGTGAGGAATCTGTATTACAAATTGTCGATAAAGCATTATAGATTGCACTTTTTTTTTTATAATGAGAGTTGGTATGATTTTAGCAACAGTACTGAGAGCTTTAACTGACCACGTAAACACATGCAGCATAGTCATTAGTTTTAAATTGAGCTGACTCAGTCAAGTGAAAACACAACTCTCCTGTGATACGCTATAACTCTGAGAGCTTGTCGTCAGTTTCACAGACTCACAGTCCCACCGCCCAAATAATATCCATGCTGAGTTAGGGCCTGCTCCACCAGAAACCCCTAACCTCATCCAACATTCTGCTCTCATGTTAGCCCCAGCCCCAGACCACATGCTCTTATCATGGGAGTCCTGGAGCCGGCGGTGTAGTCAGGGCGTTCCTCGCTGGGGCTCTGGGATCCTTCAGTGTGGCCCGAACCAGGCTCCATTTGGGACCCTTCTCCCATAGCCAGACCTCGTTTGGGACACTCTTCACTCTTCAAAGTCACCAAGCGCCTGGAGCTGAACTTAAGGCCACCACTCCTGTAGAAAAATAAGCTAGAGAAAGCTAGAAAATAAAACAGGGAAAGGAGACAACTGCTTTATATCACTCTATAAAAACATTGGCCCTTTCTAAACAGGCGTGGACCCTTCCCCTTAAATTCTGAACTACAGTTTCCACAGTGCATCCTACTGAAGGCTACAAGGCTGTTTTCATTCTTCTTTTCCACATTAGGCAGGGGCTTGGAAAAAGACAGGACCCCTTCTCTTTCAGGCACAATATCCGAATCCCTGCCAACGTGCCACAGGCTAAGAGGGCACCGTAAAGATTTATGATCAGATTAAGTGATTTAAAAGTCCTTTAAAATATTTTACTGCTCTGCTTATACTATGGGGTATAAATACATGGATGGGAGGAGACGGCATGGTCTAATGGCACTGTTTGCCTGTTCCTACACCAGGATATGCATCATTTATTTGTACTTTAGGTGTGCAATTATGAATAGTAGATGTGGGTGAGGTAATATCAAATTGAATGATTTAGGATAAGGTAATTCACAAATTGCAGATATGGGAATTGCACTTGTCTGGGCTTTCAAGGTAGGCCTAAGAGTTAGGCATTTTCTTGGCCCTGATAGAAGTAATGAAAAGGGGAAAGTTTTGGATCCATTGAACTAATGTTGATACAGTCTTTCAAGAACTCATAACCTCTGCTGGAAACTTCTCTCCTCTCCAGCACGCTGCCACACACTCAAACATGCATTTATATATATTCAGTGTTAGTTTTGGTTATATTTAGGTTCTGTTTGCAATAAATTTGTTCACACATCTATTGTTGTGCTCAGATTATGATTATAGTCGCGCTAGTTAAAACATTATTTATGTTGCAATATGTCATTATTGGGTCTCCCAGTAGGCTGATACCCCATTCCATGTACCCTAAATCCATAGGTATGTTGACTGTTGTTTTTAATTTGGCCCATTTCAAACTGGTTTCAAAGTCCCGCAATAAGTGCTACGACGCTAATATTTGTGAAAACTCTACACTGTTGTGTTCTGTGGGTGTCCCCGAGTAGGCTGATACCCCATTCTATACAGTCCAATATGTACTGTACACTACCGTTCAAAAGTTTGGGGTCACTTAGAAATGTCCTTGTTTTCTATGAAAACATACATGAAATTAGTTGCAAAATGAATAGGAAACATAGTCAAGACATTGACAAGGTTATAAATAATGATTTTTAATTGAAATAATAATTGTGTCCTTCATACTCTGCTTTTGTCAAAGAATCCTCCATTTGCAGCTATTACAGCCCTGCATACCTTTGGCATTCTAGTTGTCAATTTGTTGAGGTAATCTGAAGAGATTTCACCCCATGCTTCCTGAACACCTCCCACAAGTTGGATTGGCTTGATGGGCACTTCTTACGTACCATACGGTCAAGCTGCTCCCACAACAGCTCAATAGAGTTTAGATCCGGTGACTGTGCTGGCCACTCCATTTTTGACAGAATAGCAGCTGACTGCTTCTTCCCTAAATAGTTCTTGCATAGTTTGGAGCTGTGGTTTGGGTCATTGTCCTGTTGTAAGAGGAAATTGGCTCCAATTATGCGCCGTCCACAGGGTATGGCATGGCGTTGCAAAATGGAGTGATAGCCTTCCTTCTTCAAGATCCCTTTTACCCTGTACACTTTACCTCCACCAAAGCACCCCCAAACCATCACATTGCCTCCACCATGCTTGACAGATGGCGTCAAGCACTCCTCCAGCATCTTTTCATTTGGTCTGCGTCTCACGAAGGTTCTTCTTTGTGATCCGAACCCCTCAAACTTAGATTTGTCAGTCCATAACACTTTTTTCCAATCTTCCTCTGTCCAGTGTCTGTGTTCTTTTGTCCATCTTAATCTTTTCTTTTTATTAACCAGTCTGAGATATGGCTTTTTCTTTGCAACTCTGCCTAGAAGGCCAGCATCCCAGAGTCGCTTCTTCACTGTTGACGTTGAGAATGGTGTTTTGTGGGTACTATTTAATGAAGCTGCCAGTTGAGGACTTGTGAGGCGTCTGTTTCTCAAACTAGACACTCTAATGTACTTGTCCTCTTGCTCAGTTGTGCACCGGGCCCTCCCACTCCTCTTTCTATTCTGGTTAGAGCCAGTTTGTGCTGTTCTTTGAAGGGAGTAACAGAGGTGTGTACTCGAGTCACATGACTTGGACTCGACTCAACAAAATCTAAAAATACTTGCGACTTTGACTTTAACACCAGTGACGCATGACATAACTTGGACTTTTGACTCAAACTGACTTGATACCCTCCCCAAGCCCAAGTATGAAAAATTATGCTATTAAAAAAAAGTGTGCAGCTCATCAACTCTTCATTGAACCGATTACAGTTTGAATCGGACAGCAGCCAATCAAATTGTGCCAGCGGAGAAAACGTTGCGCGTGGCAATGCAGAGGAACGTCGACAGGTGAATTCAGATGGAGACCTTGGAAAGATGGAATTATTATTTTCGGATATAAAGACAACGTTTTAGTCAACAAAAACGGATTGCAACTTGCAAAACATGCAGGAAGAAAATGACAGATGGAGGCGCAACAACTTCCAAATTTGTTCGACATTTGAAGCTGCACAAAGAACGGTAAGGCGTGGCTAACATAGCCGACAGTTATATATAACTTTGCTAGGGTAGCAGGTAGGCTAACGGAACGTTAAATCAATGAGCACAGTCAGTCAGTGCGGGAACGTGATCATTGCACCCAAGATTGAGCTACAACCGGCTAGGCAGTTGGTAGCCTAAATCCTGCTGGATGTTACTGCTGTTCCTAAAACCATTGACATACGTTAGCCTACTGTAACCACACACGAGAGAGCGTGTGTGTTAAGGTTAGGCGATTGTGTATAAGCTTACATCGCCCGATTGCGCCCCATAGCGATCGACTATAGAGGGGGTGCGGTCCTATTGCCGCCGCTCAATTACTTTTCACCATGTGTTATTGACTACACCAGTCCATGTGTTATTGACTACACCAGTCCATGTGTTATTGACTACACCAGTCCATGTGTTATTGACTACACCAGTCCATGTGTTATTGACTACACCAGTCCATGTGTTATTGACTACACCAGTCCATGTGTTATTGACTACACCAGTCCATGTGTTATTGACGACACCATTCCATGTGTTATTGATGACACCATTCCATGTGTTATTGACGACACCAGTCCATGTGTTATTGACGACACCATTCCATGTGTTATTGATGACACCATTCCATGTGTTATTGACGACACCATTCCATGTGTTATTGACGACACCATCAATTAGCCTTTTTAAAATGATAAACTTGGATTAGTTAACACAACGTGCCATTGGAACACAGGTTACTGATAATGGGCCTCTGTACGCCTATGTAGATATTCCATTACAATTCAGCCATTTCTAGCTACAATAGTCATTTACAACATTAACATTGTCTACACTGTATTTCTGATAACATTTTATGTTATTTTAATGGACATTTCTAAGTGACCCCAAACTTTTGAACGGTAGTGTATGTTCAATGCATATAATAGTCTGAATGCTTAAAAGGGAATTTCACACTTCCTCTGCCATGGCATATAGTCATTACTATAATGACAACATTCTGTTTTTATCATAAACATCACAATTATCCAAACCACAAACTAGAACTCATACATTTTAATTTCACTGGTAGAATCGGGATACACTCCCTGTGTGTTTATATGTCTGCTCATAGTGAACCACAAAGTACAGTATTCATAGTGAATGCAGATTTTTTTATTTCTTTTTTTTTATTTCACCTTTATTTAACCAGGTAGGTCAGTTGAGAACAAGTTCTCATTTGCAACTGCGACCTGGCCAAGACAAAGCAAAGCAGTGCGACAAAAACAACACAGAGTTACACAGTAAACAAACATAGTCAAAAACACAATAGAAAATCTATATACAGAGTGCAAAATGCAGTAAGGTTAGGAGGTAGGACAATAAATAGACCATAGTGGTGAAATAAATTACAGATTATCATCATTAACACAGGAATGAAGGATGTGCAAATTATGATGTGCAGATACCGCCCGCTAGGTAGAGGGGGCGTGCCCACAACCTTGAATAATGGCGTTGTTTACTTTGAACGACCAACAAACAGCAATCTCAGAACTTCTCTAGGCAAGATGTTTTTGAAAACGTTGTTTTTCACTAATGTTTGTCATCGTGCCCGTGTGGTGTTCTGTGACTGGCTATGCTAATTACTAACAAGCACAAATTAATGATCTTTCATCGTTCTGCCTACCTGAGATTCACCCCAATTCTCCTAGTGGCTTGCGGCTATCAAGAATGATGCTGTGACCAAAGTTTATCAGAGGGATTTTCAGGCTAAACTGATGGGGAATCCATTTCGGCAACAGCTGAGAAATTATGCGATACCATACATTTTTTTCCCATCACAACAAAACTGAAGATTCTCAGTTAGAGGTAACCTAATGTTAGCTAACTTGCTAACCTAGTTGGACTAGCTAGGTAAGTTAGCTAGTTAGCTAACGTTACAGTCCTGTATTGAACTCTGAAAGCCATCAGCTAAATCATATAGCTATCTTTTGGTATACACACTGTCAATCAATTTTGAGTATGTCATGGTAGTCACTGCTAGACTGGTATCTACCTTCAGCAGAACATGTTTGTTTGTTCGTTCTATCTTTGACTGAAGTTAACTAATGTAAGCTAGCTAATGTTAATCTTATTTGGTATCACAATTTCCACCATTGTCTGGAAAACACTCTGTTACTAAAACTAGAATTGTCTATATAGCTAACTCACTCTCTGTTTGTGTGTTGGTAGCAATGATGAATGTGTATAAATCGTCTATGGTTGGTGATTTAGGTTCTCAGCCAGTTTCAGCTGGCTAGCAATCTTGCTGACAATATTGAAATGTCCATGTTAGGTATGCTTAGCTAGCCAATCTAATAGAGATGAATACAATTAGTGGGGTGGTTAAATTGTGTATTGTTGTGTATTTTGTTGTACAGAATCTGATTCCACCAACATGTGCTTCCAACCCCTAGCTCTGCACAAGGTGAAGGTAAGTTGGCCAAAATATTTAAGATCGCTACATTTACTGTAAGCTTGGTATAAACATTAATTGGGTAGTATTTTGTATGGTTTGTTTTTGTTATGGGGTTACAGGTGGTTAGAGGTCGATTGAGGACCACAGTGTGCCTTCCCGACCATCAGTCAATTTAGTCTACACCTCTTCTCTTTTTAGCTTTTCTTTTTGTAAAACTCCGGTTATCTGGAGTCCATCCACAGTGCCCTGCTGAAAAATACCCCAAAGCATTTTGGGTACACAAGCGTGAGGGAGCAGACACACCTTGCGGTTATGGAGCACAACAAGATTCTGGGACAGAAACCAGTAAGGGACACTGAAAGGTATAAAATCAATACTACAACAGTAATGACACAACCACCTCATTCTTCTCTCTGCAGATTCTCAAAACACAGACAAAGACACAATACAAAATCCCCCTACCAAGGGCTACTAAGTCAATAGGCTGTGGGAGGTTTACAGACAGTACTTTGAGATGAGGAAGGGAGTTTTGATTGTGCTCAATCTTTTATACAAAACAATTCATACTGTGTAAGACTTTTCACGCCTTCTTTTGCTTTGTTGACTGATCTTTCCTCTCAAAAGCAGCTCCCAATGTCCCCTCATTATCCCTAAACAACACTCTAGCCAGTCCCATTCGGTTGATACCTTTACCAACAAAGGCGTGTTGCTCATCGTCCCTTCCAAAAAAAGTGTAAAATGCTAACACTACAACCATGTCTTTCCAGGAGACGTGCAGTACCAGCACATTTTCTACAAGAGGACCAAACAGTTGGTGGTTAAGAAGCTCTACACCACTTTCGGCAGAGTCTTATCCAGCTGGCGGTTCACCGCAGACAGGACAAGCCGATCGCCATAAGCACAAAGAGTCTCAGCCCACCATGCTGAACACTGATGGAGTGAAAACCAACAGGACGGTAGCTCTCCAGGAACAGGGTTGGAAAAATACTGTAAATATGATAAAATCTAATTTTATTGGTCACATACACATACTGTATTTAGCAGATGTTATTGCGGGTGTAGCAAAATGCTTGTGTTCTTAACTCCAACGGCGCAGTAGTATCTAAATCTAAGAGTAAAAGAATGGAATTAAGAAATATATGAATATTAAGACGAGTAATGTTGGAGTGGCATTAACTAAATACAGTAGAATAGAATGCAGTATATACATATGAAATGGGTAAAGCAGTATGTAAACATTATTAAAGTGACTAGTGTTCCATTATTAAAGTGGCCAGTGATTCCATGTCTATGTGGTAGCCGGCTAGTGATGGCTATTGTCTGATGGCCTTAAGATAGAAGCTGTTTTTCAGTCTCTCGGTCACAGCTTTGATGCACCTGTACTGACCTCGCTTCTGGATGATAGCGGGGTGAACAGGCCATGGCTCGGGTGGTTGATGTCCTTGATGATCTTTTTGGCCTTCCTGTGACATCGGGTGCTGTAGGTGTCCTGGAGGGTAGGCAGTGTGCTTCCGTTGATGCGTTGGGCAGATCGTACCACCCTCTGGAGTGCAGTTCTCATACCAGGAGGTGATATAGCCCGAAAGGTTGCTCTCAATTGTGATTATTTTCTATTAATCTTTGACATTTGTCTGCCCTTATGGATTCAGAGCTGTACTGAGGGCTCTGTAGCATCAAATAGGTGCTAAACATTCAGATAATGTTTGTTTATTTGTCAAATTCTAAAATACAGGGGAGTCTACACTATTTAATTCTAACTCAAGAGAACTGGGTATTCAACAAGAATGTTATATGGTAAAAGCTACAGGTGTAGAGACACACAAGACACACTACTCTCCCTGGTGCCCACACAAAACATGAAACATTACATAATACAGAACAGTAATAGACAAGAACAGCTCAAGGACAGAACTACACAAGATAATGTGATTTACCCAAAACATTTTGCTGACATCTCGTCTATTCCAAGTCTTCTCTCATTGATCGAGACAGGCGGGTGTCCACTCCAACGTACTTCATGTCATAATGACAGAGACCTCTCTCGATCAGTGAGTGAGAAGACTTGAAATAGACATGACAGCACACATATTGTTAGATTACTTTATGAAGGAAATCATTTATATATTTTAATAACAGAGCATTTTCTAAATTCAAACTGACCCCCTGCAACTGGACACATATATTTTATGAGACTCCTGTTTCCTCGAAACGAGACGCAGATGGCATCGTTAAGGTTGATGGAGAATTATCTGTGCTACATCAAACAGTACCTATCCTGTAAATTCCAGTAATGGATACAAAACATCTTTGGGTGAATCACATTATCTGGTGTATCTGTAGCTAAGAGAACTGGTGATCAGCAGATGAAGGGAGAGGTGGTCATGAGGACATTGCCATTCCAAAGAAACATACTGTTGTCACACCCTGATCTGTTTCACCTGTCCTTGTGCTCATCATCCCCCTGTGTATTTATTCCTGTGTCTTCTGTCTCCCTGTGCCAGTTCTTCTTGTCTTGCCAAGTCAACCAGCGTGTTTTTCCTAGCTCCTTTTGTTCCTAGTCTCTGTCGTTCTAGTCCTCCCGGTTCTGACCCTTTGCCTGCCCTCACACTGAGCCCGCCTGTCTGACCATTCTGCCTGTCTGGACCTCGAGCCTGCCTGCCGTCTTGTACCGTCTTGGACTCAGCCCTGGTTATTGAACCCCTGACCTGCCCTTTGTCTATTCCCTTTATTATTATAAATATCGGAGCTCTAACCATCTGGGTCTCATCTGGGAGGAGTGTTTTCATGATCAAACTGCCATTCAGATCCTCATGAGTCATCTGCTTGAAATCTAGCATAATGTCTAATACCTCGAGAGGGATACAGTTCAGCTACAATGGCACACGCAGGCAAAGGAGTTCTGTTTCTGTATCTAGAATCCACTCCAGGAAGAAGCCCAGGCACCACACGGTATTATCTGTAAGACAAAAAATATATATTATACTCTATTAGACAGTTTGAATAACAGTTGAACCGTTCCAGCATAACATAAATATTAGGATAGACTAGTTGAACATGTATCTTTAATTGTATTTTTTATTTAACCATTATTTAACATGTAAGTCAGTTTAGAACAAATTCTTATTTACAATGACGCCCTACATGTGTGCAGGCACAGAGATTACATTTACAACAATATATAGCATAACAGAAAGAAATATGGCATAACCCTCAACCTTTAAACAGTGACCAGACTGTACAAATGAGCCTAAGTAGGTAGGCAGACTTCAAGATTGACAACAGCTTCAAGAGCTTCAAGATTGACAGCTTCAAGATTGACAACAGTAAATCCTCACTGTTTACTAGTAAACTTAGCTAGCTATCTTGCTGGATATGCAACACTTGTTATTTACGTCTATTTGAGTCATGCCTATAATGTTGTGAGATTGAAATGCATCCACGGTCATAATTATAACCGGTGTCAACCCTTTTTAAGTATGTTACATAGCTAGCAAGTAAAATTATTTACTGTTGCTGATGTTACACGTTTGCGAACAAGTTACAAATGCGAGGCGTTAGCTGGTGCCAGGCTAACTTGCTATCCAACTCCAGTCATGTGCTTTAGGTGGCTGGTTGTAACTTGTAGTTTGCTGTTTAGTAGCTAGCCATACAGTTGAAGTCAGAAGTTTACATACAACTTAGCCAAATACATTTAAACTCAGTTTTTCACAATTACTAAGATTTAATCCTAGTAAAAATGCCCTGTCTTAGGTCAGTTAAGATCACCACTTTATTTTAAGAATGTGAAATGTCAGACTAATAGTAGAGAGAATGATTTGTTTCAGCTTTTATTTCTTTCATCACATTCCCATTGGGTCAGAAGTTTACATACACTCAATTAGTATTTGGTAGCATTGCCTTTAAATTGTTTAACTTGGGTCAAACGCCTTCCACAAGCTTCCCACAATAAGTTTAGGCCCATTCATCCTGACAGAACGGGTGTAACTGAGTCAGGTTTGTAGGCCTCCTCGCTCGCTCGCTCTAACCCTGCCCACAGAACTGAAAAAGTCAGGGCTTTGTGATGGCCACTCCAATACCTTGACTTTGTTGTCCTTAAGCCATTTTGCCACAACTTTGGAAGTATGCTTGGGGTCATTGTCCATTTGGAAGACCCATTTGCGACCAAGCTTTAACTTCCTGACTGATGTCTTGAGATGTTACTTCAATATTTCCACATAATTTTCCTTCCTCATGATACCATCTATTTTGGGAAGTGCACCAGTCCCTCCTGAAGCAAAGCACCCCCACAATATGATAGCACCCCCACAATATGATGCTGCCACCCCTGTGCCTCACGGTTGGGATGGTGTTCTTCGGCTTGCAAGCTTCCCCCTTTTTCCTCCAAACACAACGATGGTCATTATGGCCAAACAGTTCTATTTTTGTTTCATCAGACCAGAGGACATTTCTCCAAAAAGTATGATCTTTGTCCCCATGTGCAGTTGCAAACCGTAGTCTGGCTTTTTTATGGTGGTTTTGGAGCATTGGCTTCTTCCTTGCTGAGTGACCTTTCAGGTTATGTCGATATAGGACTCGTTTTACTGTGGATATGGATACTTTTGTGCCTGTTTCCTCCAGCATCTTTGCTGTTGTTCTGGGATTGATTTGCACTTTTCGCACCAAAGTACGTTCATCTCTAGGAGACAGAACGCGTCTCCTTCCTGAGCGGTATGATGGCTGCGTGGTCCCATGGTGTTTATACTTGCATACTATTGTTTGTACAGATGAACGTGGTACCTTCAGGCATTTGGAAATTGCTTCCAAGGATGAACCAGACTTGTGGAGGTCTACAATTCTTTTTCTAAATAAATGAATTTTAAATGAGTTTCCTAAAAGGTTCTACCTGGAACCAAAAAGGGTTCTTCAAAGGTTTTACTTCTAAGAGTGGCTGGTTGTATATTTAACAATGAATCCGCCGAAAGTCCAATGGCTATGTTGAACAAGGACAACCATATATACACCCACAAAAATGTATAGTGTGATCAGTATAATATAGAGCCTTCACAAAATGCCACAATATACAACTACATTCATTTTTAGATCTCGCCCCCAATCAATAGAAGCCATCATAGGGTGTATCATTCAGCGTGTGAAGCGCTAAGCTTGGCAATTATGTGTGAAACTCCCAGAAATGCCTCAGACATGTCCCAGAAATGCCCCTGGGTGAAATTCCCCTTTAATGTGGCTAATTTTGCACTGGTTTTTAAGAGTCCCACAATAAGAGCTAAGACACTAATATCCATAGGTTAGGCTGTACAGTGCAATGTGAGTGTCCAATACACACAATAGACTGACTTGAAAGGTGAGTTCCCACAGTCAAAGTCCTGCGATAAGACGCTAATATTTGTGTAAACTCTGCGCCGTTGTGTTTTGTGAGTGTCACTGAGTAGGCTGATCCATAGGTTAGGCTGTACAGTGCATGTAAGTATGCCCCCAATGCAATTCAAAGTCTTAATATAATATTAACGCAACATGCAACACTTTCAAAGATTTTACTGAGCTACAGTTCATATAAGGAAATCAGTCAATTTAAATAAATACATTTGGCCCTAATCTATGGATTTCACATGACTGGGCGGTGTCACAGCCATGGATGAAACTGCCCATTGATCAGCACAGCAATTGATAAAACGGCCATATTTGCAAAACAAGTGTTTCTGAGCTTATGTCAATATTACACAGGCAAGGTAACGGTTTATAAATTATGTTATGAAATATATATATTTTCTCAATTATATTTATTGCTAAAATAAAGGTTTATGGTGCCTGCTTGTATTTCCACATTAATACAACACAAACAGCTCGCTCAATCAAGCATGGTGGTCTTGTAAGTATAAAACCAAAGCTTGCGTTCACATAATAAAAAAGGAAGTGGAATGTGATTGGTGCGGTGTGTGAAGAATCCAATATTTAAACTTTTATGTTTAACCTTTTAATTTGTCAGAGAGTCTCTTTTACAGATGAGCTCTGATTTTAGAAGAATTACAGAAAATACACACATCAAAATATAAATATAAAATCCAAGCAGAAAGAAAAGCACAAAGCATTTCCTCTAAGAGCATGAATTAGGCTGTTTTAGAAATGTTGAATCCTAAGCAACCTGCATAAACATTGTTTGAACTACAATAGACCAACAAAGCTACGATTAGTAGGTCATAGCTGCTTCAGACCAATGCCTACTTCTCTCTTAAAACATTGTTTATATATATATAACTTAATATACCAGTAAGAAACAAAGGGTGGATTTACATTTATAAAATATGTCTATACCATAGTATACAGGAGCTTCTTATCTAAACTATATTGCACATACACTGAGCACCTTCCTAATATTTGAGTTGCACCCCACACACCCTTTTGCCTCAGAACAGCCTCAATTCGTCGGGGCATAGACTACAAGGTGTCGAAAAGGTTCCACAAGGATGATTGCCCATGTTGACTCCAATGCTTCCCACAGTTGTGTCAAGTTGGCTGGATGTCTTTTGGCTGGTCGACCATTCTTGATGCACACTGGAAATTGTAGAGCGTGAAAAACCCAGCAGCGTTGCAGTTCTTGACACTGGAACTTACTACCATACCCCATTCAAAGGCACTTAAATATTTTGTCTTGCCCATTCACCCTCTGAATGGCACACATACACAATCCATGTCTCAATTGTCTCAAGGCTTAAAAATCCTTCTTTAGCCTGTCTCCTCCCCTTCATCTACACTGATTGAAGTGGATGTAACAAGTGACATCAAAGTATTGTGGTGTAAATTGTAAGTAAGCAACCCAAGGACAGACTCAACTAAATGGACAAAATGATTACAGTAACTACTTCACGGTGATGATTCTAACTCAGCCTTCTGTGAGCTAACACAGTAAATGATTACAGTAACTACTTTATGGCTATGATTCTAACTAACATGGTAAATGCTAAATCTTTTCATGGATGATGTCTGACTCTAGGAAGCTTCCAATAATTTCAGACCTTGATCTCATTATGGTTTGGAATCAAAAATAAATAGTAGCATAACACGTAACAACATAATTCACTCAATATATTTAATGGCATGAAAAACCAAGCTTTGACACATGCTTACATAAAATCTAATTTTTGTAGACTCAACTGTACAAATCCTACAAATTGGCCAACCTCACTGATGTTATGACAATATCTAAATAGAGACACTAAGTTATTATGTTGAAATTTAACAAGAATAAACTAATACTTTAGCTTATTGTAATAGATTTTGAGTACAATTTATAGGATTGGTGGTTAAGCCCTTATAGATACATGCATACTTTCACAGTACCGCATTACTGTACTGTAACTTTGTTCCAATGTTGCATTTTTACATCGCTAGATGGCAGCAGTGTACACAGAGAGAGAGAGAAAGAATCGAAATGTCTCTTTCTGTGTGTGAAATATTATGGAGTTTGGCCGTTTCTTAGTTGTGAGCAAACTGGTCCACTATGTTCCCTGCAGGCTGTTCTGCATGTTAACATTTCACTGTGTTGTGCAGAACTGACTAACTTCCTGCTCAGGACAAAGGAGAAACTCTAGGAATCATGCCAAAGGAAGGAAAGGGGAAAGAAATGTCAGGAACAGGGCTTTGCTTCTATCTTTTACACGTTGAAGTGATGTTTGAATGGAAACACCCAGGAGTGATAAGGTGGGACGTGACGTCTGGCATCCATCATACCCCCATTCTCTTGTATGTTATTGCTTTGGCTGTGTGGAGTGGAGGCTGGAGCTGGCACTTGGCTGGGGCTGCATCCACACTCCCTCCCCACTGAATCAGTGCCATTGGAATTTGAGGTCACTCTCCTGAAGGATGGACGATAAATATGGCACACACTTAGAGGGGGGGGTGGGGGGGGGGTTGGAAATGCAAAGATCTAAGCAGGATCTAACTAATGCCTGTAGAAAGTAAGGAAAACCAGAGTACGTCAATTAAAATGGAAAACTAAGCAAAACATTTCCATTGAGCAGTCTTGAGTTATTTTGTTTTGTTTAGATTCCAATAAAGGGAGAATAACACTTATTTTTTTACTTCAAGATAGATAGGTACTTTATTGATCCCCGAGGGGAAATTTCTTCGTCAAGCAGCTACGAAAAAACACAGGGCAGGTGCAAAATGCCAGAATGAAAATGCCAAAAATAGTATGGGTGAATGGCTGAATATGTACACTATACATTGTTACAGAGTGTTAGGTGAAAAAATTATAAAAATATTGCAAGTTGATATAGATAAATAAGGAATATTTGCATGGTTAACTATACTATACAGGTCGATGTCAGAGAAATACTTAAATAGCTAAATGTGCGTATCATATAAGTGAGGGTAATAATAGTTTACTTAATACACAGTCTGGTTAAATGAACAGGTAAGTGAATATTTGCATGGTTACATTAACTGTACAGATAAATGACAGGAAGAAATACTTAAATAGCTAAATGTGCATATGATATAGTTTTGGGTAATAATAATAATCCCCTTAAAATACAGTCCTTAGTGCAGGGTTTAATTACAGATAAATGCACGTATTGCACATTCAATATACTAAAAGAAATGAAAAAACATACAACTGATAGGATACTAATATGCAGTCCTGAGTGAATGATTACATAAGTAAGTTCAGTCCAAGAATTATTTACAATATTGCACGTACATGAATATGTATATAGAGTCCTGAATGAATGAGTGCTGAATTAATAAGTCCTGAGTGAATGAGTGATTACAGACCAGAGTTACTCACGGATGGATGCCTAACTGTTAAACTACGTCCTAACACCCCAACAGTTCCAGGTCTATGTTGCCGACAGCACGGCACCCCGTGAGGCATTAAATAGTCTAATAGCCACCGGCAGGAAGGACCTCCTGTAGCGCTCTCTGGCACACCGTTGTGGGATCAGTCTGTGACTGAAAGTGCTCCTCTGCATCATAACCATGCTAATCCCCAGAACAGAGCTAGCCTTCCTCATCAGCTTATTTACCCGAGAAGCATCACCAGCCTTTATGTTGGCACCCCAGCACACCACTAGAAAAAAGACCACAGACTGGTAGAAAGTATGCAGTAGTTTATTGCACACGTTGAAGGACCTGAGCCTCCTCAGAAAGTAGTCGGCTCTGGCTCTTTTTGTACAGAGCCCCGGTGTTACCAGCCCATTCCAGCCTGTTGTCCATATGGACTCCTAGGAACTTGTATGACCCAACCATTTCCAAATCCATCCCCTGTATAGGGACTGCAGTCGGTTCGGGAGGTCCAGGGTTTATATCCACAAATATCTCAGCTGGTTCCCCACCCTCCTTACTCAGTGGCTTTGTTTTGTCGGACAGGTAAACTGAGAAGCGGCGGGTTATTTATGTTCCCACGAGGTCCCAGACATTTTTCATGGTATAGTTGACCATTGATCCGGGTTCTCAGGTCAACACTAGTAGATCACAGTCGATATTTGAACTGAGCACCATGTGGACCACAAGAATGGATTAGCTGTTGGACGACACACCCATCCATCAGAACCTCTGCTTTGATTGTGTATCAGAATACCAAATTGCCTCTTGACTAAATCAGAGTTAGGAAGGAGGAGTGGTGAGCCAAATGTTTCTCCTTGACAGTGAGATACTTGTGCCTGAACCAGAGAAGGTGCTATTATTTTTTATATGACAAAATTGACATCACTTTTGTGTGCTGTACTGTAAGCATTTGATTGACAAGTGGTTTAGTAGTACATTATTTGTATACATTGACTGCCAAGTTGGTTTAAAAATAGACTAGGCTTCACTGTATGAAAATAACAGTCAATTTTTGCAAATAAATGTACTGTATCCTAAAATCCAGACACACCATACACCCTTTACTCTGCCCAACCATGATTTAAGCACCTCTCATACTTTAAGTACAGCAAGTTGAACTGACTCCTCAACATCAATGTCAACCACACTTGCTAAACCCATTTCATATCAATTACGGGAATGATACATGAAAGCAGTGTCCAACCAACTGTTTAGGGCTGCAGTGTTCAAGGCTTTCTTCTACTTAAAACATTGTCCAAATATCCCCTGAATAATGGACTGTGGATAGGGTGTAGTGGAAAGGTCGGCTTTCAAAAGCTATCATTTTAATTGAATTTTACCAGAGGAGGTTGGTGGGGGGAGATGTAGGAGGACAGGATCATTGTAATGATTGTAATGGAATACATGGAGCGGTATCAAACACATCAAACATATGGAAACCATGTTCGACTCCGTTCCATTATTTCCACTCCAGTCATTACAATGAACCCACCCTGCTATAGCTCATCCCACCAGCCTCCACTGATGTTTACAGTTACTGCTTATACACACTGTAAATCTGATTCATGCAAAGTACAAGACTTGAACATTTTATTAATTTATAGACATTGATGTGCCTTTTAAAGTTTCCTTCTGCAAGGCATCCAATCAAATCTATCTCTACATACATACTGTACTAAATGTATTTCAGCAACATAACGAGATTATCCAACTTTTGTCAGCATTTCAGATTCTGTTAGATATCTAACATTCAATAGTTACTGCAGAGTCATAATCTACTCTTTTTATTCGTATGTTATATCCTATTTATAGTCAAGACAGAAATACTCATTGATAATGAAAACATCTTCAGGGAGATTTATCTGCTTGAAAATATCCCATTAGATTTGTCGACTTGTTTACAGAACTCCAAAATGAATCCATTCCCTTGATCTCCCAGTCTGAGAAGTGCATTAGGGCTCCGCATGGCATGGCAGTATAAAGAAAATGTTTTTTGGAGGTCTGTGCTGTCACGAAGCAATCCATTACACGAGGGCTATCCAAAGACAGTGCAAAGGTTACAGAGCTCCTCTTTTTATCTACAGAAAGGCTCGCATCAGTTACCTCTGCTTGTTTTAATTCATATGTGATTTATGACGCGATGAATGCTGAGTGATGCAGTATATTGTGCAATGCAAACAAGGTGTTTTTGAAACTGCTGAAATGTGTGGCATTGCATATAGGGATATGGGGGAGACAAGTCAAACCACATTTTATAATTGTGTTATTTGAGATAATTAAAAATGGCATTACGATATTATTTGATATTGCATTATACGTAAATTCATGAGCTGAAATATACACATGGTGTTCACTGTAAATTTCCATTCACTCTCTGTTCTTGATTAAGGTGAAATTGACATTTAGTTGAATTGACCCTAATGTAGACACTCACCTCAGTAACATCCATTGTCAACAAACCATGTCTCAAGTTATTGCAAAGTATTGCATGAACATCTAAACTATTGCACTACCAGGAGACTACTCAAGGGAGAAACTGCAAGGCACAACTTAAGGATGAAAGTTTACAGAAGAGTAATCACCCGAGTGGATACCAGCTACTAAAGGTAATCATTGTTAAAAATAAGGTAATTAGCCTCTCCTTGGGGTTATCTGATCTAATTCTATTTTAACTGTTTATTAGGCTATATCATCAAAAACAGCTGCGAGGCCCAATGAAGCCTTTTAATAACTATTTAATTCCTGCATTTCTCTTTTCTCTCTCTGTCTTCTCTTCCTCCTCTTCCGACGTCATCCTGCAGGGGGCCTGATTAGAAATGGTTGCATTTCCAGCCCCAGAGTTGTGGTCAAGGAAAATGGAAGTCTTGATTGGTTTTGCACCGATGCGATAGATTTTTTTGTTGTCTGTCTTTACTAATAAATCCCACCGTTCTTTGTTGTCAGTTCCAAGAGAGACATGTTTCTGGAGTTACCGAAATAACTCCCAATGTGGCAATGTGCTGAACTTGACTCTACCCAGGCAGACCTGCTCATGGGAAAATGTCAAGCAGATCTTTCTTTCTTTCTTTCGTTGCTGTGTGCATAATTGTGGTTTTGCAGTGAGGAATGCGTGATGTCTCAACGACAGTGTTATTACATGCAAATGCTCCAGTAGCTACCTTTTTCTGCTAGCCAACTCTGAGTGGTTGGGAATGAGATTATGGTGATTTATTTTTCAGGGCCTTCTCAGGGTTAGCCTGGCCCAAGAATGTGTCTAACTTACCCAAACACTCTGGTCCATATATTGATCAGTCTCACATTGGAAGAATGCATGTATGCCAGAGGAGGCAGGTGGGAGGAGCTATAAGAGGACGGGCTCATTGTAATGGCTGGAATGGAATCAATGGAATGGTACCAAATACGCCAAATACATGGAAACAGCATGTTTGACTCCGTTCCATAGCTCCACCCACCAGCCTCCTCTGATGTATGCCAAACTAAATTTCACTTGGACCCTTTCCACTCAGAACCAGTGAGAGGCATATTGCCTTCAAAGCACCTTCACAGACCTTTTTAGATTATCAGAGTACAAAACACTTTCCTCAATCATTTAAAATCTGCATGGAGAATCCCACTCATCCACCCACAAGTAATCAGAGTGCTAAATCCTGAGTGTTACCCAATACACAGAAAGGTAGGGCCTTCTTAATGGGAGCGCCAACAGCAGGCCTTAGTACAACTCCTGCCAGCTAGGATGATGTCACACTGGCACCATCAAAGGGGCTATTAGTGGCAGGTGAGCTGTAGTTTAGTGTAGTGTATAATCACTGCATCTGATGTCCCAAAGTTCACTCACACTCCCTCCTTCCTCTACGGTTCCGTACTTCTTTCATGGAACATGCTTGATAGTAGCATTTGGTAACACTTAAGAGGAGGGGGGATACACCTGTTTAGTGGTTTATGTCACAGAGGGTCAGAGAGCTGTGAATCATAATAGGTGTGGCACAGTCTCTGTTATGGTGCTAATTCAAAGGCTAACAATAATGTAATGAGCTCAAGACTGTTATGTACAATATTATATTATATTATTATTCACAACAATAGTCAAACTGATGTGAGGAAAGGCAATGAACCTTGCAGTCAGGGTTGGAGAGTAACTGATTACATACTGTATAATATAACATTTGTTTTACTGTAATTAGATATGCTATCAGCTAAAATATTGTAATCTGATTACACATACTTTTGAAGAGCTAGAGGATTACTTCTTGGATTACTTTTAAATTCAGAAAGGAATGCAGTTGATGGATCCTTTTTTACTTCTAATGCCGCTTAAGGGCAAAGTAATCCAAAAGTAACAAAAAGTAATCCGATTACATAGTTTGGGTAATCCAAAAGTTACATTACTGATTACAATTTTGGACAGGTACTCTAAATTACATTTAGAAAGTAACCTTACCAACCCTGCATGCAATACACATTTTCTGCTTGGCGGGTATCCAAGAGTTTCTAATATACAGCGGGTGAAATAAGTATTGAACACGTCACCATTTTTCTCAGTAAATATATTTCCAAAGGTGCTATTGACATGACAGTTTCACCAGATGTTGGTAACAACCCAAGTAATCCATACATACAAAGAAACCAAAACAAATAAGTTCAGAAATTAAGTTGTGTGTAATAATGTGAAATGACACAGGGAAAAAGTATTGAACACACTTACTGATATTTATTTAATACTTTGTATAAAAGCCTTTGTTGGTAATGACAGCTTCAAGACGCCTCCTGTATGGAGAAACTAGTTGCATGCATTGCTCTGGTGTGATTTTGGCCCATTCTTCCACACAAACAGCCTTCAAATCTTGAAGGTTCCGTGGGCCTCTTCTATGAATCTTGATCTTCAGTTCTTTCCATAGATTTTCAATGGGATTTAAGTCAGGTGATTGGCTGGGCCATTCTAGCAGCTTTATTTTCTTCCTTTGAAACCAATTGAGAGTTTCCTTGGCTGTGTGTTTGGGATCATTGTCTTGCTGAAATGTCCACCCTCGTTTCATCTTCATCATCCTGGTAGATGGCAGCAGATTTTTGTCAAGAATGTCTCGGTGAATTTGCCCATTCATCCTTCCTTCAATTATGTGAAGTTTGCCAGTACCATTTGCTGAAAAGCAGCCCCACACCATGATGTTCCCACCTCCAAACTTCACTGTTGTTATGGTGTTTTTAGGGTGATGTGCAGTTCCATTTCTCCTCCAAACATGGTGTGTATTATGACATCCAAACAGTTCAATTTTGCTCTCATCTGACCACACTATATTCTCCCAGTATTTCACTGGCTTCTCCAAATGTTGTGCAGCAAACTTTAAAGGTGCTTCAACATGCTTTTTTTTTCAGCAATAGAGTCTTGCGTGGTGAGCGTGCATACAGGCCATGGCGGTGGAGTGCATTACTTACTGTTTTCTTTGAGACAACAGTACCTGCTAATTGCAGGTCTTTTTGAAGCTCTCCACAAGTGGTCCTTGGCTCTTGGACAACTCTTCTGATTATTCTTTTCACTCCTCTGTCAGAAATCTTGCGAGGAGCACCTGGTCGAGGCAAACTTATGGTGAAATGATTGTCTTTCCACTTCCGTATTATGGCCCCAACAGTGCTCACTGGAACATTAAGAAGCTTAGAAATGCGCTTATAACCAATGCCATCATTATGTTTTGCAACAATTATGTTGCGAAGGTCTTGAGACAGCTCTTTGCTTTTACCCATCATGAGATGTGTCTTGTGTGACACCTTGGCAATGAGACCTTTTTGTAGGCCATCAGTTGTGACTGAACCAGCTGATATTAATTTGCACTGACAGGGGGCTGGATTGCTTTTTAATTACTGATAGTTTTCAGCTGTTGTCTTGGCTTTCCATGCCTTTTTGCACCTCCCTTTCTTCATGTGTTCAATACTTTTTCCCTGTGTCATTTCACATTATTACACACAACTTAATTTCTGAACGTATTTGTTTTGGTTTCTTTGTATGTATGGATTACTTGGGTTGTTACCAACATCTGGTGAAAATGTCATGTCAATAGCACCTTTGGAAATATATTTACTGAGAAAAATGGTGACGTGTTCAATACTTATTTCACCCGCTGTATATAAGTGTGCTATTTCTGGTTGGTTTTTATACATTTGCCAAAATTTCTTAAAAACAGTTTTTACTTTGTCATTATGGGGTATTGTGTGTAGATTGATGAGGAGGGAAAAACAATTTAATACATTTTAGAATAAGACTGTAACGTAACAAAATGTGGAAAACGTCAAGCGGTCTGAATACTTTCCGAATGCACTGTATATATGAGTAATTAAATCATGATAGTAACTGATCTTTCAGTAGTTCATAAAAAGTTTGTTAATTCTCTATTGGTATGCCATCAAGACCAGGGTTTTCCCGGTCAAACTGCAGCAACCTTATAACTGTTCATATTAATTATATTTTGAAGAAGGCCTAGGGGACTATAAAGACTATACAAAGAGAAAGCAACATGATTGGACAATAAAACTCACAGGGTTGCGCTTGCTTTATGCAGGTTTGCATTGTGTAGTCCTGCAACTGTAGGCCTAATAAAACATTTACTCACAGTCCATGTCAGCTATTTTGTTTATTGATACATTCCAGTTAATAATTGTGGATTGAAAACATCTAGGTAGCCTAGCCAGCTCAAGTTTGAATATAAACCAAATGTGATCCCGTTCACATTTTCTCACAAACAAATGCTGTATAAATACACAACGTTATCGCTTCGTTTACCCAGAGGGACAAGGCTTATAGTAGGCTAGACTCCTTGTTAGTAGCCATCTGTTTAGCAGACTGAAAAATCGTCAAGTTACCATGCAATACAGTATGTCAGATTGCTAGTGTTTAGGTGTATAGAATGTCACATTTATGTAAGAGTTTTTGCTTGTGTCTCGGGAGTGATGTGTTATCACACTTGCTAAATAAATACCGGAGGAAAGTGGAGATCACTTTAAGCTTTATGCAGTGTGTCCGGTCCGTGTGACCTGCAATTTCCGTTAATCTGATTGGCCAAGGCACGCAAAGAGCCTGCAGCAGCATTCTTGATGTGAAGGACTGAGAAATTGTGTGAGAGTTGACAAATCATGAGGCAAATCGGTAAAAAAAACAGCACTTTGCCCCTTTTTAACACTTTGCATCAATATTTTTGCGGCGCTGCCACACCTGATTGAAAAGTGCTATGGCAAAGGCCGCCTCGCAACAAGTTTTCAACACTGCCTGAAGAAGGGCCGTATGGGCTGTTTGGGCTGTATGGATTTCTATGGGTAATATGATGCATGTATATAAGCCTACAGTAGGCTATAGCCTGCTGAACTGTCTCTTTTTTTGTATTTCTCATTACTTTTCTTTTTCTTAATTTTCTTAGGGGAGGAGGATAGACAATTGCTGTGGGTTAAGGGTCATCATGTGTGTTGATTTGTTATCTTCAATATACAGTCATTCCATTAATGTTCTTTCACCATTTCCTATTAAACCCATGTGAAATCCAAAGATTATTGCTCTTCGGTACATGGGACTCCGAAACAGCACTCTTCCTGAAAGTTTCTCACACTATTTGATGCTTTCTCCCTCTGTGATTACATCAAAGGAGCTCTATGTATAACATATTAAGTTTGACTTGACCTTAACCCACCTCACAGTCAACCAGATAATTCATTTCATAAGTTGGGGTTATGATATTAGCGAAAAAGCCACAGCGTCTGCCAATTAAGCAAACAATATTACAGATGAAAACCATTGATTTATTCAGCTGCTATGCTTGAAACAACATTAATTTGGCTTTTATCTTCAATGGGCAGGGTTCCAATAAACCAGTGAAGAAAGCATATTAGTTTGTAGGTCTTTGTTGTGGGAAAGGACCCATTCTGTGTACAGTAGTTGTTATTTCCCCACTCGTGAGTCACGAACAGGCTTGTTAAATATGCCCTTTTAACATGGTCTGACCGAGGTTCTCATGTAGCTCCAGCAGATGAGCTCGTTAGACAGACGCTCACCCTCTCACAGAAAACACAGGATATTCCACTTCCTCCTCATGCGCATAAACTCTACTGTTAACTTTTACTACTTAATGGAAGTGACCTGACGTTAGACGTGGAACCTCAATGCATGGGAAAGTTTGTATGAGGAAATCAATTCTGCTTGGTTATACGGCTTACCTTTATAAGGGTCCACCTGGGTGTACTCAGCAGGGCCTGAAATCAGGCATACTTCTCTCCTTGTGGGCCTTACCCACATAAATAAACAGTTTACTATTGAATACTATACTACACTGTAGTATCCCTCAATCATGTGTAGTAATTACTATAGAATTTTGTATTATACTGTGGAATACTATACTACACACTGCAGTATTCCACATCGTATAGTGCTTAATATAGCATTTTGTAGTATACTGTTGAATACTCTATTAAATACTACAGTATAATCCGCGAAAAACACTGCAGTAAATAATACAGTAATGTCTGCAAAAACACTACGTTTTTTTAACTATAGTAATACTACATGATTTAATTTGCATATGCTCCACCTATTCCCATTCCCCAAGTTGTGCAACCCATGAGTGAGAAACCTACAAGCCAAGTATAGACCATATAATGTGTTCCCTACAGATTATAGAGAAGAGCAGAAGCGCTTAACTATCTGATCAGATGCTATTCCTACCCTTCTACGGGTTATGAAACATTTTCTTAGTTTCCTCAAGACAATAAAAAAAAAAAAAAACTATAGTAAATGCTACAGTAATATCTGCAAAAACACTACAGTAATTACTATAGTATATAATAGTTTTTACAATAGTTGTACTACAGTATTTATACTATAATACACTTTACTACAGTGTACTACAGTCATATCCACAAAAACACAACATTGAATGCTACAGTAAAGTGCGCAAAAATACTACAGTGAAAACTATAGTATACTTCAGTAAAAACACTACAGTGAATCCAGAATTTAGAGCATAGTACGCTATAATATTTTTCCATATGGGTACTGGCCAATGAAAAAGAGGAATGAAAATCAGGCACAATGACTCTGTTGCAAACCTCTTATCCTTTGGTGGCTTTCCCATCTCATCTCACTCTGTATAATACAACACTGGTTTGACTGGAGAAATCCTGCCAGGATCATTTTACTAAGATTTGTAGGCAGTGGCAAAATGGGGGTAGACACTTTCACGCAACCAGCATATGTAGGGGACATCTCCAGCTGGAGAAAAGACAGTGGAGCAACTGCAGAACCTTATGTTCTTGCACTTGTTGAAGATCAATTTCAAGGTTCATTTCTGGTGTGATTTTTATCTGTTACATACTAGATGACAAAGGTAAAAACCTGTTCAATGTTAGTCTGTTTCTTGTCATGATAACGGCGTGAAAGTGAATTAGAGGTATTTTGACACTGATCCTCTAGGAAAATGTGTTGACTGGCACATTACATTTAAACCCAGTCAAAACTCAGAGACAAAATCTGATGCTTTTGAAGAAAGACCTAAATCTTCCCATGTAGTGACTACTCAAATATTGTCTTGTTTTGATGGAGAAAACCCCTAAGTAATTCCTAGCTCACAGTACAAATTTATGAAGGGAACCTTTCAAAATTACTGTTTTGTGGCCCCTAATGGTTTTGTGGATTACATCTTATTTGCTATGTTCTATGGGATCCACAGCTGATGTGAGCAAGACCTTTAAACAGGTCAACATTCACAAGGCCGCGGGCCAGACCGATTACCAGGATGTGTACTCAGAGCACGCACAGACCAACTGCCAAGTGTCTTCACTGACCTTTTCAACCTCTCAATGACCGAGTCTGTAATACCTACATGTTTCAAGCAGACCACCATAGTCCCTGTGCCCAAGAAAGCGAAGGTAACCTGCCTAAATGATTACCGCTCCGTAGCACTCACATCCGTAGCCATGAAGTGCTTTGAAAGGCTGGTCATGGCTCACATCAACACCATCATTCTGGAAACCCCACACCAATTCGCATACCGCCCCACCAGATCCACAGATGACGCAATCTCAATCACACTCCACACTGCCCTTTCCCACCTACACAAAAGGAACACCTACGTGAGAATGCTGTTCATTGACTACAGCTCAGCGTTCAACACCATAGTGCCCACAAAGCTCATCACTAAGCTAATGACCCTGGGACTTAACACTCCACTCTGCAACTGGATCCAGGACTTCCTGATGGGCCGCCCCCAGGTGGTAAGGGTAGGCAACAACACATCTGCCACGCTGATCCTCAACACTTAGTCCTCTCCTGTACTCCCTGTTCACCCACGACTGTGTGGCCAAGCACGACTCCAACACCATCATTAAGTTTGCTGACGACACAACAGTGGTAGGCCTGATCCTCAAAAAATTCTACAGCTGCACCATCGAGAGCATCCTGACCGGTTGCATAACCGCATAGTATGGCAACTTCTTGGCATCCGATCGTAAGGTACTACAGAGGGTAGTGCGTACGGCCCAGTACATCCCTGGGTCCAGGCTTCGTGCCATCCAGGACCTATATACCAGGTGGTGTCAGAGTATTCAGACCCTTTACTCAGTAATTTGTTGAAGCACCTTTGGCAACGATTACAGCCTTGAGTCTTCTTGGGTATGATGCTACAAACTTGGCACACCTGTTTTTGGGGAGTTTCTCCCATTCTTCTCTGCAGATCCCCTCAAGCCCTGTCAGGTTGGATGGGGAGCGTAGCTGCACAGATAGTTTTAGGTCTCTCAAGAGATGTTCGATCGGGTTCAAGTCTAAGCTTTGGCTGGGCCACTCAAGGACATTCAGAGACTTCTGCATTGTCTTGGCTGTGTGCTTAGGGTCGTTGTCCTGTTGGAATGTGAACCTTCACCCCAGTCTGAGGTCCTGAGATCTCTCTGTACTTTTCTCTGTTCATCTTTGCCTTGATCCTGACTGGTCTCTCAGTTCCTGCCGCTGAAAAACATCCCCACAGCATGATGCTGCCACCACCATGCTTCACCGTAGGGATGGTGCCAGGTTTCCTCCAGACGTGACGCTTGGCATTCAGGCCAAAGAGTTCAATCTTTTTTTCATCAGACCAGAGAATCTTGTTTCTCATTGTCTTAGAGTCTTTAGGTGCCTTTTGGCAAACTCCAAGCGGCCTGTCATGTACCTTTTACCATAAAGGCCTGAATGGTGGAGTGCTGCATAGATGGTTGTCCTTCTGGATGGTTCTCCCATCTCCATAGAGTAACTCGGGTTCTTGGTCACTCCCTGACCAAGGTCTTGCTCCCCCGATTGCTCAGTTTGGCCGGGCGGCCAGCTCTAGGAAGAGTCTTGGTGGTTCCAAACTTTTTCCATTTAAGAATGATGGAAGCCACTGCGTTCTTGGGGACCTCCAAAGCTGCAGAAATATTTTGGTACCCTTCCCCAGATCTGTGCCTCGACGCTATCCTGTCTCAGAGCTCTACGGACTATTTCTTCGACCTTATGGCTTGGTTTTTGCTCTGAAATGCAATGTCAACCGTGGGACCTTAAATAGACATTTGTGTGACTTTCCAAAACCAATCAATTGAATTTACCACAGGTGGACTCCTATCAAGTTGTAGAAACATCTAAAGGATGGAAACAGGATGCACCTGAGCACAATTTCGAGTCTCATAGCAAATGGTCTGAATACTTATGTAAATGTATTTTTTATTAATTTGCAAAAAAAAATCTCCAAATCTGTTTTGGATTTGACATTATGGGGTATTGTGTGTAGATTGCTGAGTTTGTTTTTTTTAAATACATTTTTGAATAAGGCTGTAACGTAACAATATGTGAAAACGTCAAGGTGTCTGAATACTTTCCGAAGGCACTGGATATGTAAATCAGTGGACTTGGGATACATGCTTTCGTTAAAGTTGGTCCTCAGCCTTTCTCCAAACTGACTTCTAACTGGCGTGACTGACACCTTTTTACCCATGTGATATTCTCTCTACAACAGGATGGATATGGTATCTCATATATCACTTTGCTGGGGTTCTTTACAATTTTCTAGAAAATTACTCCTACTAAGATGGAGTCATGACTGTATGGAAAAGGAATGATGCCATCTTAAAATAATCATACAAAAATGCAGCTTCAGCAGCAATGATTCATTGGCATGTAACAGTCTACTGATGAAGAGTAGCGGTTTTAACCAATCAGCATTCAGGATTAGACCCACCCGTTGTATAATAGAGGATAAATCACATTGACAGATGAAAAGCCTTGGGAGGAACTGAGGTTATAGGCAGACACACTGTCCCCAGTAACCCATTGCTACCCTTAAATGAGTGAGGCAGTTAGCAATGGCATATGGATGTCTACTTTTTTACAGTACAACCTGTAGTATAATACCCATCAGATAATTTATTTTTATTTTACAGACCGCCATCATGGCACCCAAGCTAACCATCGGTAACTCATTGAAAGTGTTATTTATCCGTCTTCAGTCACATCAAGCTGATCCATCTCCTGGCATTTCAAAGTGCAGGAATAGAGAAGAATCGTGGCTGAGATTACTTCTCTGCAGCTGCATGATCAAACACAATGCCTAAATAAAAAGAAGTCATGAACACTATTAAAAATGGTTTGACTCATAGGCTACCACAGCCACAAAGTATTATGGTTTGAGCCCCTGCAATGGAAATGGCAAATATGTGTGTGATCACTACTGTCCAAATTATTACCAGCTATTGGTGTTACCCAAACACGCTATGAGTCAGAGCAAAGCAGCCCGCATTTCCTGGAAATGTATCTAGGGCTCAGTCTCAAATGGCACCCTATTCCCTATATAGTGCACTACTTGTGATCATAACCCAATGGGCCCCGGTCAAAAGTAGTGGACTACATAGGCATCTAATGTGGAACCATCATTTATGTAATCATTTCAAAAACTGCTTGAGATTCCAGTTGTGGTACATTGTTTTCCGGGGATTTCTGTGAAGTTCAAGTGATGTTCAACCATAGGAATGTTGCATAGACATGGGCATTTGAGTACAATAAGAGGGGGAAACATAACATTGATATGACGTTATACGTTATACTCAGGAATCAAATCTGTAAGGTTGTGTAGAAGCTTTCTGATTTCCATCCCTCCCTCTTCATTTAAAATTAATTTGTGTATCTTTCTCTGCGCTCCTGCAATTGGAAGCAGCTGTCCAACAATCCAAACCATATGTGAGGTGTTTTGTGTAAATATTGGATCGCTTGATCCCTGTTTTACGTTTTTCAATTACTGCATTTATACAGTCAGCAAACATGATACACAGAAAAAATGTCAGCAACCTGATTCTGCGCACTGATGGATGATTTTAATGTTCCGTCAAATGTTACAGTACATAGGTTCACCTCACTATTCCATTGGCACACTTTGAGGGACTGAATGGTTTTATTCAAAGTCCTATAAAATATATTTTCTTTCAATCCCAGGGCAATTCATTCATTAACTCACTCACTCCATTAACCATCAGTGAAATACTATCAGTTTAATTTACAGAAAATTACCCAGCTGATTGCAGAATTCCAAATGTATAAGTCTCCTGAGAAGTTCTCTTTCATCTTTCGGTCTGATGTAGGGTCTCATGGTCTCATGCATTATGGCTCCTCTCAGTGGCTTGGATACATATTGGATTCCGGCATCAGCTTCTGCCACTGATCCCCTATTGCCACTTCCAGCCAATACTGGAGCTTGAGAATTGTCACGGTATCATATGTAGTCCAACTAGTTCAGGAATATTTCAGAGCAGCGCATCGAGGAGGTTGCTACTATACAGTCGTGGCCAAACGTTTTGTGAATGGCACAACTATTGGTCTCCACAAAGTTTGCTGCCTCAGTGTTGATGATGGCAATTTGCCAATTTGCTAAAAAGTCCCTCTTTGCCATGAAAATGAACTTAATCCCCAAAAAACATTTCCACTGCATTTCAGCCCTGCCACAAAAGGACCAGACGCCATCATATCAGTGATTGTCTCGTTAACACAGGTGAGAGTGTTGACGAGGACAAGGCTGGAGATCACTCTGTCATGCTGATTGAGTCAGAATAACAGACTGGAAGCTTTAAAAGGAGGGTGGTGCTTGAAATCATTGTTCTTCCTCTGTCAACCATGGTTACCTGCAAGGAAACACATGCCGTCATCATTGCTTTGCACATAAAGGGCTTCACAGGCAAGGATATTGCTGCTAGTAAGATTGCACCTAAATCAACCATTTATCGGATCATCAAGAACTTCAAGGAGAGAGGTTCAATTGTTGTGAAGAAGGCGTCAGGGCGCCCAAGAAAGTCCAGCAAGCGCCAGGACCGTCTCCTAAAGTTGATTCAGCTGCGGGATCGGGGCACCACCAGTGCAGAGCTTGCTCAGGAATGGCAGCAGGCAGGTGTGAGTGCATCTGCACGCACAGTGAGGCGAATTTTGGGTCCATGGCCAGGAAACTCCCCAGACCTTAATCCCATTGAGAACTTGTGGTCGATCCTCAAGAGGCGGGTGGACAAACAAAAACCCACAACTCCAAGCATTGATTATGCAAGAATGGCCTGCCATCAGTCAGGATGTGGCCCAGAAAATAATTGACAGCATGCCAGGGCGGATTACAGAGGTCTTGAAAAAGAAGGGTCAACACTGCAAATATTGACTCTTTGCATAAACTGAATGTCATTGTCAATGAAAGCCTTTGACACTTATGGAATACTTCAGTGTATATACTCGTGTCATTCTCAAAACTTTTGGCCACGACTGTAGGTGCATAAATGATATTTAAATTGGAGCAGTATGGCAAAATGTTCACCTATTGCATTAGGCCTCCTTCCCATGTCAATATTCCAGTAGTACAGCACCTCGTCAGTAGTACAGCACCTCGTCAAAAACTCACTAGCCATTCTTCCGTGTGAGGGAACCTAAGTTTCACCGTCCACAGTAACGGGTGAAAGTTCAGTTCCGCATCATTATTAGTAACAAGCACACAATGATTTCAGAATGGATCAGGTCAAGAAAGCTCTCAATACTTTTACTGCTACCCATTTTAACAGTCTACAGTGTGCCTTGGCTTCCAAACATGCGATACCTCGACTCTACTTCAGTGAAATACTGCAACTGGTGCCCAGTAGCTTTTGACATCTGGTGAGGGTTTCAATCCTTAAGAGTCTATTGACACACCTGTGCGTCAATCTAAGTAACATAATAAAAAAAATCCCTATCAAAATCCGTCAGTTTAAGCTAGAGATATCAGGTTTTTTGTATGGACTGCGTCTCAATCCACCACATCCTCCCATGTTGGCCTTCCGCATCTTTGGCCGACAAACTATGACCACTCTTTGGAAATATGAGACTCTCACGAACATGATGGTGTCACAGGACTCGTTTGAAGCTATCCCATACAAATTAAGGGAAGTATGGAGGTAGTTTTGTGCTAACAAAAATAACGGGTTAAAAATGTGTAAAAAAAACCTAAAATATTTCCTGAACTTTCTTATATCTCCTAGATACAGGACAGACACTCCAAAACCTTCTTCCTCATTATATATTTTATATATAGTGTATTTTGCCATTTATGAATGTGTTATTCAATGTGTTTCTATGGGCTATAGTAGTAAAAGCCAAATTCAAAATGTTATCAAATAATTTGTAAACAAATTTACCTAAAGGGTCCTAAAATTCAAAATCAAATAGCCAAATTATCCATGGTATGACCATCTTAAAACAATAACATATGTTAGTTTCGTAGAACCCCGACACCCATTTAACGTCCCATCCAAAAGACGTCACCCATACAGGGTAATGTCCCCAATCACTTTGCATTGGGATATTTTTTTCAGAGCAGAGGGGAGAGTGCCTCTTACCAGCCCTGCAACACCACTTCCAGCAACATCTGGTCTCCCATCCAGGGACTGACCAGGACCAACCCTGCTTAGCTTCAGAGGCAAGCCAGCAGTGAGATGCAGTTCATATCACTTATCAGCTCATTTCAAAGAAACAGATTTTTCACTGGTGTGTTATGAGTTATTGGAAAAGAGAACTCTTCCTTGTTCGACGGACTGTGCCTGTCAAAAAGAGTGAAAGCTTTATGAACGGAATCATAATATTGAGGTCGCTTCGCTAAAAGGCTGCTGCAAGCCTTTCAACTTGTGTGGCATTGTTGCCTTTTCACGGGAGCGCAGCCTGTCGTTGGTGCGGGTGAAGCCCTCCGGGTCCCAGTGGAGAACGTGGTGCTCTCTGCGGGTCACAGTAAGGGTGTTCTGGTGCAGGCCTGCTCCGAGGCCTACGTCTAGTCAGCAGATGAACACTGGACGGTTGTCTCCCAGCGATGTCCAAACGTAGCTTTTTTTTTTACAAGCCATAAATCCTGTAGTAAAAACACAGTGGACATTCCTAATTAATATATCCATATGCGTTCGTACCCACTGTCAATGATTTGTTGTAATGGGATAAACATATCAAGCCCCCAGCTTTCACACAAAGCTTGATTCAGAAATAATATGTGAGGTTCTGAACCCTCTAACAAATGGTTGGTCCGTCTGGCTGCCTACCTTCGCTGATGCGCCTGGAGTTTTATGGCTACTAGAGCATCGACGGTTGAATTTTTTATTACTATGATTTGCTTTATAGTTTATTGCAGGGTAAAATGTCATCTTAAACATAACAAAGGAATATGTTTTTATGCAATATTCTATCTTTTGGCAACCGGATGAAATTCCTCCCAATTATGAGCCGGAGATCCAGAACATTATTAATAGTCCTCTGTGAATGGTAGTCATTCATGTGTTTTGATGTCCATTTCAACAACACCAACTACTGAAACTACTGAGATACGTATTGTGTGTTTTGATGTTCACTTTCAAGAGTGAGACATTCTTGAAATCTTCAGGTGCTTGAGTTGTACTAACGGCTAGTAGGCCTAATCCTCCATCCAAGCCGTCTCTGACGGCTTAAACAGAATATTTTATTGCTTCCTAAAGGTCAGAGACCAGATGTGAATGTGATGGAACGTTGCTTCACCGAGAAGGCTATCCTAATCTCACCTGGAAAATATCTCCTTGTGTAGTGTTGAAAAGGCTTTCAATTGAAGAAGCTATTATCAGTTGGCCGACGCTTTCCTAATATGGACACTATACACAGTTATGTTTCTCACGTATAGAAGACTGTAATGAAGTGAATCCTTCATTGGACAGAGACTGTAATGAAGTGAATCCTTCATTGGACACACAGACAGATATGTTAAATGTTCTTTGTCAGTTTGAGTCAGTCTGTGACTTTTCGATTTACACAAAGTTCCGCCTGCATCTACCACTCATCTGTAAATAAATGCCTCTACTGGGGTGAGTGTCAAATAGTTTTTCTATTTCCTCTTTGAAACACCACCACATCCACCATGCTTGTTTCAGAGACCAATTAAATGATTAGTGAGATTAGTGACTTAATCCCCCGATATGCCAGACCACAGCATGCAATGATTCATACGTCTCTCATATTGTGGCAAGCAGTAAATAATTAATTCAGAATAATTTCCCCTTGACAATCCATCTTTATAGACACACAGATAAACGTAAAGTTGACTTTGTAGACATTACATAAGCCCTGACAGGCTCATGACAGGGTCATGACATCAAGCTACCAACAGGTAATGGACACTCCAAGCCAAGATGGCAGTGATAAAGTGTTGCCAAAAATATGGTAGTCCAATATAGCAGACCAAACAATGTGAACAGTGCATTCACTTTGCCACATTTTGGTACGTTACAACCTTATTCTAAAATGGATTAAAGAAAAAAAATCTACACAGAATACCCCATAATGACAAAGCAAAAACAGGTTTAGACATTTTTGCAAAAAATACAACATAAAAAACCTGAAATATCACATTTACATAAGTATTCAGACCCTTTACTCAGTACTTTGTTGAAGCACCTTTGGCAGCGATTACAGCCTTGAGTCTACTTGGGTTTGACGCTACAAGCTTGGCACACCTGTATTTGGGGGAGTTTCTCCAATTCTTCTCTGTCAGATCCTCTCAAGCTCTGTCAGGTTGGATGGGGAGCGTAGCTGCACAGCTATTTTCAGGTCTCTCCAGAGATGTTCGATCGGATTCAAGTCCAGGCTCTGGCTGGGCCACTCAAGGACATTCTGAGATTTGCCCCGAAGTCACTCCTGTGTTTCCTTGGCTGTGTGCTTAGGTTCCTTGTCCTGTTGGAAGGTGAACCTTCACCCCAGTCTGATGTCCGGTTTTCATCAAGGATCTCTCTGTACTTTGCTCCGTTCATTTTCCCCTCGATCCTGACTAGTCTCCCAGTCCCTGCTGCTGAAAAACATCCCCACAGCATGATGCTGCCACCGCCATGCTTCACCGTAGGGATGGCGCCAGGTTTCCTCCAGACGTGACGCTTGGCATTCAGGCCAAAGAGTTCAATAATGGTTTCATCAGACCAGAGAATCTTGTTCTTCATGGTCTTAGAGTCTTTGGGTGCCTTTTGGCAAACTCCAAGCGGGCTGTCATGTGCCTTTTACTGAGGAGTGGCTTCTGTCTGGCCACTACCATAAAGGCCTATTTGTTGGAGTGCTGCAGGTATGGTTGTCCTTCTAGAAGTGTCTTCCATCTCCACAGAGGAACTCTAGAGCTCTGTCAGAGTGACCATTCGGTTCTTGTTCACCTCCCTGATCAAGGCCCTTCTCCCCCGATTGCTCACTTTGGCCTGGAGGCCAGCTCTAGGGAGAATCTTGATGGTTCCAAACTTCTTCTATTTAAGAATGATTAAGGCCACTGTGTTTCTTGGGCACCTTCAATGCTGCAGACATTTTTTGGTACCCTTCCCCTGATCTGTGCCTTGACACAATCCTGTCTCGGAATTCCTTCAACCTCATGGCTTGGTTGTTGCTTATATAAACAGGTAGTGTGCCTTTCCAAATCATGTCCAATCAATTTAATTTACCACAGGTGGACTCCAATCAAGTTGATCAATGGAAACATGATGCATCTGAGCTCATTTTCGAATCTCATAGCAAAGGGTCTGAATACTTGTGTAAATAAGGTATTTCTGTTTTTGTATTTTTTATACAAAAACTGTTTTTGCTTTGTCATTTTGAGGCGTTATGTGTAGATTGATGAGGATTTTGATTTATTTAATCAATTTTAGAATAAGGCTGTAATGTTACAAAATGTGGGGGGTCTGAATACTTTCCGAATGCACTGTATACAGTGGGGAGAACAAGTATTTGATACACTGCCGATTTTGCAGGTTTTCCTACTTACAAAGCATGTAGAGGTCTGTAATTTTTATCATAGGTAGACAAAAATCCAGAAAATCACATTATATGATTTTTAAATAATTAATTTGCATTTTATTGCATGACATAAGTATTTGATCACCTACCAACCAGTAAGAATTCCGGCTCTCACAGACCTGTTAGTTTTTCTTTAAGAAGCCCTCCTGTTCTCCACTCATTACCTGTATTAACTGCACCTGTTTGAACTCGTTACCTGTATAAAAGACACCTGTCCACACACTCAATCAAACAGACTCCAACCTCTCCACAATGGCCAAGAGCAGAGAGCTGTGTAAGGACATCAGGGATAAAATTGTAGACCTGCAAAAGGCTGGGATGGGCTACAGGACAATAGGCAAGCAGCTTGGTGAGAAGGCAACAACTGTTGGCGCAATTATTAGAAAATGGAAGAAGTTCAAGATGACCGTCAATCTCCCTCGGTCTGGGGCACCATGCAAGATCTCACCTCGTGGGGCATCAATGATCATGAGGAAGGTGAGGGATCAGCCCAGAACTATACGGCAGGACCTGGTCAATGACCTGAAGAGAGCTGGGACCACAGTCTCAAAGAAAACCATTAGTAACACACTACGCCGTCATGGATTAAAATCCTACAGCGCACGCAAGGTCCCCCTGCTCAAGCCAGCGCATGTCCAGGCCCGTCTGAAGTTTGTCAATGACCATCTGGATGATCCAGAGGAGGAATGGGAGAAGGTCATGTGGTCTGATGAGACAAAAATATAGCTTTTTGGTCTAAACTCCACTCGCCGTGTTTGGAGAAAGAAGAAGGATGAGTACAACCCCAAGAACACCATCCCAACCATGAAGCATGGAGGTGGAAACATCATTCTTTGGGGATGCTTTTCTGCAAAGGGGACAGGACGAGTGCACCGTATTGAGGGGAGGATCGATGGGGTCATGTATCGCGAGATCTTGGCCAACAACCTCCTTCCCTCAGTAAGAGTATTGAAGATGGGTCGTGGCTGGGTCTTCCAGCATGACAACGACCCGAAACACACAGCCAGGGCAACTAAGGAGTGGCTCTGTAAGAAGCATCTCAAGGTCCTGGAGTGGCCTAGCCAGTCTCCAGACCTGAACCCAATAGAAAATCTAAGTCTTTATTGCCCAGAGACAGCCCCGAAACCTGAAGGATCTGGAGAAGGTCTGTATGGAGGAGTGGGCCAAAATCCCTGCTGCAGTGTGTGCAAACCTGGTCAAGAACTACAGGAAACGTATGATCTCTGTAATTGCAAACAAAGGTTTCTGTCATGCAATAAAATGCAAATGAAATACTTAAAAATCATACAATGTGATTTTCTGGATTTTTGTTTTAGATTCCGTCACTCACAGTTGAAGAGTACCTATGATAAACATTACAGACTTCTACATGCTTTGTAAGTGGGAAAACCTGCAAAAACGGCAGTGTATCAAATTCTCCCCACTGTATATCTGCTTTACTGTATAAGAAAATTAGAAGAAATTAGAAGACATTTCCCCCTCGGGGGATCAATAAAGTATCTATCTATCTATCTATCTATCTATCTATCTATCTATCTATCTATCTATCTATCTATCTATCTATCTATCTATCTATCTATCTATCTATCTATCTATCTATCTGTGCTCTCTGACATGTGTTTAATTATTCAGCGCTAATATCCTCTGATAACTGAAGTTAGGGACCTCAGATATCAGTGGCCCCAGCTTTTATGTAAGGATATGAGCCGTTCACATTCCAAGGTTGAGATAAGGTTTCAAGGCCAGTCCCCCTTTTCAGCGGGACTAGTTCAAAACTTTAAGTACTCACAGCATCCTTGAGGAGCTTAGCGGCAACAGCCTACTCAGTACCAATTCACAGTAACTTGATCGCCAATTGAGGATAAATATTTTCACAGGCTTTCTATTGCAGTTGACGTTGGACATTTCAAAACCAGTTGTGTTGTGTTACGAGGCTAAGCAGAGGGAGTGCGTTGTCTTTGAGTCTGACACACAAAACAGGAATGCTCACAGGGTGTGTGGGGGCGGCTGTTTTAAATATGTCAGTGGATATTTTTCTTAAGCTATTTTCATTACCAACAAACCCCCCAAAATTGAGTGATTTGCCATGTGTTGGTACAGCATGATTACAAATGCAGTTGCAGTGCCTTGCTTTCGGGTTGTGTGAATTTCTATTGAGAGAGGATGTAGGTTTTTACTACAACCAGTGAAGTTTCTGTTGATGACAGCTGGATGTGTTTTATGCATTTAAAAGGTCCAATGCAGTCATTTATCTCAATATCATATAATTTCTGGGTAACAATTGAGTACCTTACTGTGATTGTTTTCAATGGTAAAAAAAAAATAGATTCTTAGCAAAGAGCAAATTTTCAAGAAAGAATTTAGCTAGGACTGTCTGAGTGAACTGAACTGATTTCACCAGGCAGGCCAAAACTCCATCCCCCCAAAACAGGCTGAAATTTCAGGCGGTCTTTTCAAGCAGCTTTTACAATAAAAGGGCATTCTCATAGTTTTCACAATTTCACAGTATTATTCCAACCTCATAGTGTGGAAATATACAAAACCCAGGAAGATCATGTTTTTGACTGCCCTGGTCCTTTAAGTAATGTCTTAATACAGTGGTATCCTTTTTAATAATGCACTCATCTAAAGTATTTCACAATGAACATATGTGTATCATGGGGAAGGAGCAAAAATGTACAGTATCTTAGATACTGAAATAATTTCTGTGTTTTTATTGAAAGAATTTAAAACAATGAACAATGAAAAGTACTTCCAATCACTCCGACTTTTATGGAGGCCGTTGCTGCAGGTGCAAACATTTTTTTTCCCTCTCTCAGGAAGAGGGCTAGTCGATGGAAAGAGATTCAATGTCACACACTTTGTTGAAATGCAGATGCACAGAAAATATACATGAATGGCTACATCCCAGTAGTAACCTTGCCGATACGTCCACCATTTGCATATCATGCCTTTGATGGAGCTTTGCATGTACAGTACGACAGCTCATATGATAGGAGGATGAGGAAATGGGCCGGAGAATAATTTCCATCTTAGACTTGAACCAGAGTGGAGGGGCTGCAAGGGGGGATTTCAAAGTAAGGGGATCTCACAGTGAACTTAATTAAGTGGGAGTCCTGAAGTGACTTTTGATATGCAGAGTTTCACGTATCTTCCCACAGCAGATGGGAAGTACTGTAGGCCTCTTTTGCTCTATGTACTGTACTGTACTGTACAGTGCACCTGGACTACTTTTTTACAGACACTTGGAGACAGATCCTCTGGTTCTGGCTCTTCATTTTTTAAACCAGAAGTTTTGCTTCTAACTTAACATTTATGCTGAACTGTCTCGTTGTGTTATCTGTGAGATTTGTGGTGAGAAAATATAACAGGATGCCAGTCAGAGGCTTCATTCAACACACTGTAAAAATGTATGGAAAAATGTTACTTGCTTGTCATTTAAGGACAGATTCAATGCTGCTGTACTGCTCTGAAACCACAGTCATATTGGTCCTAGTGATAAGGCTTTTTTGAACCCCGCCTTTAATTCTGAAAAACTGTCTCCAGGACAGGAACAATCTCTGAATTCTGCATTTAATCTCTGCATTTATGAAATTAAACTATTTATTTTTCCTTTCTGTAAAGTATTTGAAAAATCTATTGCTACAGTCTTCAAAAAGGGGACAAGTTTGTCTCCCAAGATCTCCTGAAATCCATTACATTTGGGAATGTGTGATGGTATCACAGCCAAGCAGTTTCAGATGGCAGATGCCAGAATTGCTTCCAAATGGGCGTGGGGTTCCAGCTTTATCCCCGTTTCCATTTGTTCTAGGCTTTTTTTGGAAAACCAAACATGGATATCGAGGCCTGCTGAGGTCATTAGATAACAGGACCTCTCTCTCTCCATCCAGCCTCTTTTTCATTATCTGTGTTTTATGACTACCTCTCCATGTGCTCTTGAACACTTCAATAGAGAACTCCAGACTCACTCTGCGAGCTGCTAGCAGGAATCTGGAAACAATATCAAACCGCAGAACTGAATGAAGCTTTTTGTTTCCTTCAGGTGTGACTTCACTCAACCTGTACTCCTGCGCCAATGAGAGACCTACCAAACACAGCCCTCATGGTCAATAGCCAATCCCTGTGAGGCACAGCCAATGGTTCTGTCAGGCAGATGACAATGGGTATTGTGTACATTTTTGCTCCTTTCTGAAAATACATTTGAGTAAAACGACTTGTTGTTTCATTAGTTAACAGTGGAGCTCCTGGATGCTTTGTGATGGGTGGTGCTTGGGTTAGCCTGCCAGAAGTATCTCAGAGCTCAAAGAAACAATTGATGTACTCCAACAAAACATTCAGCTTTAGCCAAGTCTGAAGTAGCTGAATGGACCTCGCAAAATAATCCGAAATGTTGAGCTACTTAGTCTCTGGTAAGATAACCCTTGAAAATGTCTGCATGATCAATTGATCAAGCATAGTTTGTCATACAAAATGTGCTATGAGCAACATAAACATTGACTTTGTTGACAGAACTCGATGAAAATCATCTGTTAAGTATTTTGGCTTTTGGCTATACTTTTGGCTATACCCTATGAAAGGGTTTACTTTAACTTTTTGAAATCATAATTTCAACATTGCCATTCCTCTACTCAAGGCGGCCCTCGTTTGTCAAATGTTTGCATACACAACTTTGCATATTCATTTTCAGGGGCTTTAAGTTTGTATTTTGGGAAAACTTTTCATAGTCACTTAAACAAAACACTGAAACCAAAATCAAAACACAACTGTTGCTGCAGATATACAGTATGATGTGGCTTTTATGCCATTGAAGACAGAGGAGACATCATTACTAGTGTAGACAGTGTGGCTCCTCAGTAGTGGACAACAGTTATAACTCTCAATGTTCTTGGTCAAAAGTTAGCTGAGAATCAGCTGTGTTGGTGCATATCTGGAAAATACTGTATTGTGTGGTTTAATCCAGTTCACTGAATGCTATTGTATAGTGTTCGTCCAAGAAACATTTACAAAATGAACAACATTTTACATGACAATGAAATTGATAATCACATAATCCTACCATCGCTTAAATTCTTAACAAAATATGTTTTCGACCTTTCCTTTGAAACATAACTCTTAAATGTTAAGCTCCTTAGTTCAAACTGTATCTTCCACGAAAAGTTGGTTCGGTGTTATGCCTTTTAACTTGAAAAGCTCTTTCATAAGAAAATGGCCATTCACAGCATTCTTGTTTTACAGCCCAGTATTCCACACTGATCGATAACTAATTCAATAGTAATAATAACTTCATAAATACTATGACAATTTTGACATACAAGTTGTTAGATCAACCACACACCTGCAATGTTCATCTTCAAGTACAGATTGCAATTAAATCGTGAATTGATGGTGAGGGGTGAAAAAGAGCTTTTAGCTAAAATAAAGATTCTGAAGCAATCAATAGACCTCCTGCTTGACCACACACTAAGTAAAATTAGCAATCTGATTCTCTCAGCAACAGATCCAACATCTCCAGTGTTACACTCATTAGCTTTGACAACCATTTAATCCCATCAGGTCCCCAAAGCCCATCATAGTCCATGTTTAGTCAACTTCCCCAGTGATCAACCACAGAGGATGACTATTTTAGATAGACACATCTGTAGCCAATTCAAGAGCATTGCTGCCATGGTCAATGACCCCGAGATGATGGACGAGATAAACATTATCCAGAGACGCACCCTGAACATGTAATCCTTTCAAATTTCAGATTTGTACCTCAAGCCGCTACGACGTATCATGTATCATTCAATTCAATCCCGAATTGTTTATTGAATAGGTTTGATGTTGGTGAGATAACATTCTTGCCGTGGTAAATCCTCTCCATTATGGAGACTGCTTGAGGTAAAATGTGGCGAATGCTTCACTTTTTTCGGCTAAAGCCTCACCAATGTCCTGATGAGATGCAGAGAGAAAACATGTTTACGTGTTGGGTCATTAATGGACACAACTATCGTATGGCTTCTTTGGCTCGCTGACACGAATGCCCACAATGGACCTGCCTTACATCAAGTATCACCGAAAGTACACCAAGATTACAACGCTTTCCTGCGAGATGAATAAAATTAACAAATAAACAAGCCATGATTGGAAACATTTGGCTATCAGAAGGCACATGTTCTTAGAACTGGGGGGATATTACCTCCGGAACCCATTCATGTAATTTGGTGGAGAGATGTCTGTGTTTGATAATGATACCCTTGGTTTGTAGTAGTGTGTTTGGAAGACATGGCATATGACCCTAATGTGTTAATGTGACCCTATATGACCCTATGAGTGACATTGAGCACTATACTGAGTCATTTGTCAGTCATAACCTTGGAGAATTTTGTGAATTGGATTGGATGTGACATACAGTATGTGGAAATCACAGGGCTTCTGGAGAGCCTCATAACCCTCATTATTTACGGGAAGATACTTTTCATAACTTTCTAGATATTACAAATAGTTTTCATGTATTCAACTTTTATTGTCTTTGGTTGATACATTATTAACTTTAAAATGTAAAGACTGAAAAAGAGAGAAACGGCACATATTGAACATAAAGTGGGTTACACATACCGTTCAAAAGTTTGGGGTCACTTAGAAATGTCCTTGCTTTTGAAAGAAAAGCAAATCTTTTATCCATTAACATAACATCAAATTACAAAGTACATTAGAGTGTCTAGTTTGAGAAACGGACGCCTCACAAGTCCTTAACTGGCAGCTTCATTAAATAGTATCCGCAACTAGACACTCTAATGTACTTGTCCTCTTGCTCAGTTGTGCACCGGGGCCTCCCACTCCTCTTTCTATTCTGGTTAGAGCCAGTTTGCACTGTTCTGTGAAAGGAGTAGTACACAGCGTTGTACGAGATCTTCTGTTTATTGGCAATTTCTCGCATGGAATAGCCTTCATTTCTCCGAACAAGAATAGACTGACGAGTTTCAGAAGAAAGGTCTTTGTTTCTGTCCATTTTAAACCTGTAATCGAACCCACAAATAATGATGCTCCAGATACTCAACTAGTCTAAAGAAGGCCAGTTTTATTGCTTCTTTAATGAGCACAATAGTTTTCAGCTGTGCTAACACTTTTAAAATGATAAACTTGGATTAGCTAAAACAACGTGCCATTGGAACACAGGAGTGATGGTTGCTGATAATGGGCCTCTCTATGCCTATCTAGATATTCCATAAAAAAAATCTGCCGTTTCCAGCTACAATAATCATTTACAACATTAACAATGTCTACACTGTATTTCTGAAGAATGTTATGTTATTTTAATGGACAAAAATGTTGCTTTTCTTTCAAAAACAAGGACATTTCTAAGTGACCCAAAACTTTTGAACAGTAGTATATTTATTCTCCTTTGGCCATTTTATTTCCAATATGGCTTTATAGACCATATGGTTACTTTGTTTATCTTCTTTACTAACCTTTTTATTAAGAAATTATATATTTTGTGGACTATCTGTGTGTGTGCTTGGACAAATGTATTATGCATGTATCAAAGTATATCTGTAACTCACTTGTACACGACTGATGCAATTTTCTCAGAATTGGCCAAGCCAATATTTCAGCTTTGAAATGCACCAAAAATTGAGCCATGACATATCTCTTGGATTTAAATTATCTCCAGTCATGCCTAAAAGCCATTACTGTAGTCATGCCAAAAGAGACACGGGACAAGCTAGGTTCATTTGCTATATTCCTTACTCTGCCCACATCACAGCAGCTCAAATGGTGTGACACCCTCCTCAAGCTTCTTCTCCAGTGCCTCGAGGCACATCTGGAGCTGTGGGGTCTGCTCCAGTCCCAGGAGGTCCCTGTCACAGTACAGTACAGCACTGCACGTATCATCTGGAGGCCCTCCACGACAGAGTCACAGGAATGGCAAAAAAACGTTTGAATAACCCGTTTGTAGTTAATTAGCATCTGTCCAAGAGTGCTGCTTGAAACTCGAATTAAGGCTCTCCATTCATTTTTTGGAACAAAAAGCAGTTATGCTCTGTTTGTGTCCTAAAGGAACAGTTTCGCTTGAGGACTGTGGCGCACTGCAGCATGGAAAGAGTTTACCCCTGCGGTCGCATCATGGTACAAGAATTAGTGTGATTCATGATTATTATACACACATTTCAGGGCAGTCTTTAAGCATACACTGCTGGATGCACAGGATTAAAGGAGAGGTGGTTGGGAAGAGGCACATTTAGTGTCAGTATTATGGCTCCTCTCCATCCTAACCCATTTATATCAATCTTCCCTGCTCCCCAGGATCATATCTATGATGTTCCAGCAGACTACATTCTTACATAATGCAAGGTTCACCTGTTAGTGTATGTAGATTTGCCAAAGGTTAACAAAGGGTTTGGCCACTAGTTTTGCATTGTCAGTCTATTTAGAGCAAGCCTAATTAATTCCTAATGACTAGCACCTGATTCGATGAGACAATCTTTAATGATTCACAACAGCTTTCAGCTGAACTGAGAGAGGAAGTAGCTGAGGAGGCCTCTGGGAAATGTAGTCCTGAGAGGAGGATGGCAGCCATTCCCATGTCACTTCACTTTGTCTTTGGAGTTGATCATATGATCCAATAAAGCCATCCATTGGGACTGTTTGTACATGCAAACCCTTTAATAATGAAAGAACATTCTTATTAGAATCAAGTTAGATATGTATGATGACATATGGCACTTCTCTCCATCTCTTCAAAGCATCAACAGACATTAATAAATTAAAGTCCCCTCTCTGAAAATGTCAGTATCCCCAGCCTGTCAAAGTTGGAAAAAAGGGGAGAAAATGTATCACACTTTAATGTGGTGGACCTCTCGTAGAGGCTGAATCTTAGAGAAGGAATTTCTCCTTGCATCTTCTGCCTGACAGCGGGCGATGGATCGGGAGGTTGTGGGGAAGCCTGGGAGTGGAAACTTCACCTCATCTAAAGATAAGATGGGAGGGGGGTCTACAGCTGGAAGAGATTACATCCTCTTTGGAAAAGAAAAGCGAGAAGAGGGGAGGAGAGGAGAGGAGAAAAGAAAACAACAAGTTAAGGGACAACCTTCGGATATCCTGGTGTTGTTTGTTACAGAAGATGTCCCCTGTTTATTTAGTTTATGACTGAAAACGTATCTAGCCCCGAAGACAAAGCGGAGTTGAATCGGTTGTTTTTATAAAACACATTTGACATATGCTTTCTATAGCTGAAGTTATGTTATGGTGATGTACGGGCATGTTTCAACATTTCTAGCGAAATGGAAGTCGCAGTATCTTCAATTAACTGTCTATGAGTCTATGGGAGTTCAATGGGAGTTCTCTGCAAGGGAAGGTGGGCCCTGGCACTTTGACAATTTTGCTCAGTGGCATTGTTATTTTTTAAAAGCTGCAGAGAAATTGATAGATTATACACCCAGTATTTTTTACATTTTAAAGCCCAAAACAGAAAAAATTATCAGAAAAAAATGCAATATGATGTAACCCCTTAGGGCCACTTTACCACCAGTCTCTGAAGAGTTTCAGTCTTTATGAATGTCTTCATTTACGTCCACCTGTTTATATCCCACTGAAAAAAGTGTGAGCAAGATAACCACCACCAATAATAATTCATCTGATAAGAGAACCACCACCAATAATAATTCATCTGATAAGAGAACCACCACCAATAATAATTCATCTGACAAGTGAACCACCACCAATAATAATTCATCTGAATTTGACTGGAACTGCAGTTGTCAGCACTTTTGCAGTCTTCTGGAAACTCCATATTTCCACACTTCTCTGCCCGTGTGAAGCCCTAACTATATGGCTTATCCAGATGTAAGCACAACACACTGGGAGAGGAAGAGGAACCGCTTCACTGTGGGAAGTGTGCGTGGGTGCGACTCTCTCGCAGGTGGGAGCTCATACCCACTTTGTAACACTTCATAGGCCTACATGTTATGCCCATTAATGTTTCACCCACCATCCATTTTCCTTACAAGCCAGCACACCACATTCATAATCGTTGCGGGATGTGGGGTACGTATGAGATGGTAGCTAGTTAAGTTAGGGCATATCGCAGCCATGTCATGGACAATAGATAGGCGTTATGCTTTATCATGCATGAATCAAATGGCTAGAATTGATGTCACATAGTTATTAATGGAATGACGCCGACATCCATAACTACATATGACAGTATTAAGCCAGTATGATGTGTAGTCATCACCACCTGTTTATCTATCCCAAATGAGCAGGCCTTGATACGTTTAGATCATCATTTGGAACCAGTCCACTACTCAAGAGAGGTGTTTTAAATATAGAGACAATCGTGGGAGTGATACATTAATTCTCCCTGGATATTTCTGTCAATAAACAAGGAGGCTCCATGTAGATAAATTCAATGACTTCCACGTCATAAATGTAACATGGAGTGTAGCTACAGTATTTGCTCTTTCAATCCCCATGTACAGGATTGGGTACATGTTTCCAAATTTAGAAAGATAGGTGGAGGGTCAATATAACTGAGAGCTTAAAGCAAAATCTGGGGATACAACACTTTTGGGAGCATCATTTTATGACCGCTGATGTCATATCGGCCTGAGTTTTATGGCTGTGGAAATGACTTTGTATCAAAACAATGCCGACTCAGAGAGAAAATAATGTGGAGCTAACATGCTAGCACCAATGCTAATCAACACTGATCAGTAATTTACCATTTGGTTGAACTTATGAACTTCAAGTGAACAAACCTCAGCAAACCTTAGCAAATGATGTCATTAATTGGATATGCCCCACGTCAATCTGTGACATGAATCATAAGCGTTGAACAAAATTCACAGAGTTCTGCTTTGTTAAGGAAAAGTGAGAACATGCTCCCATTCTGGATACCATATATCTAGACTTGGGTGGGCTGGTGGCTTCATGCTAAATTACATGCATTGTGTGCACATCTGTCGCTCAGCTCGCGTTGTCCTTTTAAAAGTCTTCCTGACTCCTCAGTTTGTTAAAAGCTGATCTGAATAAAAGTTATTGTTCTTCCCAGTGTGGATTCCCAGGAGAAAATAGTAGGTCTAGTTACAATTTATTTGTATCATAAGACATGCATGATCAGAAAATGTTACTTTTAGAGGGGAAAATGTAGAGAAATATGTGGAAGACTTCTATGAGGTGTACTGTAATCTCTTGGGTCTGACACTGACATTACAATTCCTATGTTAGATCAGAAAATTGGCAACATTATTTGAAATAAAGCTGAGTCATGGCAATACGCCCAGTTGAGCTGTCAGCAGAATTATGAGCTAGCATATTTGTGTCAAGCAAGACAATACATTATCCAAAATAAATGTTATTTTGCCCCTTAGTGTTTCAATTACAGTCAATCATCATGAAAATAAACCATTGTTTGTGTTTGACACAAAGCGATGGGAAAACCAACTTCCTGTCATTCTGAATGAGATTACACAATTGGATTACTACATCTCTCATTTATTACCATATACTGTAATCCTAAAGATTTCACACTTGGCATTCTGCGTTTTCCCCAAACAAAAAGGCTGAAAAAAGTGGGATATGGAGGCCCTTTCCTGATGATCTGACAAATGACTTTCTAACATTTTGAGGTATTTAATGACTCATGTTTCAACAGCTGATTATCAGCAGTGGCAGAAGCATTTTGGTTCTTCTCAATGAGAAAATGTCTAGAATTAAGTGCTCAGCAAGTGTGCAACAAAGTCACTTCTTTTCATGTCGTTATTGAATTGGCATTACGGTAGTTTTGTGTATTATTCACTTTTTTACTGTTTGACGATAAAAGGAACGACCATGGGCACAAGTGAACAGTAATGGGCAATGAGCCCATATTAGTCCCCTTTTCATGCTAAATGTACTCTCAGGCTGATTTTGCATATGGTCTATATGCATTGGCCAGTTTCCACTTCTTGCAGCAATTGGGCACCTCAATGGCCCACATGTGGTCTACTTGGGATAGGTCTAAATCAGCAAAACATGGAACATGGTGCTTGACCAGAAATAGAAAAAACAGCATTCAGTTAAGATTAAACAACTGAGTTAATTTAGCTGAGCAGGACCACTGAAGTAAAATTAGGATGCAATGGAAAATAGTTTGCATACAGTATCTACAGCAATCTGCGTGCTGGAGACAGCCAAGACTTTCCAATAAAAACAGTAGACCAATTATTGTCTCAGTCAGATTCTATTTCTGAAATGATTAGTCTGTATTACAATAAAACATTTATTTCTATAAGGTCTAGACTTATGGTCCACATATGAATTATCCAGTGTCATGCTTTGTTTGTACAGTGCTCTTCCATGCTGAAGTTTGCAATCTTTTCCCGTAACATTTTCAACCTGGTAACTGAACTGATTTTCCATCCTTATCCACCCTGAAGGAAATCACTGGATGGAGTGAGGGAATTCCCAGACAGTATATGCCTTCAGTAACATTAGACGTCTGTGTACCCCACCTCGCTCTTTATTCCACACAGTAGCTAGTATATAACTTGGTCTTCATGGAGTTGAGCGTTGTGTGGATAACCCAGCACACAGTACAGGGAATAACTTCACAGCCATGGTATCCCATTTGAGTCAGTAGCCTGTGAGACATTACTTATCATTGCTTTGGTGAAAAACAGACCTTGCCCTTTAATGTGGATTCTGTGATAATGCCAAACTGTGCAAAGCAGCCGTTTTGCCCACAGTAAAGTGTGGTTACAATGGAATCCCTTTACCCCTACCCTTAAACCCCAATTTTTTGTGGGGAGAGGGTAGATGCAGTGTTGGTAGCTGGCACAAGACATGGTATATGCCTCTGTGGCCTGTAAAAGCACACTGTAGCAATCAGGAGTGTATTGGGCAGGACTGCAGACAGCAAGTGGGTTGCTGCCAGTGCTTTGAACTATGAAAATAAATACTGAATAGGGCTACATTGTGCTGGCCAGGTCCCGAGTCCTATAGTCATCTGTCTTGGTGTACACACCGGTGGGAGTGTTTGGCTTGGACTTTGTCCACCGCATGTGGTAGCTGTAAGATTTTTCTCTCACTGGATCACACTTTTGAGGGTACATTTAATAAAAAGGCTGGCCGAGGAAGAATTCAGACTCATTTCACACATGCGATAACTTTCCTTGGTTTTTCTGCAGAGGTGCCTTGTCAAGATGAGATTTGTACGATTACAAACAGCCAAAACTGTCTAGAGTCTGTTAGAGAAGTTTGTCTGAAAGAGGACTGAAAGAAAGCTCACTAAAAATGAAAGGATGTGGGACACTCAGAGGAAGGGAAAAACAAAGCACCTGGTATAGGTCTATTTGCATGTTTGGATGGAGGGCGTTTGTGTGGTGTCCAAGACTGCTTCTCCACACAGAGAAGAACTGGCAATAGTTTGCCAGTAATAACACAGTAGTTCCACGAAGAGAGTGAGGAAAGAATATTGGATTGCCCAAATAAATCGTTTCTCAATGTCAACATCACAAAGTGTTACTTTATCCAACTAAATATTTGTTGTGGCTCAAATGTCATTTAATGGTGTGAGAAACAGTTGTAAGGCTGTGAAACTTTACTCTACAACCAGAAAGCTTCGCTACTGGTTTAGCTAGCTGCTCAGGTGGTAGCCAAGGGGATGTAACCCCTCACTTCTTGCTACAACACAATGATCCCAGAACTACCACCATGTTTGCTAACCCAACTACGTAAAAAAATAAAATATTCAGGTCAACTGTGGTAGCACTTTGCATCGTTGCCCAAGGGGACAGATAACTAACAGATGCATTGTGCCTTTAAATCCAGACTCAGTAAGTCTCAGTTACGTAATTTGTGCTTATTACGTCATTTGTGACAGTAACAAACCCAGGCAAGACGTCATAACATGATCTACCTGAGAGTTATCAAGTGGCCACTGGGCCAGTCACCATATTGATCACTATCAGACAGCTGCTGGTATTGTAATTTGATTGTAGCCTATTCAACAAGCATGTACTGTAGGCTACTGTATTAAAATGACAATTTACAAGTCGAGTCAGCTATGAATCGACCATCCTATAGGATTGAAGGTTGCAGTAGTAAACACAACCCCCAAGAGGAAAACAATTCGTATATACAGGCTCACTGTGAGGCAGGGCAGGGCAGGGCAGGGCAGGGCAGGGCAGGGCAGGGCAGGGCAGGGCAGGGCAGGGCAGGGCAGGAGAGAGAGAGAGAGAGAGAGAGAGAGAGAGAGAGAGAGAGAGAGAGAGAGAGAGAGAGAGAGAGAGAGAGAGAGAGAGAGAGAGAGAGAGAGAGAGAGAGAGAGAGAGAGAGAGAGAGAGAGAGAGAGAGAGAGAGAGAGAGAGAGAGAGAGAGATGCACACTCTTGGCAAAGCATGCCATTCCATGAGCGCAGCATTTATTTTTCAACTCGAATCAATGAGCCCAATCAGTCCTCCATGACAACAAAATCATAAACAACAGAGTAGGGCTGGCTAATAAGTCCTTAGTTTTGTGGTCATGCTCAATTTGGCTCATCTATACTTCCATATTTCCAAGTCCTATTCTTGAAGATCAAGGGGTATAACATTTATTGAAATGAATGGAATTCTGGTAGACTTTGCTATAAAGCTATAATAGAATCGTATTATTATTATACAGCGGGTGAAATAAGTATTGAACACGTCACCATTTTTCTCAGTAAATATATTTCCAAAGGTGCTATTGACATGACATTTTCACCAGATGTTGGTATCAAACCAAGTAATCCATACATACAAAGAAACCAAAACAAATAAGTTCAGAAATTAAGTTATGTGTAATAATGTGAAATGACACAGGGAAAAAGTATTGAACACATGAAGAAAGGGAGGTGCAAAAAGGCATGCAAAGCCAAGACAACAGCTGAAAACTATCAGTAATTATAAAGCAATCCAGACCCCTGTCATTGCAAATTAATATCAGCTGGTTCAGTCCCAACTGATGGCCTACAAAAAGGTCTCATTGCCATGGTGTCACACAAGACACATCTCATGATGGGTAAAAGCAAAGAGCTGTCCCAAGACCTTCGCAACCTAATTGTTGCAAAACATAATGATGGCATTGGTTGTAGGCGCATTTCTAAGCTTCTGAATGTTCCAGTGAGCACTGTTGGGGCCATAATACGGAAGTGGAAAGTCAATCATTTCACCATAAATTTGCCTCGACCAGGTGCTCCTCGCAAGATTTCTGACAGAGGACTGAAAATAATAATCAGAAGAGTTGTCCAAGAGCCAAGGACCACTTGTGGAGAGCTTCAAAAAGACCTGCAATTAGCAGGTACTGTTGTCTCAAAGAAAACAGTAAGTAATGCACTCCACCGCCATGGCCTGTATGCACGCTCACCACGCAAGACTCCATGTTGCTGCACAACATTTGGAAAAGCCAGTGAAATACTGGGAGAATATAGTGTGGTCAGATGAGAGCAAAATTGAACTGTTTAGATGTCATAATACACACCATGTTTGGAGGAGAAATGGCACTGCACATCACCCTAAAAACACCATACCAAAAGTGAAGTTTGGAGGTGGGAACATGGGGCTGCTTTTCAGCAAATAGTACTGGCAAACTTCACATAATTGAAGGAAGGATGAATGGGCAAATTTACAGAGACATTCTTGACAAATATCTGCTGCCATCTACCAGGATGATGAAGATGAAACGAGGGTGGACATTTCAGCAAGACAATGATCCCAAACACACAGCCAAGGAAACTCTCAATTGGTTTCAAAGAAAGAAAATAAAGCTGCTAGAATGGCCCAGCCAATCACCTGACTTAAATCCCATTGAAAATCTATAGAAAGAACTGAAGATCAAGATTCATAGAAGAGGCCCACGGAACCTTCAAGATTTGAAGACTGTTTGTGTGGAAGAATGGGCCAAAATCACACCAGAGCAATGCATGCGACTAGTTTCTCCATACAGGAGGCGTCTTGAAGCTGTCATTACCAACAAAGGCTTTTGTACAAAGTATTAAATAAATATCAGTAAGTGTGTTCAATACTTTTTCCCTGTGTCATTTCACATTATTACACATAACTTAATTTCTGAACTTATTTGTTTTGGTTTCTTTGTATGTATGGATTACTTGGGTTGTTACCAACATCTGGTGAAAATTTCATGTCAATAGCACCTTTGGAAATATATTTACTGAGAAAAATGGTGACGTGTTCAATACTTATTTCACCCGCTGTATGTAGTAGAAAGCGATGGGTTAGAAGAAGCCTACACAACCAAGCCATAAAGTAAAATTTGGGGAGAACAAGTATTTGATACACTGCCAATTTTGCAGGTTTTCCTACTTACAAAGCATGTAGAAGTCTGTAATTTGTATCATAGGTACACTTCAACTGTGAGAGACAACAAAAATCCAGAAAATCATATTGTATGATTTTTAAATAATTAATTTGCATTTTATTGCATGACATAAGTATTTGATCACCTACCAACCAGTAAGAATTCCGGCTCTCACAGACCTGTTAGTTTTGATTTAAGAAGCCCTCCTGTTCTCCACTCATTACCTGTATTAACTGTACCTGTTTGAACTTGTTACCTGTATAAAAGACACCTGTCCACACACTCAATCAAACAGACTCCAACCTCTCCACAATGGCCAAGACCAGAGAGCTGTGTAAGGACATCCGAGATAAAATTGTAGACCTGCACAAGGCTGGGATGGGCTATAGGACAATAGGCAAGCAGCTTGGTGAGAAGGCAACAACTGTTGGCGCAATTATTAGAAAATGGAAGAAGTTCAACATGACAGTCAATCTCCCTCGGTCTGGGGCACCATGCAAGATCTCACCTCGTGGGGCATCAATGATCATGAGGAAGGTGAGGGATCAGCCCAGAACTACACGGCAGGACCTGGTCAATGACCTGAAGAGAGCTGGGACCACAGTCTCAAAGAAAACCATTAGTAACACACTACGCCGTCATGGATTAAAATCCTGCAGCGCACGCAAGGTCCCCCTGCTCAAGCCAGCGCATGTCCAGGCCCGTCTGAAGTTTGCCAATGACCATCTGGATGATCCAGAGGAGGAATGGGAGAAGGTCATGTGGTCTGATGAGACAAAAATATAGCTTTTTGGTCTAAACTCCACTCGCCGTGTTTGGAGGAAGAAGAAGGATGAGTACAACCCCAAGAACACCATCCTAACATGAAGCATGGAGGTGGAAACATCATTCTTTGGGGATGTTTTTCTGCAAAGGGGACAGGACGACTGCACCGTATTGAGGGGAGGATGGATGGGGCCATGTATCGCGAGATCTTGGCCAACAACCTCCTTCCCTCAGTAAGGGCATTGAAGATGGGTCGTGGCTGGGTCTTCCAGCATGACAACGACCCAAAACACACAGCCAGGGCAACTAAGGAGTGGCTCCGTAAGAAGCATCTCAAGGTCCTGGAGTGGCCTAGCCAGTCTCCAGACCTGAACCCAATAGAAAATCTTTGGAGGGAGCTGAAAGTCCGTATTGGCCAGCGACAGCCCCGAAACCTGAAGGATCTGGAGAAGGTCTGTATGGAGGAATGGGCCAAAATCCCTGCTGCAGTGTGTGCAAACCTGGAAAAGAACTACAGGAAACTTATGATCTCTGTAATTGCAAACAAAGGTTTCTGTACCAAATATTAAGTTCTGCTTTTCTGATGTATCAAATACTTATGTCATGCAATAAAATGCAAATTAATTACTTAAAAATCATACAATGTGATTTTCTGGATTTTTGTTTTAGATTCCGTCACTCACAGTTGAAGAGTACCTATGATAAAAATTACAGACTTCTACATGCTTTGTAAGTGGGAAAACCTGCAAAATCGGCAGTGTATCAAATACTTGTTCTCCCCACTGTATATATATATATAAGTAATTCTTCCAACAATTGTTTAAAGAAAGATTTTTTCACTTATAATTCAGTATATCGCAATTCCAGTGGGTCAGAAGTTTACATACACTAAGTTGACTGTGCCTTTAAACAGCTTGGAAAATTACAGAAAATCGTGGCTTTAGAAGCTTCTGATAGGCTAATTGACATAATTTGAGTCAATTGGAGGTGTACCTGTGGATGTATTTCAAGGCCTACCTTCAAACTCAGTGCCTCTTTGCTCGACATCATGGGAAAATCTAAAGAAATCATCCAAGACCTCCAAAAAAAAATGTAGACCTCCACAAGTCTGGTTCATTCTTGGAAACAATTTCCAAACGCCTGAGCTACATGGGACTCTATTTTCTGTATTTACTGACCTTCATGTCTTAAAGTAATTATAGCCTATCTTCAAAGAAGCATTTTCAAGAGCGAATGGAAGGAAATTCAACTCTGTAGTTCTGTTCAGGACGACACGACAAGTCATCGGAGATCGGACAACTACGAAGGAGAACAACAGTAGAAGACTTGTTGGAACTTTTTGGACAATCAGAGCCTTACAAGCGTGCTGTGAGAAGGCCCAACTCCCTTTCCAGGGTGGTCCTGTCCACCAAGAGAGATACACGGTGAACCAGGCATTTTACATAAATACATTAATGATTTCTTTCTCAAGGATGGCGGCGGTTCGTGTGCAAATTATATGGTTACTGTAAGTGAGAGTAGTTTAAAATAAGTACCAATGTTAAGTGTCTCTGTCTCTCTCTTTCCCTGCCTCGTCATCTCTTTTGTAACAAGCAGCCATGTTGTTGGTATTCCACTAGGGACCTGTGTTCATCGTATTAAGTTTCCAGTCAATAACCGGTACAGTGTGTGTGTTTATCCTGTGTTCCCATTTAATTAGCTAGTAAATAAAGAATAATAATTCAACCAATTTGTCTAGTACTGAATCATAAGTAAGGGTCTGGTTTTTGCAGATGCAAGGTTATGACTGTTTAGAATGATAATATGATATGAGGTTATGATTAATAAGTTGACTGTTTATAGATGTGATAGGTAACAACCTTTTAGAGTTTAATTTGGGATATGGTAACTCTTTAAAGAACCGCTCTCGTGGTGCCCCAGATCCTAATGAGTTAATTGATTATATAAATAGCAGTCCTCAGATGAATGTTACTACAACATTTTCTAAATAATGTTTACATGAATTCCAGGGATACACAACATCCTGAAATATAAGTAGATATCTTTGTTAGAAAGACTTATATTTCCCTTTACAGAGTGAAGCTGAATCAAAAACATGGCTCAACTTACCCCACTCTCCCCAAACCATCTTCATGGTTTCTTTCTTGGTACAGTAAAAAGTCTGTGTTTATGTAATGTCCCCTCTGGACACACACTGGTTCAATCAACATTGCTTCCACATCATTTCAATTAAGTGACATTGAACCAATGTTGAATAGACGTTAAATTGACATCTGTGCCCAGTGGGTCTTTGACATAAACTTCACTCTTAACCAAGCAGTCTAAGCGTCTGTAGAGTATATAGTGTCAAGGGTGGTTTCTGGGGTGCGAGGGAGGGAATGGAGAGCTTTGAGGGACAAAAAAGTCTGATTTGATTTGCTCTGTTATTATTTATGAATGATGCAATCTGACAAACACTCTCAAAGCACTTGTGGGTTTAGCAGTTAAAATAAAACAACGGAAAACTATTACTTGTGGTTTAATTTCTGCGGATCAAGAGATACAGCCAAGCAGTCATGAATATTCACTCTGTGTCTTCCACCTCTTCCGACCTGTGCATGTGCCCCTGTACCATACTATTGCTTTCAAAATAAAAGTTCCCAGGGTACAAACAATAACAGTGCCTCAATACAATAACAGTGCCCAAAATAAAAGTCATAACAAAAGTAAAGCTACAATACTATATCTCTTCTATAGCTGTTTTAATATCGCCATCTCATTGTTGGAATGGAACATCATGAAATTTATTACAAAAAAGGAAACCTTTCAACAAGTGCACATCCATATAATTTCACCCCCACTCTCTCAACAGTTGTCTTTGAAATGATGAGTCCAGTGTGTTTCTCATTATCACTTGGTGACTTCATATGCTGTTTGAGGCCACATTCAATCTGGTTCATGACAAACAATGACAGTTGGGGCGAAACTCGATTCTGGCTAAACAGCAGTTTACCCAGCTTTTTGTATGTTTAGAATTGAATCAAGCATCTGCCCCGTGTTGAGTGACTTCTTTCCATCAGGCCTTGGTTGTTTTACATGCCTGGTGCCAAATGCCAGACTTGTATGTTTGGCTGAACTTGTTGCACTAACCCTCTGCCATGCACGTGTCTTTGATTCATATGCAAGCAGCTTACTTAGTGACATATTCTCGACATCACAGATGCTGGTCATTAATACTTTGCACATGTTTGGCATCTCATTTTTGTCTTAGCGTAATGGACCTAGAACTAGCATAATTTTTTAGCACTTGTAAATCTTTTGTGCCTTGGATAGGGTTGCAAACGGAGGGTATATTACTGGAAGCTTTCGAAGTTTACCAGTAAATTACCAGAATTGTGGTATCTTTCAAGGATTTTCTGTAATCAATCACAAAACATCTAGTGGCCCTTTTGAGTACTTCAGATTAGCATCGTTGTCTGTAATTATCTCTGGTCCTCTGAGTGGCAAATGTAATGCTTTTAAAATAAATAACAGAAGGACAAAGCTGTACAACATTATCCTAAATATAAACCATCAGCTTAGTGAAAACCATTGGCATTCAGGGAAGGATGTGTGTTCTAAATATCTTTCCTATCTTCATTATCCCACTGGCTGTGTTTACCGTTTTTATATAATTGCCGTGAGGTATGATACTTGAGACAACAGCAATTTAGTGAATTCATACAAACTGTCTGTCTTATTCTGTCAGTTACGTCAACTGCAGATGGGTTTGGAAAACACTACAATTACCTATGCTGATTTATTTAGATAGGAATTAGACATTTTACAGAAGACACCCATTTCTTTTCTTTTTTTTTTACAATAGATGAGGATTGAGAAGTATTTTAGAGAAATGTTGAAATAACGTGGAAGCAACGTTGATTCAACCAATGGGTGCTCACTGGGTATGCTTGTATTCCACCAATGGAAAAGGGATTGCACCTTTTTTCCTTCTTCAACTTTTGACACAAGTCTTAAGTGGAGAAAAACAATCATCCAAACTCCACACATTTTAAAAGGTCATGTCCTCAGTTTTCACATGCTGAAATACCATTGTGTCAATGCTTTTACAGCTGCTTTACCAGTGAATGTGGTCAATAGCCCTACAGCATTGATGTCTACAGTACTTAGCCCTGGATTCAATGCAAGGCACATTATAGTGCAGCACACTACTAACATACATTTAAAAGGTCATTTATTCTTGAGCTTTCATGCGCAGCATTTATCATGAATGCGATCTCCTTTAAAATCCACATTGTCGGCTATATGGTGCCTGGGCTATAATGTGCCTTGCATTGAATCCCAGGGTTAGAGATATGTCACATGCTCACATACACCTCTCTAATTTCTATAACAGTTAGAGGGGAAGTTTAAAATAAATGTTCAAGTCTGCGGGGACAAACAAAGAGACCTCAGGTATGACATTTCCTGTTACCTCTTACTGATCATTGTCGTTTTCTATTTTACTATTTCCTGGCATTCACAGGAGCATAATCTCCCCGATGTCTTGAGTAGATGGAGATCAAGTCTTGGTTTTTCTCTCTATCTCTCCCAAATGAAATTTGCTGAAAGGAACCATCTGACAAATTGAGTTGGAGGCAGCTGGCATTTGGATGGAGAGTCTGGCTCACTGCCCCTTTGGGTTGAATGGACTTCCGCTACCGCCACTGAGCGGCCTGTCTCACTGCTAATAAAGGGGGGGGGGGGTGGGGGGTGGGGGGGGGGGGGGTGAACGGAGGTCACACAGACCAGAGGAAATGGGACTCTAGAAACGCATGGAAAATATGGCTGTGTTCTGCATCAGTCTCATTTGTAGAGTTCTTGGGGCCAACGTGTTATTTTTTTCTGTTTTCAAATGACAAAATAAAGCACAGCTCCCATACTGTTTTTTGTTTTTTGTGGCTCAAGTCCTCACTGCATTTGCAGCCTTTTGGACACAGTATTGGTCCTCACTCAGGGATATTAGAACAACATTGGGGGAATTATTAGCCAGCTATGCATGATCCCAGTGCGGTAGGTCCAAGAGGCCTGACGTGAATCATAGTCTTGATCAGGTGTTCTAGACGGCTTAACTAAATTAGAAGCAAAATACTCTCTGTTAGAGTAACGGCTTAACTAAAATCAAACCAGCACTGAACCTGCAAACTCATTATTCATGAAACGCATGCCTGCATGCAATGCTACAAGGAAACACGCGCTATGCTACGGTGTGTGGGCGCCCCTTTACAAAAATAAGCTCCTCGTCGCCCACTGAATGGAAGATGTGAGTATGCGCTCACCAGGGATTTCCTGCAGCCTAGCTGGGGTATATCCCTTCTGGATCACCCGCTCGGGGGCCCTAACAATGAAGCATGTGTGAAATCCTAGCCACGCTGGCTTGACTTCAGTAAATTGTGTCAAAAACACATTGTTTTACTTGAGGGGAAGGCAATAAAGAGAGAGCATTATGGTAGTCATATGGAGCGGCAGCATCACGTGCGTGCAGGGTAACACCTGGCATTAGGTTCCCTCGGGACAGAGGATAAGGGACGTGTCATGCCAGGTGTCCGGCAGGGTAAGGCAGGGCAACAGGTGGAAGTCAAGACCTCGCCCGGAGCCACGCTGGGTGACGTGATAATGAGAGACAAGTGCTTTTCCCATAAGTGACTCTCAGGTACTTCTGGTTCTCACCTGAGTAGTTAACCCTTTCATGCATGACTTATACAACGGCCTCACGTTGATTCGGTTAATGGTTCATTCTGCCCCTGTAAAATTAACGTTGATTTGGTTTAAGGACATTAAATTGGTCTATGCTCCCATGAGTGAAAAACATGGGATAATCAGGCAGTCCACTTTACCCTGTAAGCCTTCCCTGTAAGATGGATACTCTACAGCACATGAGCAGTACAGTAATGACATATCATTCACTACTATGAGCAAAAGGGATCACCCTTTGACTGATGTCTCCATTTCTTTAATGTTGCATGCTGTAAAGAATCATCGGTTTTGACCCTCTGGGTCCCCAAGTAAAGCGGTCCCCAACAACACATTGAGCGACTGGGTTGTTAGTCAACATGAACTAGACCAAATCATTTTGTTGATGTACCTAAAATCTCCCGATATTTAGAGAAACCACAAGCATACAGAACATTGATTTAATATTGTGGAAGAGAGATGATCAGCATACCGTATGTTGTTTTTTTTGTCTCCAAACTCATCTCTAAAGTGGTATAAAACAAGCCTGTTGAAATGTTAATGAGCCGTGCCCTCAGACACATAGTTAGTTGATCTCCTGTAGAAGACTTCTGCGCTTGGTCATAGCGAGACACGGTAGGACACTCAACACATTGGGTGTTGCTCAGAACATCATAACTAGATCTCCCCTATGCTATCTCAGTCAAGCGTGAGCTAATGGGGTGTCATGGTGTGCCTTGTTATTGCTGAAGTTATTCTTGTCTTTTGACATAACAAATTACGTTGAACTGAAAGACACGTGTTTGCTTTTGTATACCTCAGTGGAAGTAGTCTGGATAAACTACTTAGACCTGGATGAACTAGAATGAACCTTAAACACTATATCTAAACAGGAGAGAGGTTTAATACTATAGTAGCTACATGTACTTACATGTACTAGCTTAAAACACTGTAATACTCGAAAGTAGTTACTAGTATTCACTACATGCCATGAGCATCTCCCCTGACCTACAGTAAAACATTTAAAAGACCTACTTGTTAGAAACCAGTTCAACTAGCTAACTACTGGGTTCAGATCTTTCATCCCAGTTACAGATTGTGTCTACTGTAAATGAAGACATATGAAACTAATGGAGAGATGTGTGTCTGCAGCGGTAGTATCTCCAAGCAACTGCCTAATACCCATCTAGATCATGATGTCATCCAGTTCCTGCGAGAGAAGAAATTACAGTAAAAATGATCCTGTATGAGAAAGAGGCCCAAGAGTATTATTCCTTGTGTAACGTCTTCATTTTGTATGAAATGTGGTTTGGTACAGTTGGATATGTGGCTCCATGATTTGGTTATGCTACATCTGCATCTGTTTGGTACTGTAGGTCTATTCTGTGGCACATCTCTCACCTTTGATAGATGTGCTGGGCAAAGTATTTATAATCAAATAAAATAAAATGTTATTGGTCAAATACACATGTTTAGCAGATGTTGTTGCGGGTGTAGCGAAATGCTTGTAGACAACTATAAACTATGAGCCCCTGTCACCCTAGTCTGTACTGTCGTGGACTATACTCAGCCTTGTCTCAGGGTAGTAAGTTGGTGGTTGTTGATATCCCCCTATTGGTGTAGGGGCTGTGCTTGGCAGAGTGGGTGAGGTTATATCCTGCCTGGTTTGGCCCTGTCCGGGGGTATTGTCTGGGTATTGTCGGAGGGGGCCACAGTGTCTCCTGACCCCCCTGTCTCAGCCTCCAGTACCTATGCTGCAATAGTCTATGTGCCAGGGGGCTAGGGTCAGTTTGTTAAATCTGATGTTATTATCCAGTGTCTTGTGTGAATTTAAGTATGCTCCCTCTAATTCGCTCTCTCTCCCACTCTACCCCCTCTCCCGGAGGACCTGAGCCTACCCGGAGGACCATGCTTCAGGACCACCTGTCCTGATGACTCCTAGCTGTCCCCAGTCCACCTGGTTGTGCTGCTGCACCGGTTTCAACTCCTCTGCCTGCGGTTATGGAACCCTGACCTGTTCATTGGACGTGCCACCCTGTCCCAGACCTGCTGTTTTCACCTCACTCTCGCTCTATTGCACTGAAAAACCAAGTGACATTCACTGCTGATGTATTTACCTGTTGCAACCTCCACAACTACTTTTATTATTATTTGACCCTGCTGGTCATCTATGAACATTTGAACATCTTGGAGAAAGAACTGGCCTTAATGGCCATGAATTGTTATAATCTCCACCCGGCACAGCCAGAAGAGGACTGGCCACCCCTCAGAGCCTGGTTCCTCTCTAGGTTTCTTCCTAGGTTTTGCCTTTCTAGGGAGTTTTTCCTAGCCACCGTGCTTCTACATCTGCATTGCTTGCTGTTTGGGGTTTTAGGCTGGGTTTCTGTATAGCACTTTGTGACATCGGCTGATGTAAAAAGCGCTTTATAAATAAATTTTGATTGATTGATTGATTGATCTGTATATGGGGAAAAAAATGGCAAGTTCATGGTCTTAAATATATATGTATGTTTTTACCCTGTGGTGTAGTTTTGAACACAGATGTTGATGCACCACAACTGGTTTAGCGACCCACCAGATCTTCCTCCTACTTACTGTATGTTGTGGGTGATACGGGTGTCAAACCGAACTACAAAGTCTGTGTACATGAACAACTCAGACTTGAGGCATAAGCCTCCTCCTCTATCGCTCTCACAATGTGCAATTAGGAGAAGAAAGAGCTTTCAATTTATAGTTCATAGAGCCAGTAGTCAAGTCTTTGCTTCTGCCCAAGTTAACATGTCTGCCCGATTTAGGGATCAGCGTGCTGTTCAGAGGAGGCCTCAGCAGGAGCCCTCATGCCAAAACAGATCCAAGCCTTTGAACGGATTTGAAACAGTTGAGATGACACGGAGAAGGAAGTGGAAGTGGAATTGTGCTGGCAATGCTCTTTCACGTATTAATCCCTCTGTCACTTTCAAAGATGGATGCCCTTTCATCAAGGTTACATCAGTATTATCGATATGGGGCATGTGGCAGTACATGTCGATAGTCAAGCCAAAACATACTGCAGTTAATAGGCAATTATAGGTTTGCTTCACCAAACATTGTTTTATTTTATTTAAATTTAACCTTTATTTAACTAGGCAAATTCTTATTTACAAAGACCTCCTACCCAGGCCAAACCCGGAAGACGCTGTGCCAATTGTGCACCGCCCTATGGGACTCCCAATCACGGCCGGATGTGATACAGCCTGGATACAAACCAGGGACTGTAGTGACGCCTCTTGCACTGAGATGCAGTGCCTTAAACCACTGCGCCACTCGGAAGCCCATACCAGTCCATACGACCACTCCATCCACAAAACTCCATCATCCTCTGGATGTAGTCCCAGGCCTGCTCGGTGGTGCTGTTCTTACCAGGGTAGTTGGTCACGATGTTGGACATTTCTTTATTTAGCAGGTCCTTCTGGAAGTAGATGAGTACACCGGCTGTCACCTGACCAATCAGAATCAGCAGCAGGCAGGTGAAGTACAGGCCCAGCTGACAGCGGATGTAATAGATACCACCCATTGATGTTTCAGTTGCTCTTTTTGTTGTATCAACAATTAACCTCCACCATCACAACATATTCCTGTTCTATCACTAGACAAGTATCTCCTCCCTTAAAATAATCTCCATAAAACAGAGAACTCAGCACTACGTAAATTTGAGTGATGTTGTAGAGGTGACCAGAGATTAAATCCCATTTCACAGATATCCATATCACACCTGCAAAACAGTTACTGTTTGGAGATCAAGTAGCCATAATAGGTCATTACTTCATACAAAGTGCATGGGAAGTGTAGAAAACCAAGCATGAGTTGGAGCATATCAGTCACTGTAAACATGATACCAGAGCCCTATAAGCTCACTACGCAAGTTGCGTAGGGCCCCGCAAATTACTCAAGGGCCCTGCCTCCCCCTTGTGTCAAAGCGGATGTCAATGTTTACAACTTCGATGAGAGGATGAAGCGGAACTATCCTTCTGGTCACGATAAGAGAAAAAAAACAACAACATGAGAGTGAATTGCTGGAACAGCAATCAGGTAATCTTTAAGTTGATGTGCTAGCTTGCAGTGCATTTCTGTCTAGTCTGTCTGTCTTGCTGGGCATCTCTTGGTCTGTCTGTGTCTTGCTTGCTTGCCAGCCACTTCCAAGGCTGTGTTCTGTGACTTTGTGCCTGACAAAAGTGAGATTGAAAACAACTATTTATTACGTTAGATAAACGCCAACGGGCAATGGTGTTTATAAACTGCAGCTCGGAAAAGATAACGCGTGAACATGCGTTCATATGTGCATGCACGAAATGAAACTCGCACTTTCCAGCAGAAACCTCTGTGGGGACCAGTCCAAACAATATATGGGCGTGATGCCACTCCTCATAGGCGCACATCATTTTAAAACAAGTTAATGATTATCTAGTCTCTCAGTCAAGGTGTAGTTACAACTCTGGACTAATGCAAGATGGTAAGCATGGGATTGACTATTGATTTATATATTGAATTTAAAATGTTGATTATCTGGGCATACTGGGCAATATGGATGCACATCTCTCAGTAAATAATAACCATCAAGTATTCAGCCAAGCCATAGTATTAACAGTATTTTATATTTGAACATGTATAAAAGGAATGGGCCTGAATGGGCCTGATGCAACTGATAAAATGAATAATAGTATTGTTATCTATAATTTAAAGGTGCTAAGTTTGTCAGTAGAGGAGATGCTGGATCATCAGCCAGTACAAGCACAGACGCAGTTGATCCATATCCAGCCTCAGCCAGTACTAACATGACCCAGTACAGCCGGCTTCAGCAAATACTAACACAGACCCAGTACTGGCAGCTTCAGCAAGTACTATCACAGACCCAGTACAGCTGGCTTCAGCAAATACTAACACAGACCTAATACAGCCATCTTCAGGAAGTACTAACACAGACCCAGGTGAAGTACAGGAAGCCTCAGCCAGTACTAGCACAACCAGAGGTGTACAGCCAGCATCAGATACAAGAAGCTCAGACCCTAATAGAACATTTGCTGCTCCACCAAATTACCCAGCAGATTGGCCCCCAGACTTTATGAGGACTGAGTTAGTGCGCAGAGGTCCATTCAAACCAGTATTGGATTTTTCTTACCCTAAAGACAAGTCTAGAAGAGGTTTCCATTTAGACGTATTACAGAGACAGCTGTCAAATGGGGAAAAGATTACCAGGAGCTGGCTTTCATACTCAATCAAAAACAAAGCTGTGTATTGTTTTTGCTGTAAGCTCTTTTCTACAAAAGACTACAAAATAATAAAGGAAGGCGTGAATGGCTGGTCAAATATCAACACTATATTCTGAAACACCATGAGGGTAGTCCTGAAGTGGAGAGAACTTGATCAGTGCCTAAGTCGGGGACAGACTCTTGACCAGATACATATTACAATTTTTAAGGCTGAAAGAAAGAGATGGCGGGATGCCCTTACACGTTTAATGAGTATCACCCAGTCTCTTCCAACCAGATAATGGAAACTTCCTAAAAGAGGCTGAATTACTGGCAAAATTTGACCCCGTTATGGAAAATCATCTCAGCAAAATTAAAGATGGAGAGACAGATGTTTATTACCTTGGGAAGCCACACAGAATGAGCTGATACAGATTGTGAGTGACAAGATTCTGGAAGCAATAGTGACTCAAGTAAGAGACTCAAAGCACTTCTCCATTATCTTGGACTGTACACCTGACATTAGTCACCAGGAGCAAATGTCCATTATTCTGAGAAGGGTGGCTTTAAAGGGAAAGCCAGAGATTAAGGAGCACTTCCTCTGCTTTGTGAATGTTGAGGTTACAACAGGCTTGAATCTGTCCACTGTCATCTTACATAAGCTGAACAAGCTGAAGATTCCATTTGAAGATTGCAGAGGGCAAGCTTATGATAATGTGGCCAACATGAAGGGCAAGCACCAAGGAGTACAAGCCAGACTGCAAAAAAAAAATCCCAGAGCCGTGTTTGTCCCATGTGGAGCACATACTCTAAACCTTGTCATTGCAGATGCTGCAAAATCTTCAAAAGATGCAGTTGGGTTTTTTGGGCATGTGCAAAAGCTCTTCACCTTCTTTTCAGCTAGCACACAAAAATGTAATGTTTTGAAGAAACACGTAAACATAACCGTGAAGTCATGGAGTGATACAAGATGGGAGAGTAGGCTCCAAAGTTCGGGAGGCATTACCGAAGCCAGACAGACGATCAACGATCCTGTGGCCAAAGTGGAGGCACAAGCACTTGCAGAGGAAGTTGGGTCCTACCGCTTCTAGATTTAATGTGTCGTATGGTGTGTGATACTGACAATGACAAACAAGGTGAACAAGCTCCTCCAATCCGCCTCAATGCAGTTGGATATCGCAGTGAATTTAATCTCAAATGCAAAGGCCTCCCTCACTACATACAGGGAAACTGGATTCTCTGAGGCCCAGACAACAGCCAAAAGCATTTGTGAAGAAATGAATTTGGAGGCTGTTCTGAAAGAGAAGAGACTGAGAAACAGTGGGAGCACTGGGGTGTCAGGTGTGACTGTGTGGCAATGGCAAATGGTTTACATGGCTCACGGGTCAGGTAGGAGGGCCCCTTAGCAGAATTTTGCTTAGGGCCCCAGGGAGGTCAGGACCGGCTCTGCATGATACAGATGAAAAAAGAGGGAAGTGTTTTGATATCAAATGAACAGGTGCAGATATTATGTAGAGCTGGCAGGTTGACCTAACAAGGTGGAAAGGTTTTTGGAAGGCTGGACTCTGTGTCTCTACCAAAGTTAATTAATCACAGAGTAAACAGTGACATAGTTAAGGCAAATGACTTGGTTACTCCAGGAACGCACAAATGAAATGAATGGGTGGGCACTTTTAATGGATTCTTTATTTTCATGAACTTCAAAAGGAACTCAGTAGTTTTAAATCTGATTAGATTCAGGGTGGTTCTAATTGTTTTACCCAAATTAAGAAATGCTACAGCATTCATCTCAACAACCATAGGAATATAATGACCTTATGCTAATCAACCGAAAGATGCCTGATAAATATGACCCTAGGGTTTTGAGAAATTTTGCTCTCAGTTATAGGATGTTATTTTAAGTTTTGCCATTAGTTTGATATTTATTCAAAGGCCAAACTTTTAGAAACTAAAATGCTCCTGCTTAAGACTTTTGTTGAGTGTAACACACTCTGCAAAACTAAATGTACGTAATATGAACCGTAATGGAAAGAGTTTGTAATATTAAAAGGTTTCCCTATTACAAAACATGTATGACAACCATACAATTACCAACATGTATGGTTTCCATTTTATTATACATCCGTGGGAGTTGAGTTGTGTCAAGCTTGGTGTCCATGTCACTGAGAATTGGTGGTGGAGTGTTTGTCTGTGATGACTTGTGTTCAGGGGCGGACTGGGACCAAAACCAAAAATCGTTCCTGGCATTTCTAACACACCAGCCCATTATTTTCCTTGAGGCCCCGACACCGGCCCATTCTTTTCCTCCAGCCCCCACACTGGCCCATCTTTCAGGCCCCCATCATTAGCCAGATAATGATCATTTTGAGCAAAAAACACAACTAGTTAGACACGCCCACTGGGCTAGAAATGGACCAGCCAGTCCACCCGTGCTTGTGTTCATGTAAATCATCATTTGATGCAATCCTTTAACTAGGACCATTTGTGATAGCCAATACAGTACAGAACATTCAGATAACAGCAGTTCAATCAGACTTAGTGATTGTCAGCTGACACTTTGAGTGACCCATGAGAAAGATACATTTGTGTCAGGACCTCAGATGACCAATGACTAGACCATTAACCAAAATCATGAAAATAGTTATAAAACCATTATGTCATAAAAACATTCAGTTTAGTTATATCCTGTATTCAAACGTGATACTCCTTGGCTTTCTCGAGACAAGCTCTTTACTTTCTCTCATGTCCATATCTAAAAAAGTATGTTCTGAGATGATATCAGCACCCATTCTCTGGCTAGTGTACTGGTTAGAAATCCTATGCATGTGAGTAACTACCATCAAAGCCCAGCAGTAATATAATTTTCTGTGGGAAAATCCAACAGGGACATGACCTAGATGAATTTAGATTATCAGCATTATTATGGACTTTTTGTTTTTAACTTGGGAAACTTTCCGATGTTGTCAAAATCCGAATATAATTGAATACAGCAAAAGGTTCAAGGGGGTAATTAATAATTGAGAACGAAGAACTGCCAACTTTGAAGTTGAGAGGAATTAAAGTTATTGTGTTTATTGTTCAACTTGGCTACGCTTATGGGTATGAAATAACATGCTAAAAGCAACACATTGAAATATTGTAAATTTTTAGGAGCAGAAAAAGATGTGGTATAATTTGTTTTTTTACCTTTATTTAACTAGGCAAGTCAGTTAAGAACAAATTCTTATTTACAATGACAGCCTAGGAACAGTGGGTGGGATTCAATCCAGAAACCTTTCGGTTACGGGCCCAACGCTCTAACCACTTGCCTACCTTAATATTACTATTTAGAAGTTGTGTTTTGTTGAGAGTGGCAATTGAGCAAAATAGACCAAACCTGACTAAGCCAGACTGTGGAAGATATCATTCCTCCACATTTGACTTGTTTTCATGATTTGATTGGTCACCGTAGCAAAGTTAAATGACATTTATTTTTATTTTGGTCACACAACCTGGTCCAATCCCCTTGGCTCCTACCACAGTATGCTTGGTATGTCAGAGTTGCCCAGAGCCTAAGCACCACATTCATCGTCTTAGCTTGTAGAGACCTAAGCATAACAAACCTCTGAACTCTTCAACCCCACCATTGTATGTGCTCTTGTTTTGTCTTTCCATTCAGACAGTTGGTTTTCCACCAAACTATGTTGAGGAACAGCAGGCTCCATTAAGTGTTGTTGGACTATCCACAAGGCGTCCACAAGGATCCATTCTAAAGCCGGAAGAATGTATGTCTAATCCCAAGCATGGAGTCAAACAAAGGTTCTCTGCAATATTATTACAATTATTTCTGGATGGATGACTTGCAACAGTCAGCAGCAACAACTCAATAATCACTGACGTACACATATGATGCGTATTGTGCCATATTGTGCTTTGAATAATCTGTTTTTGTGTTGTCCTTATACTATTTTCAACCAGGGCCGGCTCTGGGCATAAACAATATAAGGGGTCGCTTAGGGCCCCCAACCCCCCCAATTTGCTTTAAAACCACAACATTCTATCTATGCCTCATGGCAAAATGGAGAGAAAAAATCTCTCTACCATCAAGAGGGGGACCACCAAAGGTTTAACCCGCAAGGTGGGGGGCCCGAAAAAAACCAAGTCTCTCTTAGGGCCCACAAATAGCTAGGGCCGGCACTGTTTTCAACCCTTACTTTGGCCTGGGAAGCCAAGAACATTCAAAAGGATAAATTCCTAATGGGAGTTGTAGAATGTAGTCGATTAGTTTTCAGGTATATCAGAGTCCTCAATAAAGATTATCCAGTTAAGATGTTACACTCTGAACCAAAGTCAATGAGAAAGCTTGCTGGTCTAGAAGTGAAAACCATTCCCCCAAGACTTTGCTTGACCTCATAACAGAAGAGCCAGAAATCACTTCCACATCCCACATGACATGTGCACGGTCCTCTTATGATCATATCTCAGCCGTTTTTCCAGGTTCTTGCCATCATGAACCAATCTTCAGCAAGCTGGAGAATGTTCACTGGAATGACAATTAAATGAACAAAGAGCAACCTGTGCAATGAACCAAGACAAATTGGAGAAGCAAGTTCTTGCCAAACCCTATAACTGTACAGGACTGTTTTACATACTGTACAATGTGTATCCAGTGGAGCGATATTAATGAGAGGTTGTGTTAATCATAATAATGATCAAAACAAAGATCGCACGTAAGCCGTTTACTGAATTATTGGCGCTAGGGACGAAAAGAGAGTTGCATTTGATAGGTCAATCCCTTTATGATGTATAGAACTGTCCATGTAATTCAAATACATGTTGTTTTGCTTCAAATATTCCTGATTCCTATAATTGAATAATCCAATGGGATTAGTAGTCTTTGATGTCCAGTATTCTGTGGTTTCGCAAACTATCAAGACACAGTCCCCCTTTTCATCAATACAATCAGAATCAACTTCAAAGTTGTCGTGCTGTGCTGCCCAAGCCCTGAAACCCTACGTCCGCATAACCTGATACAGTTCAAACACGGGGATTCTCCTGTCTAAAAACGTGTGTGTGACCTTATGTTGTAAACCTGTTGTCACCTGCTGTCACCTGTCAATTCATCTACACCAACAACAACTTTCTTGATGATCCATGTCAACTGCTTCCTTTATTGTCATTTCAATTCAGCTTTTAATGGTTTTGACTTTGAACAGCTAGTCCAGCAGGATATTAGTATTCATATACAACCACTGCCTTTTTGTCTCCCCTCACCATCCCGAGGCGGTGTGGAGCCCTGTAGTGTCCTGGACATCGGAGCTAATTAGAACTCCCTTCCGGAGGCTTTCAATCTGACACTCCATTCACAAAATCTCACCTCCGAGGCCATCGTGTGTGAGAACCAGCATCTTAAACTTGTTTTGAGGGTAGTTCAAAGTCATTGAGGGAAGATGGAGCATTGTTTTCCCTTCAGATTGGACTGAAGAGACCAAATGAAGTGAAAACCATTGCCATGACAAACCTAGTCATGTGTGAAAATAAGTGCCAGTGTATTATCACGATAATTAACACGTAGCCACACGTTATTGAGCAGCAAAATATTTAAATAGAAAGTGGGGCTCATTGAGAAATAAAAAAGAATGAGTTTGTTTTAGTCTAGCTATGTGCTTAAACTTTAGACATGGTACTTATGTAGGGCTGAGCTCAGGAGTCGGGAGATTCAAGGTGTTTATACGCCACCTTAAGAGTCATTATAGGACAGGATGTCCAAATTAGCAGCACTACCTGTGTGTATGTATCCCCTTTTACTTTTTCCACAGGAGACACTTCATATAGGCGTAAAAAGCACAACAAACAGGCAAAAAGTCAACTAGTGCTGTTTAAAATAGTTTGCATTAGTTTGTACAGGGTCTACATTTTTGTTATTAATATAGAAAACATTCTCGACACAAATAGATTCAGACCGTATAGTGTATACAATATCCAATCCCCTGTTAAAGAACCAATCATATTTTATAAGAGACTTTTCAAGTACAGGCACAGTACTGAACATCAAATAAAGTACAAGGAATTCACAAATGGTGGAGAAGCCCTTCTAGCGTTTAGTTTTCGGAGCACTTTATACGCTAATTAGGACTAGTGGTTTATGAGGCCTGTGAAACACAGCGGTTGTCCTTCTATAGAATGTGCAGTGAACAATGCACAGTGTTTTACAGAATAAGCTTAGTTAAGTAATTCTGTTATTAGCGATGCAGATTTTGTTTCCTGTTCTTGTGTGAATATGTTTTCAAAGCAAATGTATAGGTCAGATAAGATCAGAGAACTATTTGGGATAATGTACACATTTACCAAAGACTACTGAAATCTTTTCAACATATCTATTGGTCCATATGGTCTTGTTTAAGTTTCAAATCTGTTCCATGCATAGCTCAGTAATACATGAAAAAGTTATGAATTAGGCAGTAACATGCAAACAGGTGCGTTCCACTAGAAATACCTCAGCAAAGTTCATGTTTACCCAAACTGGGAGGAGGCCCTCATAGCATTCATAATGATTATCATTCCACACCCTGTCCAATAATCTGTATGCTTTGGGTTCTATTTAAAGTATTAACAGCACCAGTAATCATAACAGCCTCCTGTTGACGTTGGGAGAGCAACTCTGAGGAATAGTATTAGACTGGTTCAATCCCAGATGCAGTTTTATGGGCTGGGAACGTGAACCAATTTAGACTTCAATTTAAAAAAAAAATGGATAAAGTAAATCCGTAGATTCAGTCAGGATGTTCAGTCAGGATGTTCAGTCAGGATGTTTAAGCTGTATGGAGAGGTGTGATTTCCCGTTATGGTGCACGTTAAAGTTCAGTTTTCCCCCCTTATTTTATTTATTTATTAATTAATTAATGTTCATTTGTATGCTTATGATACAGTTGTCTTTGCATCAAGTTACAATATGTCACAGATATAAGCATAACACAGTAGATACATGTTTATGCAGCCAATGTTACTTGTGGTAGAACATTTGTTGAACATGTTCTTGTTGGGAGGCGGTCAATTCCTCAACATTTTCACTATAATGGGAACCTTGATTAATATGCCTACATTTCCTGTCAGTATAGGAAGTAATTTAGTGAGGCACTAAGGTAGATCCATGGAGAGGAACCAGCAAAGCAGTGTAGACAGTTTTTTAAATGACTGAAAAGGTTGACTTCTTGTGAAAGAAGGAGTGCAAGATGTCTTTGGCAGATGAGGACAGAAATCCCCCGCAAGAGATACGGTATAGCAGCCCCTTATCAGCCTGAAAACGTCATCCTGGGACGTTTTTGCAAAAAACATTTAATGTCACAGCAGCTGAAACTTGAAGTCTATCAATGGTCTTGCAGTTCTATAAACTAGGAGCCTTGTTATGAATTATTGAAGGAATTTGGAAGAGGATATTGGGTTTTTTTATTGACTTGAAACTGTCTAACTGCCTGCCTGTCTCCCTAACTGCCTGTCTGCCTGTCTTCCAGGGTTGAAAAGAAGGAGAGAGAGAGAATGGCCGGTGAGGTGGTAGAGAGAATGGGGAGAGAGGGAGGGGAAGAGAGAGGAGGGAGGGGAGATAGAGTCAACAGACAGACAGAGGTGGGAGAGAGGAGAGAGAGAGATGAAGGGAAGGGAAGGGAAGGGAAGGGAAGGGAAGGGAAGGGAAGGGAAGGGAAGGGAAGGGAAGGGAAGGGAAGGGAAGGGAAGGGAAGGGAAGGGAAGGGAAGGGAAGGGAAGGGAAGGGAAGGGAAGGGAAGGGGGGAGAGTGAATGGATGGATGGAGGAGGGAGAGAGAAAGAGAAGGGAGAGAGTAAGACAAAGGGAGAGAGAAATTTGATAAAGAAGAAAAATGCTAAACCTTTGCGACTCATCTTTTCGCATTGACTGCAATGTATTGAGAAAAACGTCAGCTACTGTGATATTTTACCGTTTTGCAAAAACCTGCCAGGATGACATTTTCCTATGATGTTGCAGATAATGTGTAATAACAATAAAACTTTTTAAGGTGTCTCGTTATTTTTTTTAGGTTGTTAGGGAATGTTTTCCGTTTCCTGGTCACTTCTACTGTATGTCCTTGGTTACTAGGTTCCTATTTAACATGGTGATCTGTTGGATTTAATGCATCACTGGCCGACAAGCTGCGCCTCCGCTTGGCAAGCTGACCCACTGACCTAGACCCACCCTTGGCACCAGCTGCAGGCAGCTACTGTCATTTAGCCACTTGAGTTTCAAAGTTGAAATCCAACTCCGGTCTGCAGAGAGGAACCCAGAGAATGTATGGTGCCCCAACAGATGGCCTAGATAAGTCTCCATCATTATGCATAGACAATTGAGAATAACGAAATTCTACATTTCCCCTGGTTTATCTTTCACCTTATCTGTCGAGACAACATCTTAAACGTTCTACAGCTGTTGGATTTTTTATTACATTTTTTTTACCCCCTCTTTCTCCCTGCGATATCCAATTACGATCTTGTCTCATCGCTGCAACTCCCCAACGGGCTCGGGAGAGGCAATGGTCGAGTCATGCGTCCTGCGAAACATGACCCGCTAAACCGCACTTCTTAACACCCACCCGCTTAACCCGGAAGACAGCCGCACCAATGTGTCAGAGAAAACACTGTTCAACTGACGACTGAAGTCAGCCTGCAGGCGCCCGGCCCGCCACAAGGAGTCACTAGAGCGCGATGAGCCAAGTAAAGCCCCCCCGGGCCAAACCCTCCCCTAACCCGGATGATGCTGGGCCAATTGTACGCCGTTGTGACTAGGTGTATTGCAGTGGCGGCTCCTCAGAGGAGGAAGGGGAGAATCATCCTCCTCAGTACTAAATACAAAGTGTATTCACCAAATTTTTGATTAAAACACTGTTTTGCAATGAAGGTCTACTGTAGCCTCAACAGCACTCTGTAGGGTAGCGCCATGTTGTACGATGAAAGTATGAAAATGTATGCAATCACTACTGTAAGTCGCTCTGGATAATGCTAAATTATTTAAATGTGAAATGTAATGTGTAGCCGGAGGACTGCTAGCTTCCATCCTCCTTTGATTTCAATACAAAAGCTAGGAAGCTCTTGGTTCTCAACCCCTTCCATGGACTTTCACAGTAATTATGACAACTTCCGGAGGACGTCCTCTAAACTATCAGAGCTCTTACAGTATGAACTGACATGTTGTCCACCCAATCAAAGGATCAGATAATTAATCTAGTACTGAAAGCATAAGCTACAGCTAGCCATCACTACAGTGCATAAAATGTGGTGAGTAGTTGACTCAAAGAGAGAGAAAGAAAATAGTTGAACAGTTTTCAACAAATTAATTTCTTCAAAAATGAAGGAGAAGCAATTATTTTTCACTTTCAGTTTCACTTACTGAGCTAGCAAAAGTAGCTCGCTGGTTTAGTTAGTCAAACACCCTGCTCAAACAGAGGGATACTATGTTAGCTAGCTGCCTATGACTATACAACACAACACTGGAACTCTTCCATGTCAAGGTAAGCTTTTGGTTTTACTAATTTATTGCCACCGGGGCTGCCGGTGTAACTGCTTACTGACTATACACTGTAACGTTACTGCATGATTGTACTGGGTTTACTAACGTATTAGTTACATTACTTATGTTGACTAGTATGTTACTTTAGCTAATATGAGGACAACGATATAGGCTGAGTGTAGGCTGTGTGTAACATGGTTTGGCTTGGAAAAGGTTTTTTCGCCTGGTCACATACAGCTGATATGTTGTTCATTGAAGTCCACAAACAAAGGGAAAAGGTGAGAGGAGGAGAGCGCATAGAGTGAATACAAAGTGGCTGCTATGAAAGTGAACTGTGTTCATGCGTGATCAGGGGTGTATTCATTCAGCAAATTCTGTTGAAAAAAACGTTTCTTAAACGGAAGCAAACGAAACGGGGATAAGAATAGCTGAATTTGTCAATAGACAAATTTGTAACTGTTGGACTAATGACTAATGATGAGTGTGCAAGGCGGTATTGAATGTGTCACTGTCTGTCCATGTGTCACTGTCTGTCATTTTTCTCTCGACCTGTGTACACCGACATTGTAAACTTTAATTCATAGGCTAGGTTGTAGCAACCTCATGGTTGGTATAAGGAAAATTCAAGTATCATGTAGTAGCCTAAACCTATCACTGTTACATTGAAATATGGAATATGAATGACAGTCATCCAACATGCTGTAATAGAAATAAGGCCATGCTTATGGAAAAGCATGGCCTTACAGTCATCATAAACGGCATTGACCGCCACTGGTGTATTGATACACCATAAAAACTGTAATTCATAACTTCACCATGCTCAAAGGGATATTCAGCATCAGTTTTTTTTTTTACCAATACAGTCAGTGCCCCTCTTTGCGTTGAAAAACATCCCTTGTCTTTGTGGTTGAATCTGCGCTTGAAATGCACTATTCGATTGAGGGACCTCACAGATAATGTCATGTTTGGGGTACAAAGACGGGGTAGTCATTCAAAAATGATATTTCGTATTCTTAAGAAATTTGCTAACATATCATTAAACCTGTTTTTGATTAGTCATTATGGGGTATTATGTGTAGATTGATGAGGGGAAAAAAACTATTTAATCAATTTTGGAATAAGCCTGTAATGTAACAAAATGTGGAAAAAGTATGTGTGAATACTTTCAGAATGCACTGTATGTTGTCAAACGTGAAAATTCGAAGACAACGATCTCTCTTCAAAACCCCCTCCATTTCTTGTCCATTTCAAAAGAGGTAAAAAGTTAATCCCAGGGATAGGGATAAGAGATACATATCCAAACAAAACATTGATTTACTTGTTTTCCCTACAGAGACCTCTGATTGGTCATATAAACATAATTTAGCATCCCTCCGTTGCAGTCTTACTTCAAAAAGTTTGTTGATTTCTACTTTGAATCATTGACATGTTACCCTCTAACTTGCCATTAGAACTGTCTTCACCCTTTTTTTATTTTTTTATTGTTGCTACTCGGCCAAGGAGATTCTCTCTCCTTCAGCCTGTTCTCCTTACTATATTTGTCCTTGACATTTGGGGAGGCAGTGAAGTTTTTCATGTACTCCTGGGAGAATGCCACACAGCATCAGACAGGGAGGGCTTCTCCAAGGTGAGGGATGTGATGTGTTTTTCAGGAGTGTCAACCTTTAAACTGTAAAACAGAGACGTCGGACAGAGAGACTACTCAAAAAAACAAAAAAGATTCCACAAAACTGAATGGGTTGTCTATGTACAGTAAGACAGGGTCATTCAAAGGTCATGGCAGTAAGGTTTTCCAATTTACTGTACATGGTTAGACTTCAGGAGATTGATAAAGAAAAGGTCGGCATGAACAATATTCCTGGTATTATGTTCTCTCCCTCTTCGTGTCTTTTCATCATCACAATGGAACTGTTGTAAGAGAGGCAGAAACCAATAAATCCTCTAGAATAGTGGACGAGGCCTTGCTGACTGAGTTTTACCACTTTTTCAGCTTCCATTTATAGTGTGGCAGCGTTTCCTGTCATTGTGCGCCAGGAAAACAGGCCTCTTGGCTGCTCTCAAACGTCCTGCCCCTCTTACCCAACCCCACCCCCCACCACACACACACACACACACACACACACACACACACACACACACACACACACACACACACACATACACACACACACTTCTCAGAGGAGTACTTCTTACCACCAACTACATTAACAGAGAAACAATCACTTGAACAGTCTTAACCAAGTGTGTTCTTCTATCACGGAAAGGCTATATTGTGGGGAAAGTTGAATGGCTAAAAAGAAAACAACTCATGACAACAGCCGTCCCCTTTCCTTACAGTGCCTTTATGAGGAAACATGTAATTGCTGCGCCTCATCAATGGGGTGGCCAGACTACTGATTCAGGACTTGGGCCAGGTCTGGTCTGGCGTTCAGCTGGATTCTACCGATTCGGGACTTGGGCCTGGTCTGGTCTGGGCGTTCACCTGGATTCTACTGATTCAGGACTTGGGCCTGGTCTGGTCTGGGCGTTCAGCTGGATTCTATCTCAGCGTATAGTACAGTTTGGTCTCAGAATCCCAAAGACCAAAGTTTGGGAAAACCATCAGAGCACGCTAAACCTTCAGGGGGCATAGTATCTGCCGGAGTATCCCCAATTATTAGACCCCGTATGTACGATTGCATCACTTTGGTTAGTGTCCATTTTCTAAGAAGTAACAGACAGTATTGATTTGTACAATTTACACATACAGTTGAAGTCGGAAGTTTACATACACCTTAGCCAAATACATTTAAACTCAATTCCTGACATTTAATCCTAGTAAAAATGTGTCACATCACATTCCCAGTGGGTCAGAAGTTTACATACACTCAATTAGTATTTGGTAGCATTGCCTTTAAATTGTTTAACTTGGGTCAAACGTTTCGGGTAGCCTTCCACAAGCTTCCCACAATAAGTTGGGTGAATTTTGGCCCATTCCTCTTTACAGAACTGGTGTAACTGAGTCGGGTTTGTAGGCCTCCTTGCTCACACATGCTTTCTCAGTTCTGCCCACAAATGTTCTATAGGATTGAGGTCAGGGCTTTGTGATGGCCACTCCAATACCTTGACTTTGTTGTCCTTAAGCCAGTTTGCCACAACTTTGGAACTGATGTCTTGAGATGTTGATTCAATATATCCACATAATTTTCCTTCCTCATGATGCCATCTATTTTGTGAAGTGCATCAGTCCCACCTGCAGCAAAGCACCCCCACAACATGATGCTGCCACCCCCGTGGTTCACGGTTGGGATGGTGTTCTTCGGCTTGCAAGTCTCCCCCTTTTCCTCCAATGGTCCTTATGGCCAAACAGTTATATTTTTGTTTCATCAGACCAGAGGACATTTCTCCAAAATGTACGATCTTTGTCCTCATGTGCAGTTGCAAACCGTAGTCTGGCTTTTTTATGGCGGTTTTGGAGCAGTGACTTCTTCCTTGCTGAGCGGCCTTTCAGGTTATGCCGATATAGGTCTCGTTTTACTGTGGATATAGATACTTTTGTGCCTGTTTCCTCCAGCATCTTCACAAGGTCCTTTGCTGTTGTTCTGGGATTAATTTGCACTATTCACACCAAAGTACTTTCATCTCTAGGACACAGAATGCGTCTCCTTCCTGAGTGGTATGATGGCTGCGTGGTCCCATGGTGTTTATTCCTTCATACTATTGTTTGTACAGAAGAACGTGGTACCTTCAGACGTTTGGAAACTGCTCCCAATGATGAACCAGACTTGTGAAAGTCTACAATTTGTTTTCTGATGTCTATTGCAGGGCCTTACCCCCAATATGTCTCCTTAATGCTGAGTGCCAAGCAGAGACTCATTGGGTCCCATTTATTACAGTCTTTGGTATTGCTCGGCCAGGGATCGAACTTCCAACCTTCCGGCGGACACTCTAACCACAAGGCAACTGAGTTTGTTTCATAGTGGTTATACACCACCCCATAGACAATTAAAGTATAGGGAGCCTAACCAAACTTATTGTGGTATCTACCCCCTATCTCAAGATAACAAGCACCATCATTTAGTGCAATCAGTTAACCTCGGAGCCACTTACATTACATGCTAGGGAAATTATGGAGGATCTAAACTCTGACAGAGTGATACAGTTATATGGAAGTCTTAATTTCTGCATCTTTATGTAAATATAGTGCCATAAATATTTTGATCTGGTCTATAAAAATACCTGATCAGACTCCAAGATTTACTTGTTCAAAAAAAGCATTAATGAATCCCAGTAATTGTATAGTAACACAGACATTGTCCATTTCTGTCTCGTCCGGAACAGTTATAACGCTGACATTTTGTACGCTGAAGCCAAGGCATATAATAAATCACTTTTCCAAATGGTTCAAAATGCTGCTTTCTACCTCGAGACGTCCCCTAAGACACTTTTAAATAATGTATTTTATATCTCAAAGAGCTGAAATCAAATAAGAGGAAGATGTGGTGTCCAAAGAAAGCAGATTGTGCGCATGGAATATAAACCAGGTGCAGAGTTTGGAGGCTCTTCACAAGAATCTCACCACTGAATTTAATAGCCAGGAAATATTCAGGGTAGGCCTCCTTAACTAACCTGCTGAACTTCGAGACACTCCCTGGTAAACCTCCAATTTGCCCATTGCTGTTACGTAGCCATTTGATAATTACTGTAGGAACGGCTACCTTTCAGAACCATAGCACAGCCAAAGCCAACACTGAATCAAAAATAATTCTCTCTGCTGTACCTGTGGTATCCTTGTTTTCCTACTCCGTTTGGTCCCACTTTAAATTAAGTGTCGCAAAATAATTACATAAGTAGGTAGAATGTAACTACAGCACAGTGCAGGTACACATGTCAATGTTATTCAACCGCAAAAAGGTTTCTCAGTTACAAGTAACAATGTCCACATGCAATGTAGTTACAGTGTACCTGCCTAGATGTAATTACTATATAAATACAAGTAATTAATGCTATGAATTTGGAAAGGTTCAGCCTTAATTGCTCAATAAAAATTTTGCGAACCAGGGCTTTATAAAGTTGAGAATGAGGAAATAGAGAAGGCTGTTTCACCTTGCCAAGAGAAGCCAAAATCAGAATACGTTTCAACAGTTCAGTTGATGAGGAGAGCAATGTGCTGATAAAGACGTCAACAAGGATTTCACATTGTTTACGACCATTCATGCATACATAAGGTACATCCTCATATCCCTGTAACATTCCTTATAACTCTGTGCAACGATTACAATGCATTTCTAATTGGGACTTTTTATAACCATGTCTTTGATTTATAGCTCAGCGTACGTTTTTGATAACAGTATCCCCTTGCAGCACTAACAAAAGATTGATGCTTTTTTTCATGCCATAAAACCTGTGTTATTGAACCATGGAGCGAGGATTTTATTCAGATGCTGTTTTACGGATCTTCTCAAAGCTGCCCGCATAAGCAGGTTTGGAACGACTGAGTGTTCCCAGCTGGAGACATGAAGACCTGATCCAGGACGAACAGATTGAAGTGAATTCTGTGTGGCTACCAAAAATCCATAAAGAAAAAGAAAGCAGTGCTCTTTATAGCACAAGTCTCATTAGCTATTATTAAGTAATTTCTTCTGTTTAGTACCACATCCTCTTCTGAAATAGCAAAGCTATACTGTGTCTTGAGAATCATCTACTTGTTGATCACGATGGGACAGAATTGTGATTCAGGTCAGCCACGGTGAAAGCTACAAGAGACGCGTTGAACTTTAAACATCTGTACTCGAGAATTAAGAATAATTTGTTAATATTTTGTTTTCCTTCATTGATAAACATTTGGAGGTGCTTGTTACGTTCTGTCGCTCAAAAGAAAAGGGAACTAACAAAGAGTCACTGACCAACAATCAAAACAAAAACAGGTGTGGTTGTAGTCGGGGTTCTGAAAGACACTCACGGGGTTGTCCACTGAAAGTTGACAAGCAACAACAACTTGAACCTAAAAGACACCCACCATGAGCGCACACAACATTTGCCCAAGAAGAGGCAAACAAAAGAAAAACCCACACCAAACTTAGACAGGAAGCAAACCAAAATGGTGGAGCAAAACTAAATCAGAGAAGTCAGACAAAGGAATTAGGAAACATTTGGAAAAACATAATTCCACTTTGACATTATGGGGTATTGTGTGTAGGCCAGTGACACACAATTTAATCAATTTTAAATTCAGGTTGTAACACAACAAAATGTGGAAATACTCAAGAGGTGTGAATACTTTCTGAAGGCACTGTAGGATATGTATTTTCAACATCCTAATGCTACGTTTAGCCAATTTATGGGAATTTAGAAAGGCAATCTTTCTACACAGGTATAGAATTTACACCCCAAAACGACCTGAAATATCATTCCAGAAGAGCAATAATAGGGTTTTCCTGTCAAAGTTGGATAGAAATCACAATTAAGTCATTTTTGGCATTTTAATGGCCCGGTGACATCAACAGTGACCAAGGAAAACATTCGAACTTGAGAAAAGAATTACGGTTTATTATTGTAACCTTCCATGCTGGAACTGGTGAATATAAATTGGAGTTACATGAATCGGAGTGTGTAATAAAAACTAAACCAAACCCACAAAAGAGAACAAAAGAGACTGGAAGTCAAAGGCTGAAACTTCAGCTCACTCCATCTAAGTGTGTGGGAGTAGTCATTGGACCATCTTTTTGGGTTGAGGTTTCAACCAAAAGGCGTGAAAGGAAGTCTTCATAGAACATAATGCTATTCTCCATGCTTTTTGAGGAGAGGCAACTATAGTGTTCAGCCCTATCATTAATGATATCCAGGTCAATTAATCATCAGGAAATAGAGCTGTTTTCAAAGCTGTTTAATACATTTTTGAATATGTAGTTTAGTCTGTGAAAACAAGAGGTTACTGAGGACATTTATGTTTGGACAGGCCTTTGTATTTGAAAAAAAAAAAAAACGTATATTACAATGGTGTTTTGGTAATCAATAGAATGGGTGTCTTCACATCCCAACCAAGTAACCCTTAATGTACAGTACTCTTACTGTCCTCTCCTCGAATGGTCATGACATCATGCTCAGCAGAACACATTCATTTCAATAGCTGCCTCCCATTAACTTCACACCTACTTCTAGTCTACTTGGTGAAAGTGGTATTTTCCCATTGCTCCATATCTATATTTGGTCAAGTCTCCTATGCTCTATTAATTAATAGTCAAGAGCTACAATCAGGAACATTTATTGAGTCAACACAGACTCTCTCATAACATTCTATAATTGCCTCAATGCTCATTACATCAGAGGAGAAATACATCATAGTCACTGATGTGTCATTGAGTGCTCCCTGATAGGAATCAAAATCACTACCTAACTTCATATTGTGATAATCACACTCGTCTACAACACTCTGACCATAAACCAGAGAAACAAAATCATCTGGTTTTTGCAACTGAGATAACATGAGTTGCAAATGCTCGCCGTGTCCCAAAAAAACAAAAACAGATGTGGATATTGCAGTAAAGTAAATATGTACCCACCAGTTTTAATTAGGCAGCAATTTCGCTATGAAATTAAGTATCTCCATCATAATTCAAGCAAACATTACACAAACGTTGAATTCTTTAAAGTGTACGTTACCGAAAATTCTGAAAAAAAACAAGAAATAATATAAAAATAGCAACAATGTGGGAGCAATTTATGCTAATTAGGCTTTTATTTATGGTCCAATAATTGGGCACATTTGAATTGTTGATGATGTTTTTTTCTCTTCTATTTTTTTCTATCGCTGTGTTCTCCCCATTGTTCCCTCTGAGAAGATCAAAGGAACTCCAATTGAATAGATGGTAATGGTGCATGCCTGTAGTCTCAGTGCCGAGTGGTTGAAGAAAAACAGCCAATTTGGGGTCTACGTGGACACAATTAGCACAATTTATGTGCGCCTTTCACTGAGGTACTTTCACTAAACCCACGGAAGGGCCTGAGCATTCACTTCTGAGCTATAATTTTCATAACCTTGAAACCTCCTGTGCCTTTTCATTAAAACATTCTCTGATACATTACACTGCTAGCAATGGAGTCGTTGTGCTACTTTGTACAGTGTCGTTGAGGATAATGCCTAAAGAACTGCATGACAGCACTGCCATTTGAACTGAGGGGTTTGGTCAATACAAGAAAATCACTTTCAAGATATACTCAGATGGTCTGAATACAACAAACAACTTATGGATTAAATTAGAGTATGTCCAGTCTCATCCTTTGAGAATTTCAAATTAACTTTTTTAAAGTGAAAATGTATTTGTGTGACTTCATGTTCATTTTGTATAGCACGCTAAATCCTTAAGAGTCACCCGTGAGTCAATCGAATTACCATTAAAAAAAAATTCCCCATCAAAATCCTTCCGTTTAAACTAGAAATATCTGTTTTTTTTGCATGGGCCGGGTCTCTATCCATTTGCCTATGTCGGATATCTGCATCTTCGGTGGAAACTGGCGGAGCTACAACACTGTTTGTCAGACCAGGAGACTGTCTGTAGCGTCCGAACCGCTTTGGCTGCAAACTAATATGACCCTACTCTGGAAATGGGAGACTCTCACCAACACAATGGGTTTCTCTGTTTTGCTCTACAAGTGTCTCGTCTAAAGGTAACCGTTACTAGTTTCAAAAATTCATGGATGTACGGAAGTAGTTTTGTGCCAACAAAAAAGAGGTTAAATATGTGTCAAAATATTTCTGAGCTATCTTTTATTTCCAAAATTTAGGACAGACACTTCAAAACCTTGTTTCTAATGATACATTTTTTGACTGTCTGTTTTGCCATTTATGAATGTGTTCAATGCGTCATGTGTGAATGTTTTGTTTGTATGTTTACTATCTAAATGTATCTTTATCCCATCTGACATGCCACAACTGAAGTTCCTTCTGGAAAAAAAGTAATTCAATTATATTCAGTGCATTGATGAACTCCCATCCGAAACTAAGCTACCCGTTTCCCTGCAAAACAAGACCACTAATCACGTTATTGTATCGTAGTTTACATCAAATGCTCCGGGAATGGATCCCCACCCCCACACCCACACACACACACACACACACATTCTAATGAGACCACAAATGGTCCAGTCCAGATTGAGCTGAGGAAACAAGGTGCATTATGTAGGTGGGAGGTAACCAAACCATTGACACACAATTAGCATGAAGCCCAGACCTTGGAACTAGCATTGAGGCTGCCGAGAGCTCGCTTGACAGAATGAAAAGATTAAGACATAAGAAAAGATATAGGGGGCATGGGAAAGTCCATAGGGGATACGGAGCGACTGAAGAACGCCCAATGAGTGAAGGCCGACAATTAGGCAATGAATGTTATTGTGAAAATTAATGTGCCTGAAACAGCTGCCAAGTGTCTGTGCATTCCTCCATACCAAAGAGAGGCATTTATTTGGACATGGCTTTGGTTTACCCCCTATATATGTACACGCAAGCCTGTCAAAGAAAGAAAGACTGATGAAGTAGTAGCAAACTATTGAAGTACAAAATTACCTCAGGTACCAGTAGCGGATTTAGGTGTGGGCGACATGGGCAGCTGCCCAGAGAAGGCATCTTGCCTTGGGGTGGCACTGGGCGCCCGCACAAAATTTGTAATGGTGACATTTGCGCGATAGGTAATCTATCAAATAGCGCACCTCTAACTTTGTACAGTACTAATGCAATTAGTAAAATCAGTCACACTACGAAATGCTACCAAATAAACTAAACTTCATAATACTGTGAATATATAGTTTCACAGAAATATTTTTGCATTTTCTTCTGGTTTATGTGAAATCGTTAATAATATAGAACCAGTCTGCACACCACCAAGGTGAATTGGTTTAGTCTTGACTCTTGGTTGACAGTGTTGGGGGATGGGTAATGTATTGATGCTCGAGTGCCAAATCAACGCAAATAGATAAGAAAAGGTCTAAGCCAATCAGGTGCCCAGTTTAGGAAAAAGAGGAAAGAAGAAGAGGAGAAACACGCAAAAGATAAAGGTATACAGCTATGTCAGTATAATATTATGCATGTAATTTAAATAGGCTAGTATAACACTTATGTTTGTTAGCCTATGTTGCTATGTTGCTTGCTATGCTATTACACATAGGGCGACAATATTCCGTTTTCTGTCCAACTAGCTTACATAACATTGGATATACATAGTTTCACACAGTTTCATCATGATAATGTGTGTAGCCTGCAGCAAAACGATTACAACCTAACTTAACCACATTATTGATTTGGTTAACTTTCATTGAGGTGACATCATAAAGGTTTTCTGTGATTGTATTGACTTGGTCCTGAGCTCAGTAAGGGGAATTTCCAATGCTGTAGGATAACTTAAAAGACGTCTATATTATGCTGATATTTTGCATCTTTTGTGATATATTGAGTCTTTTGGGTTGTCTATTGCCTAGAATTAGCCACGGAGGTTGTATGGTTCATTTGGTTCCAAAAATTCTGAAAGTTTGATAAATTGTGCATAATGACATGTATATTTAATTGTGCAACAAATGTATTTAGGTTGTCAGACTCATATACCGTATTTCAATGCAAATTCAGGGTCACTTCTGAAATATTTTGGAGCACCCTCTGGCACTGGCCAGGATGAGGAGCCATCTACCTCCTCAGCCAAATAGGCCTCTTCACAAATTTTCTCGGAGCCTCAGGATGAGGAGCCATCCACCTCCTCAGTGTCACGATGTGGGTGTGGGAATGACCAAGGCGCAACGCAGTAGTTAGCGCAGCTCGACATGTTTCTTTACAGAACAGCGAACTACACGAGAAAACAACAAAAGGTACTAAATACACAGTGAAACGGTGTGCAGCTCTCACGGGAGGCAAACACTAACAAGGAACCACACACACACAGGTGGAAAAGGAACACACTAAACAGGAACACCAATTAGAGACAACGCAATGCAGCTGCCTCTAATTGGGGACCAACACAAATAAACACCATAGAGTCTGCTAGACTACTCCCATGAATGTAACCCTGTCAGCCCTAGAGATGCCTATGGGCATCTCTAAACCTAACCCTGACACTCAGACACACAGGTGTCTTCACAAATGTTGTCTGAGCCTGAGGATGAGAATGAAGACCCATTTGCTACCACTTCTCCCAGCAGTATTCTTCAGCTGTGTTTGTGCGCACGTGTGTGTGTGTGTGTGTGGGTACACACACATGTGTTTATGTGTACATCCCTTCATAACATAAACAAAGTTAAATGATTTCCCTTTTGCAAAGTTTTAACTTTCCATATTGTAGGTAAAAATGATGATTTTATTATTACTGGGTATGCATGTGGGATGTTCCACCATTATAAATGCTGTGAAGAATGTGTGTAAACTAATGCCCATGTGCTCTCCATTAGAAATGCCTGTAGCAGTATCCCCACCAAATCCTGCTGCTGAGGATGAACCACTGTCTACAGAACCTGCTGACTGGCCTTCAGTTCTGACTGACATAATTCAGACACAACTAGTTTGCAGAGGACCAAGTGAGGTACCACCTAACTTTGTTTTCTCCCTAGAAGTTGGTTGGTGTATTCTGAAAGAAACAACAGCCTCTTCTGCTTCTGCTGCAAACTCGTATTTATTTGCTGATATCACATGACAGCAGTCCAGAACTGCATGAAAACATGGAAAGAACTGGCAATGAGGATCAAAAAATGGGAAACAAATGATAAGCATGAGATGGCACTTATGGAGGCTGAGAGGATAAGATGGAGAGAGGTGTTGACACGTCTGACTGCTATTGTGCAGTCTCTGGCAATTAGAAATCTGGCACTAAGGGGACACACAGAAACTCTCCATCAAATGGACATTTCCTCAAAGAGGTTCAGTCATGAAAGAGCACCTTAACCGTGTCCAAAAAGGGACCTTGAGTCACACCACCAGCTACCTTGGCCACCAAATACAGAATTAACTAATTGATTTATTGAGCAGCAAGGCTATTTCATTAATTGTGAGTGACATCAAGCTGGCAAAATACTTATCATTCTAGATTACACCTCAGATGTCAGTCACACTGAACAGTTGTCAGTTGTCATTGAAGGAGGAGCCCCACATAAAGGAACATTTTATGGGGTTTTTGGAGGCAGAGGAGTCCACAGGCCAACATTTGGCATGCCTGATTCTCAAAAGATTAGAGGATCTAAAAATTCCTTTTGAGGATTGCAGAGGACAGTCTTATGATAATGGGGCCAACATGAGAGGCAAAAACAAAGGGATCCAAGTCAGACTCCTGGAAATGAATCCAAGAGCTCTATTTGTGCCATGTGGGGCTCACACATTGAACCTGGTTGTGGCTGACGCTGCTAAAAGTTCTGTCGATGCCACAGGTTACTTTGGCATCTTACACAAACTGTACACCTTGTTCTCAGCCTCCACAAAGCGATGGGCCATCCTGAAAAAACATGTGGACATCACTTTGAAGATGTGGACTGAGACAAGGTGGGAGAGTAAAGTTAAGAGTGTCGAGCCACTGAGGTATCAGGCAGCAGCGGTGAGAGAGGCACTGATTGAGGTGAGGGATCAAACCAAAGACCCTGTGATAAAGATTGACGCCCTGTCCTTGTCAGAGGAGGTGGGATTATACTGCTTCAGCATCTGTACATGTTGAGCCAGATCCAACATGTGAGCAAGCTGATGCAGTCTCCCAGTATACATGTGGATGTTGTAGTCAGTCTTCTCAGAAAGACCGAGAGAGGTCTCAGTAACTACAGGGCAACAGGCTTTATGACTGCACAAACGTCAGCCAAGGACTTGCGAGGTTATGAATGTAGAGGCCGTTCTACAACAAAAAAGACTGAGGTCCACAAAGCAGCACTTTTCATACAAATCATTTGATGAGCCTTTGAGTGATGCCCTGAAGGGGGGATTCACCCAGGGGCAACATACAAGCTAGAACCGGCACTGGGTATCGTATTAGGTCAACCTGGGATCCATAGTCCTACTTGGGATGCCACCCAGTGCAGTCAAATTCAAACGCAGGAAACAAATGATCCATGGTGGTATTTTTCATTGTGATCCTCATCCAGAGTACAATACTACAAGTCTATAAAATACAAGTACACAGGAAGTACTGAAAAGGTCCCCTGCAATAGTTGCTGCCCAGCAGGCCATTGTGTGTGAAATCCCCCTACAGACTGATTTCATAAACAACAGTCATGCTGAAATATGTGGTAATTACATTTCTTACTGTAGTTGAGAGAACAAATCAGCAACACATAATTCAGATCTGTCCTCTCTGGGCTTCACAGTCACTGAAAAAAGAGTATACCTCAACTTAAAATTGGTGTCTTCATTCCCAGTATGTGTGGAAATAGGTATGCGAAAATGACTAACTGTGAGTGTGATAATTGATACACGTCTTTTTAAATTTGCACAATGATTAATTGAATAAACCAATTCCCATAGCGCATTCAGAGTAATTGCTTGACTTAGGAAACTCTGTGAAGCAATTTTTATTGAGTCGTTTCCACAGTTCTGTGTTCTTTGTCAACTTAGGCAGGTCTTGGCAGCATTGATCTCAGTTGTGTCTTTCTTTGCTCTATAGAAATTCCCAGACAAGGGATTTAGCATACACTCCATAAATGGAGGAATTACTATCAGTATGCATTCAATGTTATATGATGAGGTGGTGGCCAGCAGAGTGAGTAAACATTTAGATAGGCGACCCACCCACAGATGCATACTTGGCAGAGTAAGGACTTGGCCCATGAACATGTTTGTATGTGTTATGTTATGTGCTGTGCTTTGGCCTGACTGGGGACTGCTTGTTGACCATTGCTTGTAGACAATCACTTTTTCCATGTTTGTGTCTTGAAGCTGAGATCATGGATGATTTGAAGGAGACTTCTCTGTCTGATGGATAGCCTACTCTGAGAAAAACCTCTGAACTCAAACATTTACAGCAGAGGCACTGTAAATGTCCAATGTAGTTACTGAAGTCAAATTTGACTTTACCTCACCCCAAATCAGTGTCAACCAGACTATCGTTCCAAATCTAAGACAAGATCACAGAAAATCCCATCGCAAATACTGTACAGTGTGTTATTTTTTCCCCAGGGGACAGGACACTAGTTCAACCGTTTGCCAAGCACAGAGAGCTAGGTGGCAATTAAGTCAGCATCCCCCTGAATTAGAAAACTAAACAAAATAAAACAAAATGCTGAGCCAGCAGTGTCACATTGTAACTCATACCAGATGGGGCGTGTTGTCCTCTTAGCGTCTGCAGATGAAACAGGCTGTGTAGTGGCACTGCAAACGTTTGATACCAGTTGTGGTTCGCTGCTTTAGTACTTATCAGACGCTTCTGGCATATAAGCAGTGACGTGTTCAGAACATTTTGAATGGGGTGGCCAAGGTGGGGCACAGAACCGGTTTAGGGGGGTCATAACATTTTGAACCTTAATCGATGCAAGATGGATTTTTGGAATATAATTTCAACGCTTTAAATGCTTCAGCTAAGAAATATCACATTTACATAAGTATTCAGACCCTTTACTCAGTACTTTGTTGAAGCACTTTTGGCAGTGATTACAACCTCAATTCTTCTTGGGTATGATGCTACATGCTTGGCACACCTGTATTTGGGGAGTTTCTCCCATTCTTCTCTGCAGATCCTTTCAAGCTCTGTCAGGTTGGATGGGGAGTGTCGCTGCACAGCTATTTTCAGGTCTCTCCAGAGATGTTAGATCGGGTTCAAGTCATGGACATTCAGAGACTTGTCCCAAAGCCACTCTCCTGCGTTGTCTTGGCTGTGTGCTTAGAGTCATTGTCCTGTTGGAAGGTGAACCTGTACCCCAGTCTGAGGTCCGCTCTGGAGCAGGTTTTCATCAAGGATCTCACAGTTTTTTGATCAGTTCATCTTTCCCTTGATCCTGACTAGTGTTCCAGTCCCTGCCACTGAAAAACATCCCCACTGCATGATGCTGCCACCACCATGCTTCACCGTAGGGATGTTGCCTGGTTTACTTCAGACGTGACACTTGGCATTCAGGCCAAAGTGTTCAATCTTGGTCTCATCAGACCAGAGAATCTTGTTTGTCATGGTCTGAGTCCTATAAGTGCCTTTTGGCCAACTCCAAGCGGGCTGTCGTGTACCTTTTACTAAGGAGTGGCTTCCGTCTGACCGCTCTACCATTAAGGCCTGATTGGTTGAGTGCTGCATAGATGGTTGTCCTTCTGGAAGGTTTTCCCATCTCCACAGAAGAACTCTTGAGTTGTGTCCGAGTGACAATTGGGTTCTTCGTCACCTCCCTGACCAAGGCCCTTCTTTCACGATTGCTCAGTTTGGCTGGGCGGCCAGCTCTAGGAAGAGTCTTGGTGGTTCCAAACTTCTTCCATTTAAGAATGATGGAGGCCACTGTGTTTTTCAATGCTGCAGAAATGTTTTTGTACCATTCCCCAGATCTGTGCCTCGACACAATCCTGTCTCGGAGCTCTACGGACAATTCCTTCGACCTCATGGCTTGGTGGTTATTGCTCTGACATGCACTGTCAACTGTGGGACGTTATATACTGTAGACGGGTGTGTGCCTTTCTAAATCATGTCCAATCAATTGAATTTACCACAGGTCGACTCCAATCACGTTTTAGAAACATCTCAAGGATGCTCAATGGAAACAGGATGCACCTGAGCACAATTTCCAGTCTCATAGCAAAATGTATGAATACTTATGTAGATAAGGTATTTAAGTTTTTAATTTTTTATAAATGTGCAAAAAGTTCAAATGTTCGTTAAATTCTGTTTCCGCATTGTCATTATGTGGTATTGTGTGTAGATTGATGAGGAAAACATATAATCTAATCAATTTTAGAATAAGGCTGTAACGTAACAAAATGTGGAAAAAGGAAAGGGGTCTGAATACTTTCCGAATGCACTGTATCTGGTGCTGTCTGGCCCAAAATAATATGGCATGTCATATTCTTTTTACGTATCGGTCAAAATTGGGTGGCCAATCAGATTTCAGGGGTGGCCGTGGTAACCCTCTGGACACGCCACTGCATATAAGCCTACATAATTGCACTAGAGAATGTGCCAGAAAGTCATAGAAACAATATATTATATTCCAAAGATGCAGACATACAAAAGTATGTAAGCCATTTTTCTCTTTCCCGCAGTTTATTTCATTGATGCTTTCATGTCAGTTGAAAGGCATCGACTTGGCTGCATTAAGCACAGCATTGAGGAACACTGTTGAAGGCAACGACACAGCTTTGATGCAGATGTGAACTTGAACACTCCTTATTATGTAGATCTCTTTTTGCCTGTTATTTCACGTGCAAGTATTTCACCAATGAGCCAGTGATTGTCCTCCAGGTATCCATCAAGGCCTTTAGATTCTGTAAGCATAAATGAACACCTGCCTCAAAACTAACTAATCATTAATAAAAAGTTTACTTGCAAAAAGCTATATATCAATTTTCAGAAATGTTGGTAAATTAGCTTTTATTGTTCAAATAACTTATGAAAGAGATTGGTGTGCTTTTTCACTATCTAATCATGGCATGGGGTTGTTCAATGACAGACATGTACTTGTTTGAGACCTATCACTAGATCATTTAATTCCAGAGAGATAAATAGTCAATGTTTTGTTGCAAAACGCTATATATATATATACGCCTCACTCTCAGAGAATGTAGCACTGATAGGTCAGATGTCACAAGTAATAAAACATTTTACAAAAACCTGTACAAATGATACAGTTGTGACGTCAATATTTTAACAAAATAATTTATTTAAATGAATCAATACAGTAATATGAGTTATGTATGTAAAGTATACAGGAAACAAACATTCCATTCCAGCTAAACAATGTATACAGCATATAGATTTTTGCAACAAAACCCATTTTAATACACATTTAAAATCTATTAATTAAAAATCTGAGAACAATAATATATTTCACAAACAAAAAAGGTACCCATAAGCAATCATTTCTGATAAAAAAAACTAATGTGAAAAGTTAATGGATATAGTGTTTTGGAACTAAACTCTTCGTATGATTTTCCAGTCAGTAGATTATCATCTTCAGCTTTAACTACATGGAACATAGGCAGGCCACTTCCCAGAATAGGTTTTAGTATCAGTCAACAACTCTGAGTCTTGTTAGTGAATAAGGCTTAGGTTCCTCTGACAATGCTTTTAATTAAAAGCCACATCATTTAAGCCTAAGGAAAGCTGTTATAGTTTCATCATGCCTCATGATGCTGGAGTCTTAGGAATAATCAATCTTTATAAACAAGCTCTGGGAGGATTTTGAACGAACTGGATGATTTAATAAAGTCAATAATATTGCCACACCACATCCTCTTATAAACATTGAGGACAAGTCAAAGTAAACAGAGTAGATCAAAACCATTTAAATGGGAGTTTTATTCAATGACACTTGTGGATTTTAAAATAGTTTCGCTCACCCCTAATCTGCATGGGAAATTGCCTCTAGCTCCTTTCGCACCTTCAGTGAAGACACAGGGAGATACAGAACATTAGGAACGCCTTGTTGGCATCTCCGTCATTATCACTCGCTTGGAAAACAATTTGTTCCAGTTTTAACTTGACACGTTGATAACGTCATGTGGCGAATGTTGATAACTTAGTCACCCTCTGCACTGCTAAACTAACACATGTAATCATGTGACGTTGTGTTTGAATAGGAGCTCTATTGAATCTGTACCTCTGAAGCATTACAGATTACACTTTAGAAATATAAAGGTAATTTCAGATTGAGCCAACATATGTATCATTTACCGTGAATGCAGTCTCCGCTAACGCGGGAACGTTACCTATTCAATCCGTACAGTGGAAATTCAGCGATAAAGCCCAATTAAAATGTAAAGGAAATGTTCCCGCGTTGGCGGAGACGGCATTCACAGTAAACGCTGCATTTATCGGCTCAATTGGAAATTATCTTGACATTTCTATCGCAAAATCTGTAACGCGTCAGCGTTAAGGCTTGAATAGAGCCCTACATTTCAATCACGCTGTAACACTGAACTTGTGCGATACAGATTGAATAAAGCCCAATGAGTGTTTGTCCATTTGTCTCTATTGAAATAACATTAACTGTGTTTACCCTATGTTATGTTGCTCAGAAATATACAGTATACACTGTAGCAATTCCATTTCATAACCAGCTAATGGTAATTATTACGATAAGACAATTCAGGAACACAATTTTGGCAACTTTCCAACTACAACAAATCCTTCTACGGCAAGTACGTATACAGTGTCTACCCACTTCTCTCATTTTATGTAGTAGGACAATGCTCCCTTTATGCAGCCCTGTTTCCCTCTCACCTATAGGGGTATGTCTCCCTTTCTAATTCACATATAGTTGGAGTTGCTATGCAATCTTTGACTCCTCTATCAGTTTAATTTTGATACCCTGCCATGCCAATCTCACACAAAGTAAAGAGAGAGAGAGATGCTGTGAGGTTCATTTTAATTCATCTTCTCTTGTATTTACACAAGGTTCATTTGAACTTACTATCATTATGTGTTATTATTATCTCAGCATCGGCAGGGTACTGCATTCCCAAGCAGGCTTCGTCAACATTGGTCTCGGCAGGACAGAACCTCTCCAGGAGCCCACAGTAATTCTACCAGATTTGGGTTGTCACTCTTCGCTTGGTTCATGGCCTCTCACTCACTCTTTCTCTCTCTCTCCCTCTCTCTCTCGATGACGGAGAAGATAAGCATGTTGCGTACTGGATAACCAGGCTACGAAAAATTGTTCTGCTCAATAAGCCAGATGTAAATAATTGTTGAAAGCAATACAGGGCCCTGCGTCGCTGAGTCCGCTGGATGTTGTGTTTGGCTGCCAGCACTGTGGCTCAGTTTCATTTAGGTACTCAATGGCCTTTTCAAATGTTTTGTTCAATTCAGCCCAAGCTTTATGTAAACTGCTCACAACAGGCTTAGAGTCCTTAAGAGTATAAAATACCTTACCACCCACATTATTGAGCTGCTATATGAGCTCAAAGTTGTCTATTTTAAGTTTCCGTTATTTTTAGACATCCCCCACAGGATTGCAGTGAGATTGCTTACCGCATGGCATGCTCACTTTGTATTGAAAGAGACCTTTAAATAAATATTTTTTTATTCTGTTATTGGCTTTTTACATTTACAAAGCATGTTATAGTTTTATCAAAAGTGGAAAATACTGATGTTACATATGTAACAAATGTAAAAAATAAGTATTCGATCTTACTTTCCCTGAAAGTAAGAACATATACTTCAGCATGTGAAAATATCCATAAAACAATGCTTAAGTCATTTAAGTTAATAAACAGTACAAAAATGGACAAAACACTGACAATGATAACGTCCATGATTTCCCATGAATAAAAACATTTACACAAGTTCATAGTCTTAGTAGGGCGAAGTTCACGTCAAGATGGGATGGATCAGCTATCCTTTCCCAAAACTTTTGGCTGGTCGAATAACACTCAGAGGATTAGAACACAGACTATTCACACCAGAACCTTCCCTTCCCACTCCCGTCAACAGAACCACCAGTATCCTCCCTATTCAGGGACTTGATTAATCCTAGCTCTTGGAGTGCTTAGCCAGTCATCTGAGAGCACATACAGCCAGAGAAAGTGGTTACCGTGCTCGTGTCATAACATTGGCAGGCCTTGATTACCGTGCGAACAAAGTTGTGTGCTCATTTTCGCACCGAGGGCTGTATCTTGATGCTTACAGGTGCAGTGGGATCAAGCACACATGCTTCCTTTTAAAAATGAAGAATTGGGACAAAAAAGACACAGGCTGGGGTTTCTATTGCTATGGCCTTTGGAATTTCTCCTACGAGGGTTTCAATGTTATCACTCATCTTATCTTTCACTTGTGAATGTAACAGAAGTTTTGCAAAGGAGTGGCATTATTGGTAATACAGACCAGCTACATCTGATTAAGATAAAATGGAGCTTTGCAGTTCCTAAATTGAATTCAGACACAGGCTTTTTGTTCCAACCATTTGGTGTTAATGTATACTGCATAATGACGCCTCAAAGAGATGAATGATTGTACAGTTACAGTATGAGGTCTGGAAAGGACTGGTAAACTCTTCCAAAATGTTTTAACTACATTAGAAGTAATATTACAGGTGTCCTTTTCTGCCTTACTACATTTAAGGTTGTCTTATTTGCACAAAGAAATTAATGGAGACTGCTAGTCCAATGTTCTCTGCTTCTTATATACATTGTCTTAGTTTGTCTTTCAGAGAACATACCATATTGTACAGGACTGTGATAAATAGTCTCATACATATTGCTCGGCCTCCCCTTCGTTCAGAATGGTCACTGACCCGTCCCCACTGTTCATCTCAATGTCCATCTCTTTTGCAGCAGCGCTCTCCGGCAGCAGGGCCAGGTCCTTGAACACATCCACGTAATGGCCGAAGCCGGGGCCCCAGTTCAACATGTTGTCCCAGTTGAAGCCCCCAGCTTGCTGGCCCAGTTTATTGGGCAAAGTGTAATGGTCCGTCATCGGCGCCTGCGTAGCGGGCCCTCCCTCGGCCCACCGGCTGGAGTAACGCCTCTGCTTGAGCCGCCCGCCGTAGTCCTCGTCGTCGGCGTCCGACTCGTTGACCTGCGACAGCTTGGGCACCCTGGAGCTGTAGGCCACGGGCTTCTCCCGGTCGTACTCCATCTCTGAGCAGGTGAAGGAGTCGTGCGAGTCACTCTCAGATGATGACTCCGGGGGTGCGGGGATGCCATCGGCCGGGTTGCGGACCCGCGACAGGGGCCTCCGGCAGTCCTCCTCGGACGAGGAGCGGCCGTGGTCGGCGCTGCAGATGCTGGGGTTGCGGGGCCGTGGCGTGTTGAGCCGCTCCACCTCCTCGATGGACAGCCCCACAGGGGGCCCCGTCTCCAGAGGGATCTGCTCGATGGGCTGCTTGAGCCGGCTGCCCGGCCGGGAGCCGTGGCCCGCCATGGTCTGGGGGCTCTTGCTGCGGCGGCCCAGCCGGGTGGCGTAGTTGAACATGGCACCCGGCTGGCCCATCTCGTTGTGGTGCAGGTCCAGGGGGCTGCCATCCCGGCGGGCCAGGTTCAGCTCCCTAGTGGGGGTGTTGCGGTAGAAGGATGAGGGCTTGGTGAAGGGGGCCGGGCTGTGCCTGGAGAGGGGGTTGGGTGTGGGGCAGGCTGAGTGGCTGAGAGGGGTGGACCTCAGAGCCTGGCTGTACTGGGGCTGGTAGGTATAGCTGGTGGCCCCCAAGGGCAGGGGAGACTGTCTGGCGAAGCCCAGAGGGCTGTGTCTCTGGATGGAGAACTTGGGAGTGTGGCTGCGGAACTGCTTGTAATGCTGGATGATGTCGGCATCGGACGGGGCGATGCTGCTGGCGTTGTCTATGTCATAGTGCTCGATATCTGCCTCAGGCATCTGGCAGGGGGCACACGGGGCGCTGGGGATGGTCTCGTTGTTGTGGGGGATGTCTGTCTCGTCGTAGATCAGGTAGGGGTTCTCCCTCTCGATTATGTCAGGCTTGGGGTTCCCCTCAGGCTGCTTCCTCACCGTCATGTCGTCGCTGTACGGCGGGATGTTATCTGGGTCGTCAAACGCCACATTCTCACTCCCTTTCTTCTTCTTCTTCTTCTTCGTCTTCTCCTTGGGCTGCTTCTCCTCCTTTGGAACATTGGTCTTGTTGCGGCCCTTGCAGTGGTTGCAGAGGATCAGACTGAGCACTACCAGGGCCAGGGCAGTGGCACAGCTGCCAACAATGGCTGGTACTGCCCAGATGGGCAAGGTCAGCTCCTTGTTCGTGGGGCTCGGGCTGCAGATGAAGCCGCCGTTGTTGGCCGTCTTGCAGACGGTGCCCTGAGGGCACTGAACCCCCAGGCACGCCACCAGGGTCTCGCAGGTCTTGCCAGTGTAGAACTCAGAGCAGACGCAGGTGTAACTAGAGTGGGCGCCAGGGACGCAGCTCCCTCGGTTCTGGCAGGGGTTGGAGGCGCATTCGCCGGGCGGGAGGCACTGGTAGGTGTACCACTGGTTGACGCACATCAGGCCATCCCAGCAAGGACTGCTCTCACACAGGTTGGGCCCTCTGCAGCCGATCTTGACGGCTGGGCTGGTCTTGGAGATGGTGACAGTGCTGTGATCTCCGCTGAAGGGAAGATTTTCCCCATTGTACTTCACATAGGCCAGGCAGCCGTCAAAGCCTGCGGAAAGAATAGGGAGAGGAAGAGAAGTTCACATAACAGGAAGCACTCCTGGACAGCTATTAAGACAACACAGTGATAATTTCCGAATGAAGTTTGATCGCTTTTCAGAATGTGCCAAGTGGCTGGGATCGCCAACTTGTAAATAACAGCAACTGAAAGCTATAATCAGAACTGGAGGAATTTTGCTTAGTCTGCAAATTGGTTCAGCATTGGCCAAAATCTCAATGCAATTTCCTCATGGAAAACACCTCAACAAATCACATTCTCAAATAGGTAAATAAATCATTGGCAATTCTGAGAGAAGCCAATGTAATTATTTTCTAAAACATAGGAGGCGGATGCCAGACAATCTTTCTTCAGACCTTGTATCGCTTCAAGACATCCATCTGGAAGAAATGCTTTGGTGACTAATTCAAACCTTCGCTTTCATTTTGCTTCACAAAGTTCCCTCACAGATATAAACACGTTTATTGAATTTATCCCATTTTGTTCTATTCATTAGATCCTTACTAGTTGAATGCACACCAGACCACAAATGAGCGAGGGTCAGTTCCTATTTGGTGTAGGTGTGGCCCCAAGAAACCAGGACCAGATTATCACTGTGCTAGGCAAGGCAGCCTGCCATTGTGTGAAAGAGGCCAACAAATCATTGAAATTGCAAATGTTTTACCATGTTAGTCCATAGTATTAAGTCATTTTCTTTCTACTAAAAACCTGACATTTACAGTAGTGTATCCCTTCCCTCTGGAAGCCCTCTTGTTCACCCTATCCAAACTATTTACAAGTTAGAAAACATTTGATATGTGACATTTGATATGTGATTTAGGCCTAATCCAAGACAAGATTCCATGGCAATAAGATGAAAGCATGAAAGCATCAAAGGCGGGGATGCCCACCTAATCGAACTACTATTGTCTAGAAATGATTTGTAAAAGATTAACTCTCTTCTACAAGTTGTCCAATGTCTAATAAAAACACAATTTACATTAGCTCCAAAGAACAGGACTGCAACATCACCTAATATGGTCCGGTTCAACAGAAGACCTTATATCAATTGAAAAAGGTATCTACCATTCACATACTGTATGACAATAACAGCAACTTCACACATCACCAACTCACCTGATGCAATTTTCTGCTGGGTGGGCCCGGAGGGGTCTCCCCCGAGGGACATAGTCAGGACGTTGAGACCCCCGAAGTCCTGGGTGGGGTGCTGGATGAGCTTGAGGAGGGCCCCATCCAGGTGGAGGGAGGTGGCGGAGCCATTCTTGAAGACCTGCAGGATGTGCCACTGGCCGTCTGATAGGACCATCTCTCCCAAGATCCTCTCCACTTTACCCCCCACGCCCACATCAGAGATGTAGTGGACATTGCCGTTCTTCAGCTGGGGGGAAGAGACAGAGACTGAGTTAGATGGATGGACAGATGTGGACAGACGAATTGACGGACAGATGAATGGATTGGACAGGAATGCAGACAGACAGGCAGACAGGAATGCAGGCCTGCAGACAGACTGAAACTGTATTGTACATGTTTGTTGAGAAGGAGAGAGTGGAGAAAGCATGATGATATGATTATATGCTCAGGCTCTGATAATTCTCAACTCAGGGATGTTGTTGATGTTTCATTTCAGTTGGAGAGCGGTTCTTGTTTTGTAATACTAATAATCTATTTATTTACAGTACTGTTATTGTACCAGTTAAGTTAATTGAAAACACATTTTCCTTTACAACAACGACTGTTGCAGTGCAGAGGTAAAGGTTGCATATGCCAAATATCAGTAAACCAGCTATTATTATGATCATGTTATGTATGCAGGAACTTTAATAGTATTACCTTCAATATGAATAAACTATATCCATACACAACAGAGTTAATGGTATAAAAATAATTAATCAAAATGACAGTGTGCCAGGCATTGTATATGGTAATCTCATATATTTCACCCTAAAGTGGAAAAGTAATCTGACACAAAACGTCAGCAATGGTATGTAGCTTTAGGAGGAATTGATTTTAAAGGCCCACAACGAAATCTGGAAACGGAAAAAATCACACAAGCCAAAAACACAGGAAACGAGATCTGGAGAACCAATTTAACTTATCTCTTTTACATCACATTGTTTATACCCTATGCATATATATATATATGTATATATGTCTATTTTCAAGCAGTACATTCAATATTGTTCTTTTGGCCGTATAGTAGTAGTGGTGGGAGGGATTCTGAGGGCACGCTCTGCACCGGACAACATAACCAGAGAGACCCGGTGTGTCCTGGAGAAAAGGAAGCGGACTGGGGGAAAATTGAAGAGGATGAATGAGAGCTCGGGCCCTTGGGCAGCTGCCCCGGATCAGTCAAAGCCAGAATAAAGGAGCATATGGTGCGTATATGTAAGGGTAATGGGAGGAGGTGATAAAGACACAGGTCCCCTTATAGCTTTAAAGGGGGGAATGTACGTATGTGTGACAAAGTGGGGACTGAGTGGCAGATGGAGAAGCAAACACAAACTAACGTGTATAGAAACTTCCGAATGGTTTGGCAACAGCAGACAAACACGTTAACACTAGAAGTGTGTCTCTGCAGGCATACAGTATTTGTATTGTGTATGAAAACATGTGCATGGCTCGTTAGATAGGGTTTCGCTCCATGGAGACTTCCTTTACCTTGATGGTGGTGTAGTTGCTGCTCTCCTGGACGTGGAGCAGGGTGCCACTCTTGCTGCGGGTGCGGAACTTGACCTTGAGGCTGCTGGGCCTAGAGAGGTCAGAGGTCAAGCCCATGAGGCTCTGGCGCAGCAGGATGTCCCGTTTGGGGCTCTGGCGCATAGCGTAGTCAAGGCGTCCAGTCCCGTCCAGTGAGAGAGCCGTATCGGCCGTGATGTCTATGAAAGAATGAAAAGCACAAGTCAGGGTAAGTCAAAGGAAATTATACAATCTGCGTCTGTGTGATGGTGAAATTCACAAGAAGTGTATGACTCAGATTGCAAGCACAGTCAGAAAAAATTCCCCTCCAAATGATTCTTACATTTCTCGCAGTATTTTCCAGTGAAGCCCTCAATGCATTTGCACTGCTGCCAGGACCAGTAGTCAATACAGGTGCCCCCGTGTCTGCAGGGGTTGGCTGTGCAGGCTCCCTCAAGTCTGGGACATCTACAGACAGACAGACAGACAGACAGACAGACAGACAGACAGACAGACAGACAGACAGACAGACAGACAGACAGACAGACAGACAGACAGACAGACAGACAGACAGTCAGACAGGCACAAACAAGTCAGCCCCCCTGGTGGACAGCCCGCCCTCAATAGGACCCAGCAGATGAGATTCCCGCAACACAAAAACCATAAAAGACCCAGGGAATTAGCATATTAAAAGATCTGTCCTCGCCACTATTCACAACCAACTAAAAGAAAGAATTTCCATTCTACAATTCTGTGATTACTATTCCAAAAAACTGTACATCTGCTATTTATATCAAAGATGGCTCTTCAGCTGTTCTTGAGGGTTGAGAGCTTTAGAAAATTACCAGATATCCTGCTGGGAGAGTTTGGGGTTTAGGGGGTTTGAGAGGGATGGAGGGATGGAGGGAAATACAGGAAAGAAGAAGAGAAGGGGGAGGGAGGGAGCCAGACCTGTCAAGGATGCCAAGAGATGCCAGGGCCTGACTGGGCTCCAGTGGGCGGCCGTTGACGGCAAACTCCATGATGCAGCCCACAAAGTCGTGGGTGGCAACCTGGCCGCGGCGATGAAGGACGGGCTCTATTGACCTGACGCCTCCCACCGAGAGCCTGTTGGGCCCAACGTCCAGGATCCTGCGAGGAGAAGGAGAAGCCGCTGGAGGTCAGCAACTCTCACAACGACACAGCCCCACAGGGCCTCAGACCCTTAGCAAATAAACTTTAGCAGACCCTCCCGGACCATTCCTCATCTGCCAGATAGCTCACTCAGAGAGTCTCATACACAGTCTCTCTCATTGCTATAGAAATAATCGCTATTTGCAAATGGAAATAAATACTTCCCCTATACCCAAATTCTCTTCTACCGAATTGAACCTTTCACTGTGTGAAGGTAGTTCATAGCTGTGTGTACTCTGCCAGTCTGGACTGTGTGTTAAGCTATACTTCATGTGTTCTTACCAGTCAGTATGCACAGCCACATTGCTCACAGCACAGTAGCCTGGCTCCTGATCGTCACCACACAGGTCGACTGTCAGGGATGCAGCCTGCATGACGAGAGGAGCAGAGACACAGTCACACACGTTATTCTACTTTGACTGTACAGCACACACACAGACATGCACATACTAACACACAACAAATCACCACACACGTTGCGCCTTCCTGATGGTTGTACCAGCTTAGACCATAATATCTTATTCAGATGAGCATTCCAGTTTGCAGAAAGAAGACAGACAACAGTAAACACAGCTGCATGACTGATTCTGTAAGTCACAATCAATGTTGTTTGATAGCATACTGTGTTCGAAACCACCATTGTGAAGATGGGAGATACTGTAGAACTAAATGTTCATCTGAGATTCCCTAAAATATGTTCAACTTTCCCTTTCCCTCTGTGTTCTCTGAAGCTTGACTCATGTGAAAAAAAGGGTGGCAAGAGAAATGGAAAGTGCGTGAACGTGTTGAAAAACCATGACAGCGTGCTCCACCTACACCAGGGTCTTAGGTAAACACGGAGCGGCCTGCTCAGAGCATGAGCACAAATCATCCAAGAGATGCCGGAGAGCGTGACCCCCTTCTCTGTCTTCCTCCCCTCCTGAGGTAATTGCTAACACAGAAACGTTTTACGGCACAAAAAAACAACAAGGGAAACAAGAGTCATTTGTCTCTGGGCTTTGTCGCTATTGTTGAAGGGCTAGGCATACACGTCAGAGCCAGATGGGAATTTTATTAATGCCTTTCTCTCAGATCAAAGTCCCTGCAGATAAACCGCAGCATACACACATTGTCAAGTGTCTCACACGACTGGCGAAGGGTTTTTCTTGAGGAAACACCCTTTGAAAATGAATATCAAGACCAGGAGCTTTGATTTTGTTTTCAGGGAACAGGGTAAACGAAACAGGGTAAACGAAATCAGTGGTCACTGTAAAGCAGTTTCCCATGACCAACCTTTTAGATGACAAATCCAGAAAGATGGCTGCTGTTGAACACTACAGAAACATGCTAATGTCTACAAAAACACGCTATTGTTGGATTATTTGTGTGGGAAGGCCAAGTTCAACACTTGTTGAGGATGAAAACAACAGAATGTATATGCTAAACTAACTGTAAATTATTTATGTGAGGCTTAAAACCACTCTCATTCCTCACAAGACAAAAGGAAATAAGGCAAAAATAGCCTAGAGAAGATGTGACTACAATTGTCGCAGTTAAATTGAGACATGACTGTATTTCAAATGTAAGCTAGGTTAGTGTTCTTAACTTAGTGGTCATACTATACTCATTACCATTGCTGTAATAATAAAGCTATAATAACAGAGCATAAACAATTTAAATAATGCTTGTTGGGGTGTCGATTTCAGTAGATTTCAAACAACAGTGTCCTTCACACTTGGTGAGTCATACATTAGTACGAATGGTGTCTGGTTTTGATCTGCTCAGAATCCAAAAGTGGAGGACCTGAAAAAAGGCCTTCACGGGACAACCTCAATGACCCACATCACCTTCTCCAAACACACTGATCAGGTTCGCTTTACACTGCCTCAGGGACTTGACACTTCAGGCATGACACATGCCCGCTCTGCTTTCATTCTTCTAGCTCGGCTACAGCCTCAACATGGTAATTCCTTAACCATACTATTTGCAGTGCAGTAAGGACAGCATCACATTTCTCAATGCATGTTGTGTACCTTTCCATTCTGTCACTCTGCACTCTCAAAGCTGACAATTTAAAGATTTTACCAGTTTCCTATGAAATCCCAATGCACGGTGGGAAATGACAGATCTGAAGTCCAGCAGGAGACTTACATTATAAAACTTTGGACAGGCTGCTGATTTTTTTCTCCCCACCATTGAAAAACTGGCAGAGAAAATACTAGATTCAAATACAAGGAATTTCAGCGTCTGACGCTATTTTGGAGGTCATATTGTAAATCACAACAAGCAATCAAATATAATTACAAACTAAGAAAACCCTATACAGAACTACCAGTGTGTGGGCAGTTGAATTATCATCTTATGGTTCAAAAAAGAATATGAGGCCAAATGTGGACGCTGCTCTCAGCTATAAAAACCTAAGAGGTCATAACTGCTATTGAATCATAAACTAATCTTCTATGTACATGTGGTAGCTTTAGGATTTTCCTCTAGATTTTTGCAATTAAGGTCCAATAAAACCATTAAGACTTACTATGAAATATATTTCCCAACTGTTTATGGTACAAAACAAATAAAGACTGCTTGGTAAAGCCATATATAACATGGAAATGCCTCTCACCATTCCAGCTCTCCTTGCGATGACCGTATGGAACTGTCCATCTGCAACCTTTATCATGGTCATTAGTTTATGGGTCCCGCTACCCAAGTTAAACGAAAAGCGCATCTGTCCCTCAAAGATCTCCAGAGCCAGGAATTCCGCCTTGTCTCCAGTCTGGTTGTCATGGTTGTACATGAGGAGAGCGTTGCTCTTCAGTGTGGCAAACTTGATGTAGATGTAGTTATTGTTGGGATCCAGGCTAGGAAACTCCATGTAGGACAGCTCCTCAAAGCCGTAGCTGTTGAGTTCACAGTGTTTTCCAAAGACCCCTGAGGAGGAAAGGAATGAATAAAAATCAAACAGCGAAGTCATGAATAATTCACAATACTGCATCTACTAAATTGCACCTAGCTGGGAATCTGTTGCCATCTGCTATCATAGGCTAACCATAATCATGCTAAGAAGAGAGAAACAGTTAAACAACATATATGAATAAATGTGACATGGAGACATACAATAAATGACAATGGGGATAGCAACAGTAATTTTGCCAATCCAGATAATTTTCAATCACCTAGCGGTTGCCCCTAAGTTAATACTTACCAAATGGACAATGACAGTAATATCCATCCACTCTGTTCTGGCAGGAGCCGCCATTAAAACATGGGTTACACTCACAGTGATTGATGATGGAATCACACGTTTTGCCTGGGTTCACAAAACAATACAAATTAAAATGAATGAGGTGGGGATGAAACAGGAAAATGTGCGGGGGGGGGGGGGCACACAGTTCTTAAAAAAAAAATTCAATACTATGCCGGCCCCCTGTCACTGAAGCTTAAAATCACAGGGGGTCTATGCTATTGTAAACTTATGAGTATTTCTTTGAAACTTGCATGAGTGAAAAAGTACATAAATTTGTATATATATATATATATATCTTACAACTATAGCCTCTTCATTGGTCCTCTGAGGCCAAGACACATGATACAATTATGATACAAATATTAATAGACACAGACAGAACAAGGTATGCAAGGGGCGAGACTGACAATGACCTGCAGCGTCGTGTATTTTTAGGTACTGACTCCTGCAACATGAGACAAATAGCTTAAAGGAGATAAATTCTTTCACCACAACCAGGCAGGGAAAACAGGAAGTGTGGAGTTCAATGTGGGGGCATGGAAACTACTGTAAGTCAATAGGTGCAATTCTTCAGGAGGGCCATTTGTCTTGATGAAACGCAAAGGTTTGTGGTCAATTGTTAAGGTCATAGTAAAAAAGGCAAAATGTCTGCTGTTGATCATTGGAAATGTCTTTCAGCAACTACAGTCAGCAGCTGACTAAACAGACATGATTCAAACTACTTTTCACATTTATGCTTCTCCATGTGCACTCCCTTCATTAAGAGTAATATTACTGTATTTATCATATCATCAACTTAGCATTACATTCAATCAGGGAGGGAGTGATTTACACAAAAAGAGAGTGGCTAGTCCTATTTAGTTCACTTTTCAAAATTACTGAGAGCAAACTTCACTACATATTACACCTCTAAATGTTTGACCAACAGAAATAACCTTAAATATCTCAAATATGCAGTACTGTAGAAAGAAAGACATGCAGAGGAATATGAGACTATATGAGACTAAGGCCCTTACTGGGTTCAATTTCGCATCATCCTTTTTATTAAAGTAAACATGACAAGCTGATATGCATCAAAGCTGATACCCCCCAACTAGTAATCATAAAACCCAAAAATGTTTGGCAGTCAGGCCTGTATGCTAGGGTTACAACACCTCTTGCAATCGTTTGGAGGCAAATATTTTACTTGGACAAGCAGGAGTCATGTGCAGTGTGTGTATACTTGAGCCTAGCTGAACATCTGTGGTTGTGTTGCTTATAAAATCGAAATGACTCCTAAGGCGGTGTACGGTACCTGCAAAGCCGGATTTGCAGAGGCAGTTGAAGCCACCGGGGTAGTTCTGGCAGAGCGCCCCGTTCTTGCAGGGGTTGGAGAGGCATTCGTTGACATCCCTCTCACAGGCCATGCCTGTGAATCCCTCCGGGCAGGTGCAGGAGAATCCCCCCACCAGGTTGTGGCAGGTCCCGCTGTTGTGGCACGGCGACGGCAGGCACTCGTCTATATCCGTCTCGCATAGCGCCCCCGCGTAGCCTGGCCTGCAACTGCAGGCGTATGGCTGGAGAGGGTGGTTTGTGACAAGGATCACCGGGACACTCTCCTCTGTCTTCATGTCTGGCCCCACGCTAAGACGCTTCTTGCAGCTGGCCCCGTTCTGACATGGGTTACGTGTGCAGGGGTCATGATCCACTGAGTCTATCTGCACCCCGCTCTGCCTGTGCAGAACATCTTTGATGCTCTGAAAGAAGGTGGCCACTCCACTGGGGTTAACATACTGTCCATGGCTGCGCTTTATGGCGGCCATCAGGAAAGTCTGGTTGTTGAGTACAAAGGCACCATACAGCTGTACTCCAGTGCCTAGCCCCGCCAGCTGTGAGTTTGCGACACGCACAAAGCTGAGGTAGTGATTGGTGAGGAAGGTGGTGACCCCCTGTGTACGGAGACGAATTAGGATACTGTTGTCCACAGTGGCGTTGGTGAACCCCATGAAGAAGACGCGGACGTTACTGCTGACAGAGCCATGGACACCATCACTACTTCGGACAGCTAATTCAAATGTTCCGTCTGTTGAGCGGGCCTTGGAGTTGAGGTCACAGGTGCCCGTTGGGATGGTGAACAGACTGGATGATGGAGGGGTCAAGGAGCAGTGGAAGCTGTCCTGGATGTCTGGGTCTTGGGGCTTCACAACCCCGAGGGTCCCTCCAGGGAACATGTTTCCGAAATAGTGGACATAGATCTCCACGGAGCGCGGCTCTGATGGGTTATCATTCTGATCACTGACTTTTACATGGACCGTTCCGGTGGAGGACATCTGAGGGACGCCGGAGTCCTTGATCACCACCGAGAGGTAAAAGTCACTGATCTGCTCCCTGTCGATCTCTCGACTGGTGGTCAGCACTCCAGCAGGGCTGAGGCTGAAGTAGTTGCTGGCTGAGCCGGCGCTGAGCAGACTGTATGAGAACGGACCTTGATTAGGTGAAAGGTCTGGGTCAGTTGAGGAAAGAGTTGCAACGTCTGTCCCCGCTCGCTGGTTCTCCATGACCTCTGCATTCACAGTCATCAGATTAGGACCGTTATCATTAATGTCCTCCAGATTCACGATCAGGGTTGCACTTCCAGTTGCGGAGGGTGAGCCAGAGTCCACAGCTAGCATAGTCAGGTTGAACACAGGAGTGGTTTCCCTGTCCAGCTCAGCTGCTACAGACACTTGGCCAGTCTGGGGGTTGATGTTGAAGATGTTTTTCTTGAAATCTGAGGCTATGGAGTAAGAGAATCTGCTCCAGCTTGGGACAGAGTCAGAGTCCTGGGCACTAACGAAGGTGACCAGACCGCCAGGGGAGAGACCCTCACTGATCTGAACATCATATAGTTCCTGGCTGAAAACAGGAGGATCATTGGCATCCAGAATTGTGATGTTCACGAAGACCTCGTCGATATCCGCCCCACGGATGCTTCCCGCGTTCTTTGCCAGGACTTTGAGGGAGATCTTCTCCTCTTTCTCACGATCAAGGGGACCTGTGACGTAGATCTGGCCTGTTTTCCTGTTGATGCTAAAGCCCTTTCTTCTGCTCTTCCCAAAAATGAGGTAGTAAACCACTCCGTCATGTCCTTGGTCGCGGTCACTGGCGAACACCTCTCCCACCACTGTGCCTCTTGGAGCTGCTTCAGAGACTTCAAAATAATACTGCTTGGAGACAAAGCGGGGAACGTATTCATTGGCTCCCTTGAGCTGAATGTTGACGTTGGCGAAGCTGCAGCGCTCCTCGTCTGGGACATTGAAGGCCTTCACTGTTAAGTGGTAGACCTGCTTGGCCTCGTAATCCAGGAAACCCTGGGTGGTGATTATGCCTGTGTTTGGATCAATTACAAAGAGGTCACTGTCTGAAGACTGGATCACGTAAGCCATGACGGCATTGGTCCAAGAATCTCTGTCTGTGGCATTCATTTTCACCACTGTGGTGCCACTGGGAACGTTTTCCTGTACCACAGGGAAATACTCATCAGGATCAAATATAGGTGGGTTATCGTTCACATCGGTCACATGGATTGTGACCATGACGTAGCTGGTCTTTGCGATCCATCCCCCGTCGGTGGCTGTCACTCTGAGCTCATACCTTTGTTTTTCCTCAAAGTCCAGATGATTGACCAGAGACAGGACACCTGTTTTACTGTTCATGGCAAATAGGCCCTTGTCGTTGCCTGAAGTGATGTTGTATGCGATGACTCCGTTCATCTCTTTGTCTTTGTCCCTGGCAGAGAGAGTTCTGATGGCTGTCCCCACGGCAAGGCTCTCAGGTATGGTAGCTGTGACTTGGCTTTGGGAGAACTCAGGTGTGTGGTGGTTTTCCTCAGTGACTGCCACTTTCACAGTGGTTCTAGAAGTCAGAGGGGGATTCCCTTTGTCTCTGGCTGTAACATCCATGAGGAACACCTTGTTCATATCTGAGGTGAGTGAGGCGGCGACAGTGACCCATCCACTCTGCTTATCCAGTTTGAACTTGCTAGAGCTGTTCCCTCCTGATATTATGTACTCCACCTCAGAGTTGAGGCCAAAATCTTTCTTGTCAAGAGCTATGACCCTGATAAGTTTAGTGCCAACTTTGACGCTTTTAGTGACAGGGGTAAAGTAGCTGGAGGATTCAAACTTGGGTGGATTGTCATTACTATCTACTATGTTTACAATGACTGTAGTTTCACTCATCAATGGCTTTGTCGCACGGTCTGAAGCAGTAACGATGAAACTATGGCGATTTATGTTTATGCTGCTGCCAGTTGAGTTTTCATATTTTAAATGCTGCTTGATAAAGATTTCTCCAGAGCTTGAATTGATTCTGAAGTATTCTGACTGGGACCTGATGAAATAGAATATTTTGCCATTGAAGCCCTCATCAGGGTCTGTCGCAGACACCTGAGTAACAAGTGACCCCACATCTGTAAGCTCAGGGTAGTCCAGGTAGTAAGATGGCCGACTGAATCGGGGCGCATTATCATTGACATCTGTTACAAATATTGTGACATCCGTGCTAACTGTCCAGCCAGAATCATGGGCAGAGACTTTGGCAATGTAATGGTCAGCGTCTTCTCTATTGAGAGGTCTACTGATAGATATGTCTCCTGTACTTGGATTGATAGTGAATGGTAGACTCGTGTCTGTGATTGAATACTTGCTTATGGCATTAGCACCTGCGTCCTCGTCTGTGGTTGTAACCCTGGTGACAGTATACCCCACTGGGGCATTTTCGGGCACTGTGGCACTAAAGATCTTAGAGAACCTGGGAGCGTTATCATTCACATCTAGCACGCTGATCAGGACTTTCACAGCCGTGCTTTTGGGAGGGTTGCCACGGTCGGTGGCCTTCACTTTGAGGGCATATTGAGCTACTTTTTCCCTGTCAAGAGGCCTGGTCGTTCTGATTTCACCAGTGGCCCGGTTGACGCTGAAGCTGTTCTCCTTGTTGCCGTCGATAATGGCATATTCCAGCTGGCCGTTAAGGCCGCTGTCCTGATCCACAGCAGACACAATGAGCACCCGCTGAGGGGACAGGTTCTCTAGTATTTCTGCATGTAATGGTTCCCTGTCAAATACTGGGTAGTTGTCATTTACATCCAGCACTGTGATCTCCACTTTCTGATATGAGGAATAGGGGGGGAATCCATGGTCCCTGGCCTCAATCCAGAGCACATATTTCTGAATGTGTTCAAAGTCCAGTGAATGTTTGATTGACAGCTCTCCAGTCAACTGGTCGATGTGAAAGGCATTATCCAGGTTTCCACTGGCGATGTAGTATGATAGGGCCCCACCACGTGTCGAGGACCCGGTCACTGTGGTAACAATCGTGTTTGCGGGTTGGCTCTCTGGAAATGTGAAAGTAGTATCCTTCAGCTTGATGACAGGGAAGTCTCCCCCGGTCACAAACCGGACGGTCACAGTGGTCGAGTCTGTTTTGGGATTGGTTCCTCCGTCCTTCACTCGGACAGTGAGGGTAACCTCCGAGCTGCCTATCAACCTCTCATTGGCTGTGATGGCTCCTCTTACGGGGTCAATCTTGAACTTGTCAGAGTTGCGGCCGGTTAGAGAGTAGTGGAGCTGAGCATTGGTTCCCGCGTCCTCATCTGTCACTGTCACAGCGAATACCAAGTTGCCTGAAAATACAAAATGAGACCAAATGCTTCAGAATAACTATTACAACAGATCTATACTTAATCATCAATATTTTTCGCAAAAGTAATAATTTCATAGCAGTTAATATAAATACTGTATATACTTTAATTATACTGTATAATCACATATTATACAAGCATAATATCATTAGATATATACTGTAAGTACATGAATATTTGAAATTAACATGAATGAATCAAATCTGAACCCACCTGCTGAGATGAAGGCGGGGATGTGTGTGACGTAGGGGTGGTGGTGGAAGTGGGGAGGGTTGTCATTGATGTCTGCCACCACCACCGACACAGTGGCAGAGCTGGACATGCCCAGGGGCTGCCCTCCATCTGTGGCCACAACTAGGAGCTGGTAGTTGGCCCTGGCCTCCCGGTCCAGTAGGGAGCTGGTGATGATCTGGCCTGTGGCTGGGTTGATGGAGAACTGACCGTTGCCTCCAGTTAAACTGTAACTGAAGGGACACATAGAAGAGGACATGTTTTAGGAACACACAGGGGGGAAATGATAGGATTTGCACAGTATGGTTTTAGATGAGATGTTTCATTTATTTTCATTGGAACATATACTCTATGTACAGTATATATACACTACTTTGATATTTGATCTTTAGTTTTGGTCATTACAATCTTAATACTGTTAATATACTGTTACCAGGAAGAGCAGATTCCTACATACATAACCCAGACATTGTGATAATATGCAGCACATACTGTAAACTTTCTATTTATTTTTTTTAATTAATTTTTGTACCTTTATTTAACTAGGCAAGTCAGTTAAGAACAAATTGTTATTTACAATGACGGGCTACACCGGCCGAACTCGGACGACGCTGGGCCAATTGTGCGCTGCCCTATGGGACTCCCAATCACGGCCCGTTGTGATACAGTTTGGATTCTACTGCCCACATTAAAATATCTTGATCAGCATTGCCACAATAATCCTATGGAGGGCACTGTTTTAAGCTTTAAAGAGGCAGAGAGTAGATTTCATAGAAAAACACATACGTAAAATAACTTAATACATTTTCTGTGGTTTTTGTTTGATGAAAGCACCATCTATCATCTATTGGCAAAGCATTACCCAATTCTTAAGGTATTCGTCTTAATATTCTATCCAAGTTAGTCAATCCATTTTCTCCTGTGTTTTTTTCCTTGTCACAGAGGCTTTAATTCAAACTGCTCACAGGAGCACATATTTTGAAAATGCTGAGGACAAAGTATGGAATAAAGTGTCAACACAGATGGAACACAGGCTTACTGGGACAACAAACAACCAAACTGTCTACAACCAGAAGTGGTTCAAACACAGTCCAGAAGCATAAGTAAAAAAGCCCCAAGTTAATGGCCTGTGAGAATGGAAACTAATAACTGATGGCAACTGGTTCTGCTCTCCACTAAGGCCTAGAACCCATGGAACCCCTGATACTAGCTCTGTCATAGCCAATTAACATCCTCATTACGACGCTTTGGGAAAGTGGGGCGAACTGATGTACCCCCTGCGCCTCTCCATTGGGGGTACCAGGGCGAGTGGGGGGGCTGTACCTTATGACACCGTTGAAGCCCACGTCTGCGTCTGAGCTGTTGACCAGGATCACGTCAGTGCCAGTGGGGGCGTCCTCAGGGATGGTGGTGTGGAAAGTGGCCGAGGTGAACACAGGGACGTTGTCGTTGACGTCATCTACCAAGACAGTGACCGTACCCGTTCCACTCAGGGGAGGAGAGCCTGGTCATAAAAGGAGAGAAAAAAGAACGAGGGAATGAGAGGATATCAAAGGACCAAGAGCTTTATTTGAAATAGCTAAGGGATAAGTGCAGACCAACAAAGTTCCATATGAGATGACTTATTGTGCGGGCTTATCATTTACATGCTGAAGCAATTTATATCCTTGCAGGGACTCAAGCACAAGTTCCCTGCATTTAATCCAGCAAATGTCTTCGGTCACCACCAGTCCGGCTTCCTGAGCCATGCTGCCACATCAACACAAAACACATCAAAAGAGTTCAATAACTCTGAAACAGAATCTTTAGAACGTGTCCTTCCTGGGGTTTTGGATATCATAGATTTAATCTTGTTGCTGAGGTACTGGTATCTATTTTGTGGCTAGCAGCACTCAGTGAGTTACTCTATGGAATTCTAGAGAACAAAAAATGCTATTTTCAGCAAAAATCGAACTGTTCTTTCCCCAAGCGAGTGATGAAATAAGGCTCTGAGGGATGGATTTAAATCAATAGCAGATGAAAATGAACTGCAATGTAGAAATTCTAAAAGATTCAAACATCTGCTGGCTTGAAGTGCCACTTCACAAACCCCTCTTTAGATGGCACGTTAATGTAAAGTGTTACCAATGAATTTGCGGCTCATATGCAGATGTATATACAGCTGTTAATAACATCAAATACTTGAACTTTGCATACTGTGCGGAGGCACAGATTAATAAGAAAATAATAAAAAAACGTTTGGAAAGTGACCATGAATAATCTCTCTTGGTCTGGAGCCTGTGCATAATCAAAACATCAAGAAACTCCAGAATCTCATGCAGGGGGACAAGATGGAGTCTATCCCTTAGAGCCAGGTGGGCTCTCTTGATTTGTAAAAACATGCGCTTATAAAATCTTTGCCGCATAACTAATACTTATCTGCTCATTGGGATGACAAAGGGGTTATAGTCCAGTGAAGAGCCTTGTGTTTAGCTAATGAGTGCTGTCATAGAACCAGATTAAGAAGAGAAGGTGGCACTTCTTGTTAGAAAAAAAAAAATCAAAATCATTCCAAACACAGGACTTTAATTTAATACCTGCAGATTTAACTAAGTCATTTATGCATCCAGCTGCAATGATCAGCACAGCAGTTAGCACAAACACACTTAAAATAGTTAAATGCCCCAAACAAAAAATGCATTCCAGCACAAAATAAATGATACATACACAGGGAAAAAGTAAACAGGTTTTATCCCAAAATACTGGGTGCAGAAACCGCAAACTCTAATCTCTACACTGGTGAGTCATTACAAAGATGAGTCATCCATTGTTGTCCCGTCAGAAAAGCAGAACATTTTCACAATTTTGTATTTATTACTATAGGCCTTAGACATTGAATGGAACATTTGACAAGGTAATTTACGATCATACAGTGCATCATTTCAAGGAAGGTGTTTCAAAGTAGAAAATAAGACAGCCTTTCCTTACATATTCGCTCATTCAAAGGCAATATATTTTTTTATGGGGTTGGAGCATAATGTATATATTTTTTAATGGGGTTGGAGCAGAATGTTTTTTTTTAAGGTGGGATACTTTTGGCCTCCGTCCAAATGTTAACTTTTTGGGAGGATGTGAAGTCACAAGTCCTGTTTACTCGCTCAGGAGAGCAGAGAGACTCGGCACGATTGCCTGCCTCCACGCCACTGGAGAACCGAAGCAGCCGTTGCACCTGTGTGACCCCTGTCCCCATGCCAAGCGCCCAGCACATCAGGGGATGGGCGCTAGGGACAGACTCTGTTACCCCAGCTAATCTGCAGGTAAGCCTGAAGGAAGCCCACCCCCCAGCCCCGGCCTTAAACCCCATGAAACAATCCTCTCTCTGACCCTGACACTGCACTGAACTCACCCTTGTTGACAACCTGGGTTCAAACGAGGCATTTTCCACATCTTTCTGTGTGGATCAGTCTCACACCATCCTACTCTCTCCAGAGTCTGCTTCTTAACCTCCCAGTGATCATTGCTATCACATAACAAGAGCAGCTGTTTCTTGGAACTGCTGTCAAAATGTGTACATAGTTCTAAATCTCTCTTGTTACATTCTGTGGGCTCACAGATTCAGTCATCATGGAATACAATATCTTAGCCGGTATGCACATGTACACAAATTATGGTGATTATGCATAGTTTTGGTTAGGAGAAAACGTTCCATGACTGCTTAACTGACATTGAATAAGGGAGGACAATGATAGAGACGTTGTAAGCCTGCCGTCAGCCACACCCATATTTACAATGCTAAGTACCTAATTCTCACCCATATTTGGTTAATAATTGGACTCCATTACTTTGATTGTGACTGTGAGAAGGTTATGCAGTTTTAAAGGAAGGCTAACTCCCCTAAAAAATGTTTTGTTGAAAATACCAGCATCTCATCCAAATAGTCTGCACTGGGATCTTGGCTACCTCACTCCATTAGCGTGTGAAGGTCAAGGATTTTTTTTAGCTGACTTGTATGGTGAACGTCGCCACCACTTGTGACCAATGGCTGGAGGCAGGGGAGATATGGCAGAACTAGGCATACAGTAGGTTTGGCTGCAAGCAAACCTTGTCTAGCCCTGCCGATATATGACAAATGGCATCATTGTTCCATGGAAAGAGAGTTTTTGGAAAGTATCACTGGGACGTCTGCAGAACCGGTTGTGCTGCCATGCATTGTGGTTAAAAAGTATTGTTTCCATAGGCAAAACGTGTTCCCAGAAAGCTCTTTCTTCCTGCTGCAACAGCAGTTCTGTGTATTTTACACTATTTACGAGTATGAAACCGCAACATGTTTTTTCCTGCCATCACCGGTGATACCCCAGGGTAGGCCCTAACTTCATTACATGCACTGGAAAAAAGGCTTGAAAATCCATCACATGGTGCATAGTCAGAGGAACACATTGTTTCAGTAGACATGATCCCATAAATGTCTTTACTAAAGTGCTGAAATCGAGCTTCTGAACTTTGGGTACATTTGTTTACTAAGCTTGAGCAGCTGGAAAGGTACCTGAAAAGGTACCAGATAAAGTCATCCGATACCACTTCTGCTCTATTGAAAGTTTGACTCATTAGCATAATATTATATAGAGGTTACAAACTACTCTGACCGACGTGCCCCTGTCCAGATGATTACAATTTTATACATCAGTATTTACCTCACACTGGGACATATCAACAACACAGCGATAAATTGTATATGTTACTTGGGGGACTTTGCTGTGATTATAAAATGTTTTTCCAGCAATTGCTGACTGGCTCAAAGTGTATATATTTAATCAAAATATGTCTTGGAGATTACAACATGACAAAATGGTGTTTGGGCCCAAGAAATGTCCTCTTTCAATCAGTAAAGAAAATATTTCATCTCGTGGTACCTTGTTTCCAAGACAAAGATAGCCCCCTGAGACTCGCAGTGGAGTCAGCAAGCTCTGCAATAGTGTTGATACATGATAAACCCAAGCTAAGTCCTGACGAGAGGCCTGTCTCCACATTTTAACTTTTTATTTTCCAAGGGAAGACTTCAGACTGATGGTATTCAGATAACCTTGTAGATGCCATTACAGTACAAGATAAAAAAGACAATGATAGAGACGTTGTGTCATTATGGCCCATTTCACACACAGAAACACGACACCTCAGCTAAAACACCTTAAGCACTAACGCAGTATGAGGATTCCACATCACTTTAATTCAATCAGAAAAGCAATACCATTTTAAGCGTAATGCATATCCCCCTTGGCTTGTTCAATGACACAACGTGGGCAGCTGAGACCAAAACATAACTGTCTATTTGATATTTCTAAATTATACCTGGTGGTCATGAGAAGAACAATGTTCATTTCCTCCCTAATATGCAATTATTCCATTTGAGCCTGGGCTCCTAAAAGGTTTGTTATTGGTGGGATCAAATGAGCGAATGAGAGAACCCGAAATAACTCTTAAGTGTCAACGTCCAAAATAACAAGCTCTGAAGAATCACTGGGAGTGCTGTGTTCCATCTGCTCAGCCTGCTTGGTCTTAAACACACACAGACAGTTTCCCCTGTAAGCCGGCCATAAGCCCTACCCAGTGAGCAATGTCTAGCATAAACATATGGCCGAGTCTAAGCACCTTATTAGTGTACATTACCAGTGGCCAAATCACATTAGCCCTGGAAAAGGTGGCATTGGCCATACTTTCAGAGCTGGAGGGGGTACAGAATACATATGTAATTACAATTAAACTAACTGAAGCTGGTGGGTGAGCACATGCCACACATGGAGATCTGTGCAGGGGGTTGACTTGGAGGAAATGGCTGCATCATCCTGAGAAGTGTAAGAGCTAGGGATTGGCCAGTCTGAGCCGTGGTAAGAGCTAGGTTTGGGTGTCTTACTGGCACTGGGGATAATCTCTTCCTTCAATATCATCCAGTGATCTATTGTTGAACACTCCATCAGAACAATAGCATCGTTGTCCAAACTCTGGGGTTCATTAAAGTTGGAAGCTCCGGACAGGTTGATTTAGGAAGACTGATGAATGTGTAAATTTATGAGACAGCCATCTGTAGCTGGGAGCTTAAGGCTAAACGGTTAATTACGCTTTATGGACTGCAGCTAGATTGTGTTCTTTTGGGACAGCGTAAATAAAACACATCATTACTCAACAGTGAATTGGCTGCCATTTTGCCCGAAATTGACATTTTTCTCCTTCTGAGAACCTGTTGCTTTGCGACAAAGCTGCTTTTAATGTGCCCGCTCCAACACGCCTGAATGGGGATGGTGAGGCTGTGTGTGTAGTGTGCGAGCTATCCCACTGCTGCGTTTGCCAAACGTAACAAAGTAAACAGGGATTTTTCTCACAGCTAATGAGCGAGAGAACATAGAAGGCTATTCCCAGCTATAAACAACAGACCATGCCACTCCCTGTTTAAAAAAAATAACATTCATATTCATCAAATTATACCTAAAATGTTATAGAACTTTCCAATTATTTATGGAGTGCCGTGTCTGAACGATTTGACATTTCTTTCTCCATATGTTATGGATAGGCGTTTCTTTACAGGGTTTTCCCCCATTGTATTGTAACATAACCATACCAATAGATCTTGACAATGACTGTTGTTTCCAAAAGTTAAAAAGAGTGACAAAAAATGAAAAAGAGCTGTCTATGCCACTAATTTCCAACGCATATTGGCGTACAACTTAGAAGACATTAGCTGCATAATTTTGTCAGTAAAATTGCTCATTTGAGATTTATTTTTTATTCAACCCTTATTTAACCATGTGAGTTGACTGAGAACACATTGTCATTTACAGCAACAACCTGGGGAGTAGTTACAGGGGAGAGGAGGGGGGATGAATGAGCCAATTAGAAGCTGGGGATGATTATGTGGCCATGATGGTATGAGGACCAGATTGGAAATTTAGCCAGGTCACCGGGGTTAACACCCTTACTCTTACGATAACTGCCATGGGATCTTTAGTGACCACAGAGAGTCAGGACACACGTTTAACGTCCCATCTGAAAGACGGCACCCTACACAGGGCAATGTCCCAAATTGCTGCCCTGGGGCCATTGGAATATTTTCATAGACCACATACCACAAACTGTGATCATAGTTGCAAAGACCTGCTCAGGGTCACAGAGAGCCAGAGTGAGCTCGGTTTTTAAAACATGGATCTCCTGGCTGCCACAACGCACTCAACCCACACCACCTATTTACAACTCTTATCAGACACTAAAGCTATTTACACAAACATTAAGTTCCAGAAATTGTTAAGCGGACCATAAACCAGGCGTGGAAAAATAACCATAGGGAAAAAAAGGTCCTCCACATTGTTAAGAGTTGATATAAAATGCTACAGGTCTGTTAAAGTTCATTTGGGGGACCTGGTGTTTTATTTGGCCCTGTCTTGTGTTCCCACTAGTCTGCATGGCTGAGGACTTCAGAAATGGACCCATTAAAGATTTATTGTGGCAAGATTTGGACAGTGATTTGGCAAGGTCCCTGCTAAGCTTTTACAACACCTATTACTTATCATACATTTTTGTTAGCTTCACGTTCTGTTGAAATCATTTTAAGGAGGTAAACACTAACACGGTCAAGCAAGGTGAGGACAAGGTGAGAGATATAAAAAATAAAAAATAAACAAAATAAAAACAGTAACTAGAAATAAATCCAAGATGGAGATAATCTATAAAATGACCAGACCACTCATTCTAGATGAATCCTATGCTGGAAATAGTTTAGAAACCTAAGAGATTTACAGACCAGATTCATAAGAAGCTACTGACCGACATAAAAGATCCTGTCTTCAATTGGGACGGTCATTACAATCCTTTATCAGCTAAGGCATCATTTAGCCCTGAAAAGGAGAAAGTACAAACACTTTGGCCCTATGGCTAGATGTGAAAGAGGGGATTTCTATGCGACGGTAACAGCCACTATAGGCATGGGCCGGGGGATTTACTGTCACTCTTTAATAAATGGGACCAAACGTTGTGCATGTCAATGTTCCTCCGGGGACGTTTCACTAGTCCCAACACTGTTGCCCTCATTGACAACTTGCTCCTCAAGGCAATGGAGATATTCTAGAGTATGAGGGTGAGCACAACTAGCTAACGTTCAATGTCATACAGCATTACACAAAGGGAGTAGTCTACCGGGCATTATAATTCTTGCTATAAGCATTCATAATGGAGCATAGCTCCCTAGACAGCCTAAAAAAATCCATGTACAGTGCCTTCAGAAAGTATTCACACCCCTTGAATTTTTCCACATTTTGTTGTGTTACAGCCTGAATTTAAAATGGATTAAATTGAGATGTTTTGTCACTAGCCTACACACAATACCCCATAATGGCAAAGTGGGATTTATTTATTTATTTATTTATTTTTTACAAATTAATTAAGAATGAAAAGCTGAAATGTCTTGAGTCAACAATTATTCAACCCCTTTTTTATGGCAAGACTAAGTAAAAATGTGCTTAACAAGTCACATAATAAGTTGCATTGACTCTGTGTGCAATAATAGTGTCTAACATGATTTTTGAATGAGTACATCATCACCTGTACCCCACACATACAATTATTTGTAAGGTCCCTCAGTCGAGCAGTGAATTTCAAACACAGATTTAACCACAAAGACAAGGGAGGTTTTCTAATGCCTTGCAAATAAGGGCACCTATTGGTAGATGGGTAAAACATGGAGAGCATGGTGAAGTTTTTAATTATACTTTGGATGGTCTATCAATACAACATTGTAGTTACACCACAATACTAACCTAATTGACAGAGTGAAAGAAGGAAGCCTGTACAGAATACAAATATTTCAAAACATCCTGTTTGCAACAAGGCACTTAAGTAATACTGCAAAAAATATGGCAAAGCAATTCACTTTGTCCTGAATGCAACGTGTTACGTTGGGGCAAATCCAATACAACACATTACTGAATATCACTCTCCATATTTTCAAGGATAGTGGTGGCTGCCATGTAACTTGGCAAGTCAGTTAAGAACAAATTCATATTTACAATGACGGCCTACCCCGGCCTCCCCCAACCCGGACGAGGCAGGGCCAATTGTGCGCCACCCTATGGGACTCCCGATCACGGCCATGTTATGGGTATGCTTGTAATTTTTAAGGAGCTAAGCACAGGTAAAATCCTAGAGGAAACCCTGGTCCAGTCTGCTTTCCACCAGACACTGGGAGACTAATTCACCTTTCAGCAGGACAATAACCTAAAACACAAGGCCAAATTTGCTTATCAAGAAGAAAGTGTCCGAGTTACAGTTTTGACTTAAATCTGTTTGAAAATCTGTGGCAGGTCCTGAAAAATGTTGTCTAGCAATGATCAACAACCAATTTGACCGAACTTGAAGAATTTCGAAACGAATAATGGGAAAATGTAGCACAATCCTGGTGTGGAAAACTCTTAGAGACTTATCCAGAAAGACTCATAGCTGTCATCGAACCACGCAGATGACACAGCTATAGATTGTAAATGTAAATTACTTTGGGAGATGTCTGCAGAGTTAATATACAGTATGTACTGCACTGTAAACATATGGCCTTCTAAAATGTTTTTTTTTTTTTTTTTTGTGAGAAGCAATGCTATGAAAGTTCATGATGCGTACACAAGGCCAACGTGTCATACATAAAATGTATGTTTTTGTTTTTGTGTGTGTGTGTGTACATGTGTCACGTGTGTAACTCCTTTTTCTGATTTTTTATTGTCCTACATTCTTCTATGAGGGGGGATTACTTGTAGAGGTATGTTGGTAGGCAGTGGGTTACAAATCAGATTTTCCTTCAGTTGATCCCAGATGTTTACCCCATATAGCTATTACAGTTGCCTGAGACTACACAGTTCTATTATCTCTCTTTCTTGGTCACACTTTTCCCTCAGAAATGATGCCAACAACTTTCCACTGCAAGCGGATCTGATCTTCAAGTTTCCCTTCAACAAGCCTCCTTGTAAAACACCTTTATGCAGCTTGTATTTGTGCCACATTTCAGTCCGGAGCGCAGATTTCCAAATAATGACAGGAGCATGCCAAACTCCCTGCTCCCCAGCCAGGAACCATTATGAGAACCAGGACCTGAGAGCTCTTTTGTTTCCATCCATTTCATGACAGATTTCAATCAACAGAGTCAGGCCTGAAACTCTACTCAGCCTCTGGTTAATGAGTTTACCTTCGTCGAAACCCTCAGACAGGCCCTGAAATAGTGGTAGCGACAGGACAGTGGAGCAACAAAAGCCCTTCCAAATAAAGTGGAATTCATTCCACATCAACCATATTTCAACTACACATACAGTGCATTCGGAAAGTATTCAGACCCCTTGACTTTTTCCAAATTCTTATTCTAAAATGTATTCAATTGGTTTTTTTCCCCTCATCAATCTACAAACAATACCCCATAATGACTAAGCAAAAACATTTTACATTTATTACAAATAAATAAAAAACTTGGTCAGACCCTTTACTCAGCATTTTGTTGAAGCACCTTTGGTAGTGATTACAGCCTCGAGTCTTTTTGGGTACGACACTACAAACTTGGCACACCTGTATTTCGGGTCGTTTCTTCCATTCTTCTCTGCAGATCCTCTCAAGCTCTGTCAGATTTGGTGGGGAGCATCGCTGCACAGCTATTTTCAGATCTCTCCAGAGATGTTCGATCGGGTTCAAGTCCGGGCTCTGGCTGGGACACTCAAGGACATTCAGAGACTTGTCCCGAAGCCACTCCTGCTTTGTCTTGGATGTGTGCTTAGGGTCGTTGTCCTGATGGAAGGTAAACTTTCACCCCAGTCTGAGGTCCTGAGTGCTCTGGAGTAGGACCTCTCTGTACTTTGCGCTGTTCATCTTTCCCTCGATCCTGACCAGTCCCTGCTGCTGAAAAACATCCCCACAGCATGATGCTGCCACCACCATGCTTCACCGTAGGGATGGTGCCAGGTTTCCTCCAGACATGGTCTGAGAGTCCTTTAGGTGCCTTTTGGCATACTCCAAGGCTGTCATGTGCCTTTTACTGAGGAGTATCTTCCGTCTGGCCACACTATCATAAAGCCCTGACTAAGGCCCTTCTCCCCCGATTGCTCAGTTTGGCCGGGCGGCCAGCTCTAGGAAGAGTCTTGGTGATTACAAACTTCTTCCATTTAAGAATGATGGAGACCACTGGGTTGTTGGGAACCTTCAATGCTGCAGACATTTTTGGGTACCCTTCCCCAGATCTGTGCCTCGACACAATCCTGTCTCGGAGTGTGTCCCTTTCCAGATCATGTCCAATCAATTGAATTTACCACAGGTGGACTCCAATGAAGTTGTAAAAACATCTCAAGGATGATCCATGGAAACAGGATGCACCTGAGCTCAATTTCGAGTCTCATAGCAAAGGGTCTCAATACTTATGTAAATACATGTTTTTCTGTTTATAATTTGGCTAACATTTCTAAAACCATGGGATAAAGTCTTCAACATCTACCTTAAAGATGTCCTGCCAGATAGTAAATGGGATAACAATTTCCCTCCCTGTCTCTGCCTCAAAAATGTGAGGGTAATTTAGACTGCACTATAATTATGTTTTTTGTTAATGTTTTGATATTCTACTCAAATACCTCTTCCTGCATAATTTTTTCTTCATGGGGAAACTTCCAAAATGTTCTATCAAAATATTTTGGATTTGTTGACAACCCTGTAAGTAATGGAATTCTTGTGGAACATACAAAAAGGATCCCAATGATTGTCATAATTGGTTTATAATTGTCTCATTAATCCTAGTACTCTCTGAATTGGAGGTTGAGTGACAAATCAAACAAAATCAGTATAGTTGTGTTACATTTCGTGTCTTTGACCCCCCCCCTCATCCCCCCATGATTTTTAAAGACAAATATGGAGGCAGCCATTTTGACTGGAGATGAAAGGTACAAATTGTGCCTTCAAGCCCTTTGCACTTACAAAACAACCACTAGGGCAAGATGACACCCCGGTCTGACACCATACATATTTGAGGAAAGCCCTTATTATAATCAAATATCCCAATACACACTAGCCAATTATTATCACGGATTACAGAGAGTGAATTTCAACATTAATTTCAAAAAGTCAAAAATATCCGTCATTACTGCTGTTCACATGGTCAGTCCAGGAATGAAACAGAACCACCCTTTGACCATGACGACCACGCCAGAGTAGCCCAAAGAAACATATACTTAAATAACATACCATGTGATTTGGCTCCGACAAGGATACACATGTACTCACTTAACTGAACATTTACTGACCTCTATGGAATAACAACCTGTATCCAAACAAACAGAGAAGGACCCTATTCTATCAAATGCAGGATATATACAGAGAATACAAAACATTAGGGACACCCCCCCACGCCACCCTTTTTTACCCTCAGAACAGCCTAATTTTGTCAGAGCATGGACACTACAAGGTGTTGGCCCATATTGACTCCAATGCTTTCCACAGTTGTGTCAAGTTGCCTGGATGTCCTTTGCGTTGTGGACCATTCTTGATACACACGGGAAACTGTTGAGCGTGAAAACCCAGCAGCGTTGGCGTTCTTGACACAAACCGGTACGCCTGGCACCTACTAGCATACCCCGTTAAAAGGCACTTAAATCTTTTGCCTTGCCCATTCACCCTTTGAATGGCACACATACACAATCCATGTCTCCATTGTCTCAAGGCTTAAAAATCCTTCTTTAACCTGTCGCCTCCCTTTCATCTACACTGATTTGAAGTGGATTAAACAAGTGACATCAATAAGGGGTCATAGCTTTCACCTGGATTCACATGGTCAGTCTATGTCATGGCAAGAGCAGGTGTCCCTAATGTTTTGTACACTCGACGTACGTAAAAAGCCAGAAAGAATACAAATTTTGATTAAATTGCTCTGAAAAAACAACGCGTCACTTGTAGTGTGAAATCCGTGGTCTGTTCAGATATGTGTTCTATGTCAGGATATTTTGGTCTATGACCATGTAATGCAACACAGGTGCATGCTAAAGAGTAGCACTATTCCTTCACCAGATATATGCTCCCTTTTCAAGGAGATGATAGACACTAACATGTTGAATATGGTATGCATTTGCACAGGAGTGCCATACTGATAATAAAACATAGCAGTCGCTATCCATCTTTCATGCTGTCGTGTTGAAATACTAGAAGCATTTCAAGATGAGTTTACTTTGACCGCCCTCAAAGGTTTCTCTGCTGTGTTCTTACCTGAGTCGGTTGCCGTGATGACGAGGGTGTATTTTCCCTGCACCTCGCGGTCCAGGGTCTGGGTGAGGATCAGCTGACCATGGGACGACAGACTAAAGGCTCCTTCCTCGTTCCCAGCGCTCAGCATGTAATTCAGCTGACCATTGGAACCCAGGTCATCATCCCTCGCCATAACCTAGAGTAAAAATAAAAATGTCAGAGATTTAAAAAAATAACAATACCTAATATTGCCTGAAAAATGGGACCATTAAAATCTGATATCGGTCTTGCCCAACCCCTCTCCTTATGTTGCGAGGTTGGGCATAAATCTTGAGACTGAAAGGACTCATTAGTGAGTGCCAGCGCAGTATGGGCGCTGAGCTTCCTGCCCGCCGGGGCACAGATAGAGGGCCATAGCCAGGTTGGCACAGGCATGTGTTCTTGTGTGGTGACCCACCACAGCTGGAGCTGTTCCCACACAGCTGCAGACTCATTTCCTCATAGGTACAGTATACAGGCAACATTTTTGTGACTGCTCACTGAAGTGGAGACAGGTTGTTTCAAGAACTCATTTAGTTCAATTTGGTTTTTGGATAGCAATGGGTCTAACAGGTTAATTATGTACAATTTCATATGCCAATGATATTTTCTAAAGCAAAAATGTTTTATCTAAAAAAGAGTGAAACAACCCGAACTGATTGGTATCATATATAATTTTTTTGATCATTTTAATCGCCTATTTTCAATGATAATTCACAAAAACAGGACCACCATGCTTGATGTTTTTGTAAATGGATACCATATAAATACTTATTGGGCTAATATTCCTACAAATGTAGTTAAGCCATTAGCTTGTTGAAGGTCTTAGGCCTGGCAAATGAATGAGTACTTTGTTTATGGGACTCAAAAGCCCAGTCCAGAAGTGTCAATAATGTTTGACCATAACCGCGTAGAATGGTTGACTGAAAGTAAAAGACCACACTGGGGTGCTCCCAAGTGGCGCAGTGGTCTAAGACACTGCATCTCAGTGCTAGAGGCGTCGCTACAGACAACCAGGTTCGAATCCAGACTGTATCACAACCAGACTGTATCACAACCGCCCGTGATTGGGAGTCCCATAGGGCGGCGCACAATTGGCCCTGCATTGTCTGAGGTTGGCCGGTGTAGGCCATCATTGTAAATAAGAATTTGTTCTTAACTGACTTGCCTAGTTAAATAAAGGTTAAATAAAAAAATATATAAAATAACAATAAACTGACCTGTAGTATGTTCCTGGGTAGACTCCCCACGTTCTCCTGAACGTTCACAGTGTAAGGAGAGAGCTCGAACACCGGCGGGCAGTCGTTCACATCCAACAGCACAATGTTGACCGTGGCGCGGTCCACCCTTGGGCTGCTTCCGCGGTCGGCCGCCTGGACTACCAACGAATAAGACGACTGCACCTCGCGGTCCAGATGCTTGGCCACCGAGATCACCCCGGTGACAGAATCAATTCTGAAATCTGAGTTGGTGTTGCCCCCGGCAATGGAGAAGCGGATCTGCCTATTGGTTCCCTCATCAGCGTCGCTGGCAAACACCTGGATGACGTCGGTGCCCGTAAGCATGCTCTCCTCTATCTCGATGTCGTAGATGTTCTGCGAGAAACTGGGCGTATTATCGTTAACGTCCAGCACCAGCATTGTCACATCCATGGTTGAAGACAGCGGTGGCTCGCCTTTATCCGTGGCCACCAGCACCAGCGTATAATTCGAAATCTCCTCCCGGTCCAGTTCGCCAACCAGCCTCACGTCTCCATCGATAGTTCCTATGCTGAACTTATTCCCAAAGGGGCCTTTAAGGGAGTACTCCACGTAGCTGTTGGGCCCGCTGTCTGCATCAATGGCCTGGGCCGTGAAGACCACTGTGTCCACTGGAGTATTCTCCTGGATATAGGTCCTCTTCTGGGAGGTGAAGGTTGGCGGGCAGTCGTTGACGTCCAGAAGGATGATTGACACCTGGGCTGTGCTGGTGTAGCGGGTCATGGGGGCGAGGGCCAGGTCGTGGACAGTGACCACCAGGTTGTAGAAGGACTGGGTCTCCCGGTCCAAGGCCTTTCTGGTCTGGAGTACCCCCGCTTTGCTGATGTCAAACTGGCCCTGAGGATCTCCTGATGCGATAGTATAGAGTAGCTGGGCATTCGGACCTGGAAGATAAGCCATAGCAATAGATTTGGAGTTAGTTATTTTTTACTAGAAAATGTGACGTTCTGAAGAAGCTTTGTGTGCTTGCTTCAGCTGTTTTTTATGGTAGGGGGAGAAGTGAAGTAGTTACAGTATAATAAACCCTTATGTTTCAAGACAAAGTATTCATCTGGAAAAGGAAGGAATAGATTATTTTAAAATAGCCCTGAGAACATGATATACTGCACTTTTCCTAGAACAAATCAAGAGAAGATCATTTTGATTGGCATCTACTGATATCGGGTTGTTTAGCCATGACTGTTGCATACTGTACCGTATGTCTGAATTAGAATTGTATATTTGAGCAATAAGGCACGAGGAGGTGTGGTATATGGCCATTTACCACGGCTAAGAAATGTTCTTAACCATGACACAATTTGGAGTGCCTGGATACAGCCCTTAGCCGTGGTATATTGGCCATATACTACAAACCACTGAGGTGCCTTATTGCTATTATAAACGTGTTATCAACGTGATTAGAGCAGTACAAATAAATGTTTTGTCATTCCCATGATATACAGCATAATATACCACAGCTGTCAGTCAATCAGCTTCAGGGCTTGAACCAACGAGTTTAGAATTGCTATCCACATGCATTTCCGCAAATTGTCTTCACACAAACAACTGCAGCTCAGCAGCCTTCCACTTTCTTCCTCCAAACAGACAATGCATCTATGCAGCGTGAGACACAGCACAGAAACTTAAAATCATCTCCTTTACTGATAGGCCACATTCTACAATTTCGGATGTCCCTCACAATCAAAACATTCATTTCAATGACATATTTAACTACAATAACTGCACAAATGCAAACTATCAGACCTTGAAATCTAGCCTAATCCTCAGTCCTCCCCTGGAGCCGGGGAAAACTGAACTTAAATTGAGCGGCTGTAATTCAAGTCATTGGGGTATTCATGTGGAGAGCGGCCTGGCACCTTCCCACACTCCAGCCGAGTTTACTGTACACAAGCAATCCCTTATCAAAAGGCCAAGTCTACTTCCATCCCCAGTTTACAACCACGTCTACAGGGGTCAAGGGTTGAGGAACTTCAGGAAGTGCTAACAATGAAATTTAGTGGTGCCGATAACACAGAGAGAATGTTGAGAAAACGCTGACTGACTATCAAAAGTGAGGGTCAATGAGAGTGAGTGGACAGTTGAAAAGAGGAAGCCTGACGTTGGGAGAAACAAGACAGGCTTCTGCCCCAGGAATTTGGGTCACAGTTACCACATCAGGCCTGGTCTGGTCGGAGCGGTAATTGCAGTCGGAGAGGGACGATGGGGCTGTTATAATAGCACGATGCAGCCTAACCGTAACCACCTGAAATGGATGAATACCTCAAGCCACTTGATTATAGGCCTACTGGACCATATTTCACAATGTGATTCTAATGTGACAGGAAATAAACATTTTAAATAAATGTATGGCTAATATTATGTTTAGCGAACTGCCTCATTATCATTACAGCATTATCATTACACATGTTGATGTCATACTAAAAGATTTACGGGCATTGCATATTATATGGAATTGTGATTTATATACTACTGTTCAAAAGTTTGGGGTCACTTAGAAATGTCCTTGTTTTTGAAAGAAAAGCTATTTTTTTGTCCATTAAAATAACATCAAATTGATCAGATACAGTGTAGACATTGTTAATGTTGTAAATGACTACTATTTTTTATGGAATATCTGCATAGGCATACAGAGGCCCATTAACAGCAACCATCACTCCTGTGTTCCAATGGCACGTTGTGTTAGCTAATCCAAGTTTATCATTTTAAAAGGCTAATTGATCATTAGAAAACTCCTTTGCTATTATGTTAGCACAGCTAAAGAAGCAATAAAACTGGCCTTCTTAAGACTAGTTGAGTATCTGGAGCAGCAGCATTTGTGGGTTTGATTACAGAAACAAAGAAGAGGCGACTCCAGAATGCTGGCCTTCTAGGCAGAGTTGCAAAGAAAAAGCCATATCTCAGACTGGCCAATAAAAATAAAAGATTAAGATGGGCAAAAGAACACAGACACTGGACAAAGGAAGATTGGAAAAAAGTGTTCTGCCTAGAAGGCCAGCCTCTTCACTGTTAACGTTGAGACTAGTGTTTAGATAGATAGATAGATAGATAGATAGATAGATAGATAGATAGATAGATAGATAGATAGATAGATAGATAGATAGATAGATAGATAGATAGATAGATAGATAGATAGATAGATAGATAGATAGATAGATAGATAGATAGATAGATACTTTATTGATCCATGAGGGGAAATTTCTTTGTCAAGCAGCTACAACAAAAACATAGGGCAGGTGCAAAATGCCAGAATGAAAATACACAAAAGACAGATACATGATACATAGAGCGGCAGTATGAAAAGGTATTTGTGTAAGTGTGATGGATTTAACTCTTGAATTGTGGTGCTTTTAGTGGTTTGTAGTTTTTACATATAACCTACAGTAACATAAACTAATGAAAATGCTATCATGTTCTTTGAAATCATTTTCTTTTCAGATTCTAATGTTACCTAAGACCTTCATAAACACAACAGAAGGATTATTTTTCCGATGGCATATGTGCCATTTATTTATTAGACTGTTTGAATGTTGACTTCCAAAAGATGCATTATTGTGATTTTCAGTGAACCATCCATTTACATCGTTGCTGTGACAAATGACGGTCGTGGACATCAGCAACTGACACAAAGTAAAAACATACCATCATCTGCATCACTGGCCCCTATGGTGATGATACTGGAACCAGGGGGGAGGCTCTCGGTGACCGAGGTGCTGTAGGCAGTGGTGTTGAAGACAGGCGGGTTGTCGTTGACATCCAGGACGTTGAAGTAGACCCTGACTGTGCTGGCCTGACCACCGCCGTCCTGGGCCCTCACGGTCAGGATGTAGTACTGCTGGGATTCGTAATCCAAGGGCCGTGTGACGTTGAAGACCCCCGTGACAGGGTTGAGCAGGAAGGTCTCGTACTCATCGTCGTCCTCCAGGGAGTACGTGATCTCGCCGTTCACTCCCGAGTCCGAGTCACTGGCCAGGATCGCCGCCACGATGGAGCCTGACAAGTCAAGACGCAGACAGTCAGACAGTCAGAGGATTTGAGAGGGCTTTTTGGATTGTTGGATTGGGATTCCCTCACGTTTGCCAACCAACCCCTTCAACTGCCAAATTGAAAAAAATACATATTTCATGTGCCACAGTTTGATTCAATGTCCCTGTTGACCTAGCTAACTAGAAAATGTCCTGCATTAAAAGCCTTTTAGATACAGATACACCGCATTTAAGAGGAATGGCATAAAGCTTAGCAGAAATTAATTTGGGACCGTTCACAATCTGAGTAAGTATGAAAGAACCTGGCAGTTACAAGCAACCCCATGTGACAGTAAGCCTTATACCTGGCGCCATATCCTCGGGAATATCGAAAGAATAAGTTCCACGAGAGAATTTCGGCGTGTGATCGTTGACGTCACTGACGGTGATGTTCAGCCTCATATCTGAGAATTGCTTCCCATCGTCAGCTCGGACCAGCAGGGAATACTTGGAGCGACGTTCCCGGTCCAGTCTCTTGGTGGCAATCAGGTCTCCCGATTCCGGGTCGATCCGGAAACTATCATCGGCACCGCTGATGATGGTGTAGGTCACCAGCGCATTAGGACCCTGAAGAAATACAAATATGATTAATTATTTCGAAGAGTAGACTTATTATTACGAGGCTTTAACATGAGTCTTTGATGATTAACATAGGGTTAGTCAATGTTCAGTCATACTACTCTTTGTGCGAGTGAAATTCATGTTCACAACCACCCACTTCTTGCTTTCACACTTGAATCAAATACTTTTTTCTAGGGATAACTGCAGAGTAGACATTATAATATTATACATCTCAATGAGTGAAATATATTAAAAACACTACAACACTGTAGTTTATGCAACTGCATCACTTAGCAAGCTCCCCTCAGAATACAATGGTCATACTGGTGAAACAAACTCACAGGAGCTGAATGGCAGTATTCTCTTGGGCCTTACTCTTGGTCTTTGAACTCTGGAGCTATAGAGTTCTTCTATAAATGCAACTAATAGATCCCTCGATACTTTAGACAAGTACAACCCAGTACACATGTCAAAGCCATAGCGGTCCTTTGCAATTGGAGTAGAGGACTGAATGCGATATGAAAACTCAATAACAGTGGCGACAGATCTTGACATTGATGTTTGTGCTGAGGACAATACCAGAGCAGACGACTCTCTCCTGATGTCTGATGCTAAGTGAGGAAAAAAAGCTACTACTTTTCAACAGACGTCTTTTGTTTCAACTGGTCAAAAGCTAAAAGCATGTTTCATGTACTTTGATCTGGCCAATATACAATAAAAAGGAGTTGATGCAATAAAAAAAAAGTCATGTTCCACCACTTCTCATATCTCCCATTTAGTAAGTAGTAATAGTTCATTACTAACTTACCAAGGACAAAACCCCCATCATTGTGAGTTATCCCATTCTCAGACCCATTCCCAGAGAGTGTGTTTCTTTTTTTATCTAACAGGCCCTTCAATCAGAACGCTGGATCTGGGATTCGCATCAGCCACCTGGGCTGCAAAACCCGAAACCCTTCAACTGACAATTAATTCTCTGATAGGGTTCAAAAGGAGAGAGAAGGATAGGGGAAAAGAGGAGAAGAGGGGAGAGGAGTATGAGGTCCATCGTCTCCCCTTGACACTGACCGTTCCCCTGACCCTTCCCTAGTAAAGGCTTTGACTAGTTTATAGCCATCCCAAGGCACAGTGGGAGGGTGGGGGTCAACCAATTAAAGAGCAGGATTCCGGGACAGACTTGGGCACAAGGAAACTCATTTAGCAGATGAGTTTCAGCAGCAGCTCGGGGGGAGGTGAGAGGCTCATAGAGCTGTCGAGAGACTGAGCTTCCTGAAACACGACTAGGCCGTGTGAGCCAGTCACAGGTGTTAAAAGTCAAACTCTCAGCAACGTGTTGAGAGGTGATGGGTACTAATGCCCCTATTTACAATGCATCCATCTAATGATGTACTTAGAGCATAATGATGTACTCTGAAACTGTTTTAGGAAATGAGTCTTAGTATTGACATGTGGGGTGTATCATACAAGGCTATAGTAACTGTGTCTTGTAGCAACTCTCTTCAGTCACGCTCATTTGTATTTTCAACAGTCTTTTTGGCTGTTACGTTGTTGTTTTGCTTCTTTACCACCCATTGTTCTAGATACTTCTCTTAGTTAAGCTCGCTCCTGGTACCTGCATATTTTCCACGATGTCAGAATGCTAATAAAACCAGAATGTCCTCTTTTTTTTTCTTCTCCTAGAGAGGCCTCCATTACAGGAGCGAGCAAAGCTTTCATATTTTTTATTTTCCAAACCGAATGCAACCGAGGGTGGAAATGGGTGTAGCGAAGAACGGATACGTAGAAACAGCATTTTAATACGCTCACACATGAATCCCACATGTAGCACTGTTAAATTGGATGGGATCATTATGATGTCTGAATTCAGCCAGTCAGCTGGCCAACAGCTTGCCGCGCTTGGCTACGCCTCCGTGGATCACACATGTGGCTTTCTGAATCAGGCCCGAATGCGTTCCGTACGCTTAGTGTCAGGGCAACTTAAGTTTCCTGCGTTAGGATGTGGGCAGAAATTGGCCGGCCCTATCTGGTCCGAAATAGCTGGAACCAAAATGTTATGCTCCTACTATTTAGTGACCTATTCATTTCTGTGTTTAAGTTCTGGATAAACATCTCTTTCTACATAGTAATTCCATATTGTATGGTCCCGCTGGAGTTCGTTTAATGATCATATCTGAGTACAACTACTTCGTCCGAGGCTGCGTCCCAATACTCTAAACTAATGCCTTTTCCTTTTATCATTTTCTTCATGACCCATAATAGGTAAAAGGACTGGATAGGTTTCATCATATTTTTTTTCCCTGAAGATACTTTTGGATCAGTGGTGGTGAAGGAAAGGAGGCAAGAGGAAGCTATTGAAACACAGCTCAAGTCCTTCTTCCCTTTGATTTCGACTATGAGGAAAAAGTGAGAAAGAAATTGACAGAAACCGTCCGTCCAATTCAATTCCATATATCAAATCCTTCAAAATAAGAGCTCTGAGGTCAAGTTCACTAAAGTCCTTAAAATTCCCTATTAGCAGTGGCATAAAGTACTGAAGTAGAAATACTTTAAAGTACTACTTTAGTTGTTTTTTGGGGTATCTGTACTTTACTTTACTATTTATATTTTTGACAACTCTTACTTTTACTCCACTACATTCCTAAAGAAAATAATATACTTTTTACTCCATACATTTTCCTTGACACCCAAAAGTACACGTTACATTTTGAATGCTTAGCAGGACAGGAAAATGGTCCAATTCTCACACTTATCAAGAGAATGCCTGGTCATCCCTACAGCCTCTGATCTGGCGGACTCACTAAACACAAATGCATTGTTTGAAAATTATGTCTGAGTATTGTAACGTGCCCCTGGATATCTGTACATTTTTAAAACAAGAAAATGGTGCCATCTGCTTTGCTTAATAGAAGGAATTTGAAATAATTTATACTTTTACTTTTGATACTTAAGTATATTTAGAACCAAATACTTTTATACTTTTACTCAAATAGTATTTTACTGGGTAACTTTCACTTTTACTTGAGTCATTTTCTATTAAGGTATCTTTACTTTTACTCAAGTATGAAAATTGGGTACTTTTTCCACCACAGCCTATTAGTCAAAATATTGATCTGACTTCAGGATTTACAGTCAATGTTATATTCTGAATACAATGACCATTCCAGAAATGGATTGTGCGTGATTTTTCTCACATTCTAACTGGCGAGGTTGGTGAGGTAACAGCTGTGCAATAAAAACGTGTGGCCTCATAAGTTAACGTTAAGTATGAGTCCATATTCTTTCACACACTAATCCCTCCTCACAATGGCCCCAGTTCTTTCCATTCAGTTTCCTTGTCTCATTGGCAGGGCTGAGTAACCGCAGGCCTTGGAGATGCTGGGAGGGCCTGATTTTCGCTCAGTGCTGGATTTTATGTCCACATCCTGCCTAAGCTGCGAAAGATGGAGCCTTTTTCTAATCGGGGGCGAAGCCAGTGATGTAATGTGAACTACAGAGGCCGCAGAGGGACAATCTGCCCGGTGCGAGGAGACAATCTTTAGCTGCTCTCCTCAGGGCTTTGTGACACTTGTGGCCAATCTAAGGTAACGTCAAAACTCACGATCACTGGGGACCGTGTGTGTTTGTGTGTGTGTGTGTGTGTGTGTGTGTGTGTGTGTGTGTGTGTGTGTGTGTGTGTGTGTGTGTGTGTGTGTGTGTGAGAAAGCAAAAGTGCTCCGACTGCTCCAAGAGAACTTCAAGCTGTGGTCGGATACTTGGTAGGAGAATTGCAGAGCGCATGACTTGGACTGAAAAAAATGATTACAAAAAAATAATGATGGGTAACAGAAAATGTTTTCTTCCTTTCTCTTTGAAAATCACATCAGCTCATTTCCAGATTTGATTTTCTTTTCAGAGTTTCTTGAGGTCAATACACACAGGTAAGAGCATTGGAATGTATTTAGGAAGCCCTGATTGTCTTTTTACTCTATAGTCATAATATATATCAAAAAACACATTCTGATGGTAACACAGAGATAATGACGGTATGCCTTGTAAATACATTTTTTTTGTAATGGCTGCTTTTTGGCTGACCCTTCCCTCTGGCATAGGGGACAGGGGGAATGTATAAATATAAAAAGGCCAATCCTTGGAGACTTTACCTCATCTGCGTCTGTGGCTGTTAGCTGCATTATCTTGAAGCCATCACTGATGTTCTCTTCGATGGTCACGTCAAGAAGATCGTTTGGGAAAACAGGTGGGTTGTCGTTGACGTCCTGGAGCGTAATTTCCACCTGGAGAGAAACAAAAACAACACCATTTCCATGAAAGAAACACCTGCTATAGCCGTTAGGTTCACTGCGAAACGTCCCGCTCGCTTTTCTGACAGATATGCGCCCAGCAGGGACAAGACATCATTCTCCCACTCTTCATAAAACTGCAGAGGGCTCGGGAGAGGAGAGTTGCTGAAATGTCATGTCTTTCATGTCCACATACTGTATAGTCTTATATTGATACCAAGTACACTGTAGAGATCAATGCTAGTTTGGTGCCAAGAGTAGAGTGTAGTTATAAATGCATTAGACTGTGTCAGTTCCTTCCAGAGTGTACAGTTTTATGTTTGTACACACTATGGATGTCATGGTTAGAATTCCATCAGATATATAATATTCAGTTGAACCCTACCTTACTCTACACAGTGTACAGCTACTGCCTCTTATTTACATCTACCTCATTTGATCAGAATGAAAGAGAGAGAGAGAGAGAGAGAGAGAGAGTAACAGAGAGAGATAAATAGAGACAGAGAGACATACACATTATGGTGTCAAATTGTGTCTAGACAGGAATACTAAGTTCCCACTCATACTCCGCAATCACATGTCATCCCCGAACCCAAATATGCATTTCAATGCCAGTAAACAGTGTTCGCTTTCAATCACAACAGACATTTGCCTTTGCATTCTTTGTTTATTGCTTCTATAAAAATCCAGGTTTAAATTCAAAGGCGATGCAATCTCCATTAATGTTGACAGTGATTATGGTAATTATTTGCCAGACATAAAAACTCAATTGCGAGTTGTTTTATCCTGAGCCTCTCTATTCAGACTTATTCAGTCCTCCAGTCGGTCCTGCCGCTGTGCGGGTTGATGTGGGTTGCTGAGGCGCAACAGGAAACGAGAAAGGAACAGCTGCGTCACGTCCACAATGGGACAAGTTCTTTAACCAACCCAAGTTTCCCTCACAGGCATTTACTGTGCAGACAATAGACTTCAAGGCCACAGGACCACCAAGTGGGGTGAGATCCAGGAGTCTATTCATGCCTACCATTGACAGGAAAAACAGACCTCACGTGTTCCTGCAAATCCACTCTGAAACAAGCAGCATGCAGGAACTACCAACAAATGCGACCATCCAGACCCTTTTCAAGAGCTGCAGTACATTAAAGATGACCCAGGAGGAAAGGCTTTGAGACGCCTAGACGGAGAGAGGGGATTAACGTATAGCAACTGAATTGAGAGCCTTATTATTGATGACTTGAGCGCTATTTTCAATAACTATTTTCATTCACACATCAGTTTTGTAAGTCTGAAAACCAAGAGCAGTTTTTATAAGACTATGATTACAACATGTATCCACGATGACCGCTTACTAATCAAACCCCAAATCAGTGATTTGGGCTGTTCATTGGTCTCTGTCTGTGATGAGGATGTGGTGGATCTGACCCTGAATCCAGATAATTTGAAAAAAAAAAGACGGGTCATGCCGGCCATCCCGGCCCGGGGCGCTGTGTACCATGTTAAAACAAGACGGGAAACGACAGCAGTTGCATAGTCGAGGGACCCGGCAAAGTCAACAAACAATGAATATTTATCTTCCAACCCGTGTCCTCTTGATATGTAAATAATGCAAGGCCCAGTTCTGAGGAGTGAACTAATTAGAGAAGAAGTGCGGTTATGAGAAATAATTACAGTTTACATTACCCAAGCGCCCCTGGGGGAGAGATATCAAAGAGGCTTGGTGGAAAATTCATCAGAAGAAGAGGATGCGAGGTCAGGAGGGAGGGAGGGAGGGAGGGAGGGATGAGATTGTTCATTCCCCTGCTCAACCTGTCACTCAGGCCCAGACGCCCCGGTGGGGTGCAGGTGAAACACATTAGTTTACAGCGGAAAATATTGTGTTTCAGGCCACTACTGTTTCGAGTTGCAGCTGCTATAACTGGCTGCTAGGCTCCATTATTTATGCCTGCCATGAATGATTCACAGGCCAACCGGCTCGTGAGTGCTGTCGATTGTGATACCTTAAGTGATCAAGGACTATTTGCCAGGGTCTACGCCTGTCTACGCCTGCAACTTGGCCACATGATTTCTTATCTGACAGAAATTGTTCACACAGTCTAGTCTGTCAAATCAATTAATCAGTGCCACATTTTTCTTAAGGTACTGTGAGGGGGATGCCTGTATCCTCTTAGATGATAATTAATACATTCGTCCTCGTCCTCCTTAGCTACCATTCCATTCAACTTTCTGGCTCAACCTTCCAGCCCTCTGCCAATTAAAAGTGAAGAATTGCACACACTTCATCCATTGAGCTACTAGGAACCTCGTATCCGCATTTGTGGGATTTGAACACTTCATAAGCTCAACAAGCCATATCTTCAAGCAAAAAATGCTCAGACTGCAGACACTGAACATTACAACTGTTTCACTTATCTTCCCCTAACAGTAACAGAATGTACTGAAACAGCCACTCCCTCCTGGTCCACATAACCTTGCCCTTATAGTTTAAAAGGTGGAAGCACTGGGAGTGATTCACGTACACTTTCCCCCAATGTCACATACTTGCAGTCGTGCCAAGATGAATGCACGAAGATGGGGAGATGGGGGAAAAGGGTCATGGAGGAAAGATATCTAGTCTTTGAACATTACCCCCTATAGGTTGGATACATATTTAGTGAGTCAGCAGTGTTTCCTACCAGTGGAGGGTAGTGCCAATTAATTAAATCAAACCTGGTCCAAAACCAAACACACTATAACCTCTGATGCAACATGTTGGAAAGCAAAATCTGGTTCATTTGATAATAAAAATGGAAAGGGGTGTGTCTCATTAGACGTTGTTGACGACTTGAGGTGAAAGGTCGGGGAAGTATCGACTTCCAACACTAATTATCTTTTGGCCTTTTGAAAATTGAATAATTCCATTCTGCATCACCAAAAAATGATTTTGTAGCAGCTGTAGCAGGGCTATTTTACTGTAACACTTCATTATAGCACAGGGCCAAAATCACGAGCCGTTAAAATAAATTACTCAGACGTTGGCTTGGAATAAAATAAAGGATACAGAGAATGTTTGTAATGCCAGAAAATGAACTCGACACTAAAACCTTTAAAACATGCCGATTCTATGAAAAAATGATTAGACAAAAATGTTTCTTTTAAGAAACGGTTTTACTCTTGAAAGTTGTAATAGTAGTGCAATTTTGCAAATTGGGTAGTGCATCATCAGGATGTTGCGGGATGTTCCCCAATGCTGGAAGAGGGGGCCCGTGCGAAAATTTTTGGGAACCCCTGCTTTATGTGACAAGTAGTCCCCCGAAAAACACATTACAGAGAAGGGATCCAATTGACTGCCATGTTTCCCAGAGGGAGAGGAAAAGGAACCATCACTGGAGCTTCTCACATTCACATCAGTAACTCTATTTATTTAACTAGGCAAGTCAGTTAAGAACAAATTCTTATTTACAATGACGGCCTACCTACAGGGTCAGCCATAGTAGTACGCCGCCCCTGGAGCAAATTTGGGTTAAGTGCCTTGTTCATGGACACATTGACAGGTTTTTCAACTTGTCTGCTCGGGTATTCAAACCAGCGACCTTCCTGTTACCAAAGGATATTTAGGACCTTCTAACTACACCACACCCATTACTGGACACTTACAAATACAGATGTTCATTTCATACAATGGATATCAATTTCTAGAGCTCTAAGCAATCCTATGCGTTAGTAAAATCATACCCTTCCATAAGATCCAGTAGTATTTAAGATGCACTGTATTGTTTGAAGGGACCTGTCATCTTCCTGATTCAAGGAATGGATGAACCCTCTAGAAAACCCCAGGCCCAATGTCTGTGTTTGCATTGCTTAATCTGAAAAGCGTATGGCATGATCCGTGCAAGTCTGATGAATGACCTGCTGTAGCTCAGAGAATGTAAAGGCGGACTGGGGTGATATAACGGCACATTCAACATTATTCATTTCCTGGGGCTCCTGAGACTTACATACAAAGACCATCTTTATTTCACTTTATCTCTCTCACCCTCCATCTCTCCTTTACTCATTTAACTGTTTAGATATAACGTCACAGATTTTTGGACCTTAGATTTATGGTGATGCTGGCTTAAGGACTCCAAGTACCATTCCAGTCTCCGTTTTTAAGAGCTAAAGGAAATGTAAGCAAAAAATAAAGGCAATGGCTTCAGGTATAAATTATCTGATCCACCTGCTTTTTACACGTATGTAATCATGAACTGCTTGATTTGTCAAACATAAGCCCCGCCACGATCAATCTTCCTGACCACAGTCGGCAGTGTGTGCTCCGGAGATGGGAATTTGACTGTTCTGGGATGGGGAATGTGCCCAGGAAAAACTAGACAAAGCTGGAACGCCGCCAGACCCCACAGTGCCGGGGAGAAGTCAGGTTAGGGCCCTATCCCCCGAGCTTCCAAATATTCTCCAGCCGAAAAAAACCCATGGAGAGACGAAACTAAACAAAACAGGAGTGCCTGCAAAGGATCACAAAGCACCTAGTTTTTATGTAACCAACGAGTGGTGGAGAAACAATGCCGGACAAGTGGTTTTAATAAATGGGATCACACTCCTCTCAAAGGAGTACTTCAGCAACTGTTAAAAAAAAAGTTTGTCTACAGTTGGTCCTCCAAGCCCCCTGCAGCTTCTGTCAAGCAAGGTCACCCTCAAAGTGTTCAGGAGGAATATATAATGCTGCAAAACGAATAACCCACAGTTTGTTTGGACCAGAGTATTCTTCATGGAGTTTCTGGACTCGTTGTTGACATCCCCCCACATAAAGACTTGAAACAAATCATGATGAATTGTCATTTTTTAATGGTCCAAGGTCTTGCATTATCCAGAATGTGGATGCAGCGCTGCTATTTTTCTCCATAAAAAGTAATATGTCTTCCCTCTTGTTGATACCAGGAAGAGTTGGGTGGAAACAGACGAAAACAGAAACAATTATTAGTTGAGCTATATCAGAGCTAACGAAACAGACGAGAGACAACGTTTACCTGTTCTTGAGGCTCCAGCCCAATACGAAGCTATCCCCAAAACCACCATAGCCTACTAACTACTGTACATATCCCAAAGATAAAAGGTTAGAGAAAATGTAAGCACACCTTATTTCTCCCCAAGAGAGAAAAAAAAACTAAAACATGATTTGCAAAAAGTATGTTTTGACGAAATGGAAAAAGACCGTTGAGGGAGTTCATCTCCATCTTGGAGCCACAAGCCCTGGGTGAGTCAATGGCCTTATCACTACATTGTATCCACCATTACTGTCCATTACCACATTTAAACCCCGTCGAGCATGCAGGAATGAAATAGGGGTAATAAAATAAAAAAACGGGGGTAATAAAACACTATGTTAAATTATCATCAAAAACCTTGACTAAAAAACTATGCCTGACCGGTAAGAAAGAACTATGGAGTACAATACAATTGTATTTTCCATTGCCAATTGATGTGATTTGTATGATTCAGAGTCATCATAAAGATTTAAGAGTGGAAGATAATACTGAGTGCCCCTGCATGCAGTTTGAAGTTCAACCCAGGGGATTTCAACAAGAGAACCACTAAATCTAAGGGATACAGATACAAGACATGTCTCTTTCAAGCCAAAGTCGGTCTCCAAGACTTCTGGAAGGAAAAGGCCTGGCTTTAAAGACTATTCCGGCATCCATTTAATAGTAGCTGTCCACCAGTGATTGATGAGTACAATTTTCAGGCACAGGGAGCAGAAAAGGCACTGGTGATATGCTCGTCTGGAGTTGGCCAAACTATGCATGAAATACAGTCAAATCTGCAGAGGATGCTCATTTATTTTCATTGACGTACATCACTCTGTTCAACTAGGAAGAAAGTGACATTAAACAGTGAGGGCCCTGATGTGGCTTTGAGGGCACCAGGGGAGGCAAGAGTTGACTTCATGCCTGACCACATGACCTCTCCCTGGTCCACTAACAGAAGGTGATTAAGAAGGTGAAAAAGAAGGACTTGGAGTGGGAAGAAGGACAGCCTGAAGTCTCGAATGCATTTTATTCTACACGGGTGAATGGAGGGTGTTGTGTGTGTGTGTCTGCGTGCATTAATGTGTATGTGTGTGGTGTGATTAAATCTAAATCTAAAACAGGACCAACTCTGTGTGAGAACAGCTCTGGGCACCCCCTGCAGCCTCTGTTTATGTGGAAACCCAGAAAACAGTAACAATGGTCGGTACCTAATCAGGAATGGTTGTGCATGGCGGCGACTCTCCAAGCTCCCCGACTGTTTAACAGCCTTAGAGGGAGGTCGGACGGAGCGCACACACACACACACACACACACACACACACACACACACACACACACACACACACACACACACACACACACACACACACACACACGCACGCACGCACACACGCACACACACACACACACACACTCTTTGGCCAACAGTTTCTCCAAGAACATAAACATGCACCTTTGTGTGTTTACTACACACTAATGGGCAGTGGTGTAAAGTACTTCAGTAAAAATACTTTAAAGTACTACTTAAGTAGTTTTTTGGGGTATCTGTACTTTACTATTTATATTTTTGACAACTTTTACTTTTACTTCACTACATTCCTAAAGAAAATTATGTACTTTTACATTTTGAATGTTTAGCAGGACATGAAAATTGTCCAATTCATGCCTTCTCAAGGGAACTGGTCATACCTACTGCCAAGAAAATAGTGCTTTCTGGTTTGCTTAATATAAAGAATGTGACATGATTTATACTTTTACTTTTACGTTTGATACTTAAGTATATTTTAGCAATGACATTTACTTTTGATACTCACTCAAGTAGAATTTTACTATTAAGGTATCTTTACTTTTACTCAAGTATGACAATTGGGTACTTTTTACACCACTGCTAACAGGTTGTAGGGACAGTTGTTGAAATTTAGTTCTGAGAGACTGTCTGCTAAGTTTTTGGTAAAGAAACACCACTAAAGTACACAGCATTCATGTCAGTATTTTCACACTACACTAGTGTTGCACAGTAGTAATAATACTACAAAGACAGTTATCCATTTGAGTTAAATAATTTGCCTAGCAAATCGAGAGCTTGGGACCATAAGGTTCTATCTGCAAAAATATCATTCTGCGATAATTGTCTTTAAAGTTCCGAATTCTCATTGGTTTAAATAGTGTCAGCAATTTCTATCTAGTACTCTTATGAACTTAAAGTGTCAATCAGCAGTTAAAACAATAACAAAGTGTGCTCCCCACCACTGTTTCGGGAAAAAATCAGGGGGAAGGGACTGGAGAAATGTAACCACTCTCAAATTCAAAGACAGAGCTATGGATGCAAGGACTGACCATCAATGACATCAAAATTGTAGTTTTTAACCATGTTTTTAGGCTATAGTGTTACATTTACTTTGTTTAAAAACAAGTAAAGCAAGCATATTATATTTTGTGTTCTGATGGGGTACGACAGTAGAACTAAGCTCATGATCCATTTCTAAATTAAATTCCTCAAGAATCAATGCGTATTTATTTCCCCTTTAACAACATGAATTGGGGTATTTAGAGTAACATGTAGGTAAAGAACATTGAACTGAACAAGGCTATGTCAATAACTACATTTTGACAAAAATGCAGATAGAACGTTAATAGTATCAAGCTCTCGAAATGTGCATGTTTTTTTTAAGGAACATTAGTCTACTACTGCAGCTAGCATGAGTTAAACACCGCTTCAATCATACAATTCCACTTGGTAATTTCTGATCCAAAGAATAACCAATTTTTTCACTCATTTCGCATCCCATACATCTGCGTCGGTCATTTAGGAACCTGACAGGAAACATTTGGCAAGATGACCTGATCCAAAGACATTTTGATGGGTGCAAAAAAATGAAAGAGAAATGTTAATGCATTTAACATGAGGCTGCGAGAAAAAAAAATACTTCTGCCAAATAACTTAGCAGACAGTCTCTCTTGACAACAAGAGACCGTTTCCCCCCCACCAAAGGCCATTCATTGCAGCAGATTAGGGGCTTGAGCTAGCCTCTTCTCTCCACTGAGCAGCCTGCTTTTCAACATCCCTCACAAGGAGGGTTTGTAAGCTTCACATGTTTAATGTTCACTTTTTTTTTTATCATGAAGATGGGCTCGCACGGAATACCATCCATCTTAATTAACTTTCCATTTGTATGCACTTCAGCCACCGTGAATGCTAGCATGGAAAGCAATCGACTTGCTAAAGAGGATCTCTCGAAGCACTGAGAAATCATTACCGGATTAAAATGTATATGGCCCCTGTGCATTTCATTATCTTGTCTTGTTTAGCACGATCAATAACTGTTATTATATGAGTCATAAGCCTTCTAAATGTAAATATTTGCTTCTATAAAGACATGATGCACATCTTCCACATACTGACACACTATTCCATCCCTTCTAAGTAAGTTATTCTGAGTAACCCTAATTTGAAGCACTCCCCTTTTGATTTACTGTCTGTAGCATGAAGGGCTCACTGTCTCTATAGCATAAATAAATGATGTACACCGTGTCCTGTTGGAACCCCTCAACTAGATAAATATAATTACTGTCTCTTTAGACTTCAAGCGAGAATAAACATGTCAGACTCAATTGGACCAGTTTCCAATCATTTTTCAACCAGAAAACGCCAAAAGTTTGATTATTTTAATTAGTATTTGTTAGCATGTTGAGTTTGGCATACATTTAGCTGAATTGGCCACTTTTTTTTATGTATTCTTTATTTAACTAGGCAAGTCAGTTAAGAACAAATTCTTATTTACAATGACAGCCTACCAAAAGGCAAAAGACCTCCTGCGGGGACCGGAGCAGGGATTAAAAATAAATAAAATATAAATATAGGACCAAACACACATCACGACAAGAGAGACAAAACAACACTACCTAAAGAGATACCTAAGACAACATAGCAAGGCAGCAACACATGACAACACAACATGGTAGCAGCACAAAACATGGTACAAACATTATTGGGCACAGACAACAGCACAAAGGGCAAGAAGGTAGAGATGACAATACATCACGCAAAGCAGCCACAACTGTCAGTAGTGTCCATGATTGAGTCTTTGTAGGCTCTTTCCTTTGGGCCTGTCGGAGGAAGAAAAAGGAAACGTTTCAAAAAGATCCAGCTTCACAGCCACCCTGTTTTGTCTCGTGGCGCGCTTGACTGCATCTGAATGGCTTCAAAACGATCCATCTCAATTCCCATTCAAGAAACATATATAGACGATTAATTGTGAACTCATAAACCCACAGAACAAGCCTTAGGGGAGGAAGCCGCCCATGCGGCCCATAAGTTCCATACGTTCCATAAGTTCCTACTGAGCTTTAGCAAGATAACGCTCTCCTCTCTCTGTCTTTGCTATCATCCATAACACCTATGGGATTTCTGGGGGGTTATGGGGTCACTTCAGGGGGTCAGAAGGTGATGATTAATCCCTTGGAACATTGGCATTGTGGGAGCTCCTGGATAGTTGGGGGTCAGGATACCAGTTTAGCAAAATGCTGTCATTTGTTAGTTGACCTTTCCTGCCGACCCTGACATCTATTTTGTGTCTCTATTATGCATCCACTACTCCAATCTCCAGTTTTCCAGAGTATGGAGGAAAGGGGGATGGAGGGGGCGGGTTCTGTTCATTTGTATTGTTATTCACAAAGACCAACCCCCTTTCTTTCAGCAAGTAGACAACCTGGCCAAAAGGAAACGTTTGTGGTTTGCAGAGAATTTGAGAAGAAATATTCAGACAACAAAAGACTCATTCCAATTGTCCCTCTGGTGACTCCATAGTGGGAAGGCTAATCCGTCACAATAAATAAAGTTGTGTTTAGTAATGAAGGAATTGTTTAGTCTGGCAACGAATACGGAAAAGTGGAACAGAGAATGTTCCTTGGGATATGCAATCCAAGATACACAGAAAGCATATCCCAACATGCACTGTTATGTACACGCCCACACAAACATACAATTAAATGGACCACGGTCATTTACTTATTAATCCAACATTTACTCAACCTTCGCAACAGTACACACAAAGAATGACCAATTATTGTCTGCCCCCAACCTTTGTGAGATATGTTTAGTCTCCGGTCTTAAGATAAGATAAAGTATTTGTCTTTAGAAGCTGGAAAAAGACTGGTGTATTCCCCACATTATTTACTGTCAAAGAACCAACCAGGTTTTAGAGATACTGTGAGAAAGCTCAAATCAAAGATGGCTGCCATGTTGTTTATGTCGCGTTACAACCATGACTGAACTGACACAAAACTAACTTCTGCAACAAGTAAAACCATATCCTATCTATTTAACACAAAGTTATGGACACTAAGTGGCAAACACAAGTTGAAAGTTACACTTCATTCATTCAAGGAAACGCATCCAAAAAAAGGTTTGGTTTAATCAGATCGTCTGGTCGCTGTCATTCAGTCGAGGGCAGAGGATTTAATAAGGGATGCACTGGGGTAAAAGGGCTAACAGTGTCACATATGATCTAGTCAATGACAGGAGCAATCACCACTTCCACCTCCCCCATACCGCAGCACGCAAAGCCTGAAACCACCACTTGGCACCGACCAGAGAGAGAGAGGAAGGGAGGGAGAGGGAGAGAGAAAAGAGAGAGAGGCCCAGAGACACATTTACATGGGCTCTCCTCCTCTTTCGTCTCCTAGCCTCCTTTCTCTTCCCCCCAACCCCCTCCCCTCACCTCCCCTCTTACCCCTTCTCATTATTTCTTGTCCTTTTGTGTCCTCAAACCCTCTTTTCTGCTGTCGATTCCCTCTCTCTTTTCTTCTCAACTGTCCCCTCCTCTTCCTAGTTTTCTCTCTTCCTTTTTACTCTTCCTCCCCTTCCCTTCTTTAACTCACTACTATTTTCCTCTTTCGTAGATCTCTATTTTCATTCGGGATATCCCTAGCACAAGCTTCAGTTTCATGACGGTAATGTAGGGCCTAGTTTTTTCCTCCTTGGTTTAACAAAAGAGCTGGTAATGCATCAAAATAATATGGAAAGTGATTAATGACATGTTGACAAGGAGGTTTGCATTTTTGAATGACAATGTATTATTACGAAGGTTTGCATACTAAAATAATCTTATTTGACAATTTGCATTTCATATATCAGGGTTCCCCAACTGGCAGCCCGCGGGCTAGGGTTTATTTGGCTGTTCTGAGTAAAAAATATATATTTAAATGTTTCAATTGTTGGACATTAAAGCCTGTAAAAACACCAGGAAATCAGCTACAAGTGATTGTACCAACTATTCCTATTCATAATAGAGGGACATATGTGAACCTACAGAAATAGTAAGAATTCATAATAATTGATTGGATTTATATAACAGTTTTATACCAAATGATGTACTCAAAGCACCTTACATAGTAGGGGGAAATTCACCTCATCCACCGTCAATGTGTAGCACCCTCCTCATGTGCAGAACGCTTACCAAACATCAGCTACCAGGTGGAGAGGTGAGGAGTGATATATGCCACTTAGAGATGAGGGGGTGATTAGGTGGCGATGTTGGAATGTGGCCAGGTTGGGAATTTAGCCATGACACCGGGGTGAACACACCTACAGTTACAATCCGAAAGACGGTACACCCCCCCCCCCCCCAAACCCCCCCCACCCCTGACAAGCCACTCATTAAATAATTGTCCCACGGCTGAAACTAGTTCCCTCATAAACAGTCATGTGAAGAAGTAAGTAAAACCTCTGGAAAGTTCTCATTTTTTTATTTACATATTTGGACAGCTGGATATGTAATCTTCACGTGAACACTATTGACAGATAAAGGTTATCCAATTTAACAAATCACACACGCACAAAAAAAAAACTTTGACAATGTTATGCAATTATAATAAACAAAAATGCCTTTTCCTTTATGGGGAAAAAGTTAGTACACCCCTACCTTTACCATCACATAAAATGGCTAAAATTAGAATGTACCAGGATATTTATTAGGTGTTTTACGCGACCCCTATGTTTAACTTTCTAGTTGTCTAAGTAAGTGGCTGAATTAATACCGGAAATCCTGTGATGAGAGAAGCACGGTATGACAATATGAAAATCTGGATACCGCCAAACCCTAATATGATGCCTAAAATACTAAAGTGGATTAAATATGATGTCTAAAATACTAAAGTGGATTAAATATTATGCTTAAACTGCATAAAGGGGCTTTCATCGTCTTCCTCTGAAAGCTTATGTAGCTGCTCTTTGCAATACCTTAATACAAACTCATTAAACAACATGCTGTTCAATTAAATGGGAAGCTACTACAGTAATCCAAGGAAGGAAATAACTAATCCAGATTAAGGTCAACCAGACGGGGAATGGAATTGTCAAAAGCACCCACCTTGAAAGCTGCATACATAGGACACTTCTGAGATGCACTCATTATTGTGGGGGCGATATTATTGGTTGAAGCTCAATGTTAAATTCAAATATCCATATTATATCTAAGCCAATATCACACCAATGTTGATTAAAATGTGAAAAACAACTTGATTGGAGGTACACAACACACTCCCCAACTCTAGGGATGAGCCGGGTCATTAGCAATTGAGTTTTCAGAGTTTTCTGAGCTAGGTGGAAACAACAAAATACTCTGAAAACTCAATAAATACACTGAGTATACCAAACAATAGGAACACCTTCCTAATATTGAGTTGCACCCCCCCTTTTGCCCTCAGAACCGCCTCAATTCATCGGGGCATGGGCACTACAATGTGTCGAAAGCGTTCCACAGGGTATACAAAACATTAAGAGCACCTGCCTTTTCCATGACATACATTAACCAGGTGAATCCAGGTGAAAGCTATGATCCTCTACTGATGTCACTTGTTTAATCCACTTCAGTCAGTGTAGATGAAGGGGAGGAGACAGGTTAAAGAAGGATTTTTAAGCCTCGAGACAATTGAGACATGGACTGTGTATGTGTGCCATTCAGAGGGTGAATGGGCAAGACAAAATATAAAAATTCCTTTGAATGGGGTATGGTAGTAGGTGCCAGGCGCACCGGTTTGTGTCAAGAACTGCAACGCTGGTGGGTTTTTCCTGTGTGGACATCTAGCCAACTTGACACAACTGTAGGAAGCATTGGAGTCAACATGGGATAGCAAACCTCTGGAACACTTAGAAAAAAAGGTGCTATCTAGAACCTAAAAGGGTTCTTCGGTTGTCCCCATAGGAGAATCCTTTAAATAACCCTTAGAACCATTTTGGTTCCATTGATCAGCACAGAAATTGTTAAAAAAGGACCATATTTGCAAAATAGTTTCTGAGCTTATGTCGCTATTATACAGGTAACCAAATAGTTTCAGAAATCAGGAATGGAGACAGGCTCTATAGACCTCTATATGTGACTGTGTCCAACACACCACCACATGTTATGTTGGGCACCTACTGAATGTAAACAGTACTTTTGGGTGTCAAGGAAAATGTATGAAGGAAAAAGTACATTATTTTCTATAGGAATGTAGTGATGTAAAAGTAAAAGTTGACAGAAATATAAATAGTAAAGTACAGATACTCCAAATAACTACTTAAGTAGTACTTTAAAGTGTTTTTACTTAAGTACTTTATACCACTGCAAAACAGCTCACTCAATCAAGGATGATGGTCTTGTAGGTATAAAAGCAAAGCTTTCTTTCATATAATTTTAAAAATCTTGAAAATGTAGTGGAATGGGATTAGTGTGGTGTGTGAAGAGTCCAATACTTTAACTTGTATGTGGAACAAATCACATTACTGTGGGAGCACCTCCTGTTTGAGAAGGTTTGAATCCTAAGCAACATTGTTTGAAGTACAATAGATCAACATAGCTACTATAGTAGGTCAAAGCTGTGTGCTGGAAAACCTTGGTAGAGCATGGGTGGAGTAGGCATTGTGAATTGCCTTTCTTTTTCGGATTCAGACAAATACCTACTTCTCACATAAAATGTAGGGCCAAACAAGTTTGTAGGAAATAAACACCAGAAAATGTAAACGTGTGTGAGCACTGAAGTTCAACAATTGTTTGTTTGCTGGTGCACAAAGACGTAGTGTGTGAAATGTTCTGGGTGGAAAATTTGTGACTGCATTCATTGATGATTAAAAGTCTATTAGTGATTACTACACAAAAAAATGTTGGATTGAGCTGTTGTCAATAACATTGCCAAACTGTGTCAATTAATAGCGTGAGGCAGAGATACAAGCACAAGTAGACACAGCGGTATCAATTTCATTCCAAGACAAAGGCTGAGACAGCTGTGTCGCTCACTGAAACGCACATAAACGGACACACACACACACACACAAACATGCACACACACAAACACAAACCTCACTGAGAGAAACACACTTCGCTGACTGACGTAGCACCGTAATAGTGCACCCTTGGTCTGGTGAAAATCTGTCTCAGTGAAAATTAAGGGCTTATGTCATTTCTGTTCATGGATGCAGTGCAAACATGGGACATCTGGAGAGACTTACGCCATGTTCTTTGGACATGTGTGAGAAAATAAATGTGGTAAGTGCATCAAATAGGTCGTCTGAACCTACTGCAACCTGCAGAGAGAGACCAATGGAGGACAGTTAGAGGAAGATAGTCTCAAGACCTTAACAATACCATTAAATGTCAAAATGTCATTTTGGAGTTTTTCACATAAACTCTAGACTACTGTGTAGTAATTGACAGATCAGGAGGTAAAAAAGTGTTGGGCAGGTGGACACGGACGATAACACTTCCCATACTGGATCGTCTCTTTCTCTCTGCGCTCCACTGAATGTTTTCAGGTCGGATGCTAACATTTATCCAACTGGGTCTTTGCTTTCGTAGAAGGGACGTGAGGGGAGGAAAAAAGAAGCCAAATACAGTGAGCCAGCTGTGTTTGGAAAAGGAAACTATTTTTTAAAACTGGGAGTGAAATATGGCGCTTCTCCGCTCTAACCTGGGTCCAGTTAGCTCACGTTGTCTCATCAGCTCTGCTTGCCGAGATCCATCACTTACCCGGTCCGAGACAGATACTCTGTCCAAACGGAGGCCTCCATCTACAATTAGAGCATTGGCAGCTGGTAAGCCCATGAAAACGGCTCTCTGTTTCCTCTCCATCTTCTGTGTTTAGAATAGACTCCACACCGCTAGAAACTCTGGCAAACTAATGAATTGTGTCTAGTCTGCCAACGGAGACATGTCATTGGGACACAATGGAGCGAGGGAGGGAAGGAAGGAGAATGGTTATGGTGAAGTCACCTACTGTATGGGGTGGAAAATTATATTAAGATGTTGTCTTTTGCAGATGTTCATTATAGTTTGGCCATGGTAAATACTGTAAAAGAAGCAGTCATGACATTTGCCTTTGGCCAATCGATCATTTGCTGAAGCCTTGACTAAAGTTCATCACTAACCATTGTATTCTCTATCCAAAGTGCAATAAAACACAGCGGTGAATGTTTGCCAATGACTGTCATACCTCAAAGTTATGCTTGGCTTGTTTTGGGTACAACTTCTGTCCATTACAATGCTATACACGTTATACAGCATATCCAAATAACAACATCTATTTACACTCTTACAGATTGGGAATGATGAGAATAGTTTGTAGTTTAGAAATGTTTTTCAGCTATCCAAATCCCCAATCTGTAAGATAACAGAATTTGGATCTCTCAACATGGTTCCGCCACCTAATCTGAGTTCTCAGTCTAGAAGAAGTCTGCATAATCTCCGACTCTCTCCCCCAGGTCCACTCCCCGTTGTTAACAGGTGCAATTACTCTTCTATAAGTCAAAACGAGGTCAAATATACACACATTGTAATACATTGACTCTGAAACACACAAGGTGGTAGATATGTTTTTAAGAGGTAACGCTAGACTCGGTAAGTGAAAAAGATTAGATAAAGAGTTTTGCCACAACCATTTCATACAGCGGAGCCATCATGATTGAGAAAGCGACAGAAGGAGGAGTATTTTTTTGGCAGAGTTCAACAAAGGCCATACTATTATTCCTTCTTTCCAGCGAGGAGTTCTCTCTCTTAACTACAGACTCCCTCGTTGTTATTCTTGGCAAACGCTGTTGGACTGGCAATCGAAAAGAGTGATGCTATTTCCTGTTCTACAACGTTTTCTTCCCTTTTTTTAAATTTTTTCTCTCCTTCTATTCCTGAAACGTTACACATTGAATATGTTGATTTTTTGGGTCAAGAGTGGGCTCAAATCTAAGGCCTGTAATCAGTTTTGCAAACCCTCTCCGCCTTCGCTTTGCCATCAGCGACTGTCTATTTCGGGCTTGATGACATTGTCTAACGTTGCTTCATGTTTAAGTACGAAACGTTAGGCCTCTCAAAAACCTTTATGGTTTGTATTATGATTAGAATACCAAGACGAGCGAGCCCGCTGTTCACAAAACTTAGAGTAAGATAAACACAGAGAGAAGAATTAACTCGCTTCTGCCAGTTAATCAAGGATGGTATAGCCATTTGTGTTGAGTGTAGGGATTCCAAATTACAGGGTATTACACGTTCCACAAGTGTAACACTTGTTATTTGCGTTATGCATTACGCCACACATAACCTCTGACATGAAAACAAATAGGATAATTAAACCACTATTGATGCTAATTAAAGCAATGCTCTATCCAAATCTGGAGAATTAACAGGGTTGAGTCTGACTTCATGTTGTAACAAACGCTACTAGCCTGAGATTGTGGGGTTCACTATACATTCCCTCTAATGTCTTTGTTATTTCAGGGGTACCCATAATGACTATGTTGACACTACAGTATATAACTACTTGATTCCTATGCCATTTTATACCCAAATTAGGGCCTATAAAACAGTATCGCACTGGATTGAACAATAAACAATGTACAATGCAGCCTCCTATCAAAACACCTAGGCCACGCCTTGAGACGTGCATTATTTGACAACAAGGATATGAGTCTATGGAAGTCCTAAAATAAGCATCACCACAGAGACAGAAAGGAGAGGATGGAGAAATACAATGGCTGGGATTGTTGGAAATTTTGCAGTGCGACCCACTTTCCTGTTATTTGTTTTATAGTAAATGCTGATGCCCTCCAGGGGATTAGACTGACCCTGCATGTCCGACACAAGTCACCTTCTGACACTGCCTTCCCTCGAGCTTTACTAGGAGCAGTGTATTAGTAGAAATGTGTGTACCAGGGTGTGTGTGACTTTACAGGGCTCGAGGGTAAATGCAACAAAAAAAGGTATACAAGTCTGCTCTCCTTCATCAAAACATAAAGGCCCAGGACATTCCTTGCCCCATTATCTGGTTCCACAAGTTCTGTTACTTCTCAGCAGTCAGAATGCCAGTGAGAGGGCGAGAAAGAAAGAGAGAAAGAGAGGGTGAGGGAGGAAAAAATAAAAAGAGAGAGCTGGCAGGCAGGGCCTGAGCAGACTCTGCGGCGTGAGTTTTATTGTCTAACTACTTAATTGTAAATAACAGGCCCAGGGATGTGAGCGGCCATTCATTCTCCAGACAGGGTGATTAATCCATGCTGGGACTTTGGGAGAGTAAGAGAGGCCTTTCTCCTCCACCCTCCCTCCCGCTATCTTCCCTGTGCAGATTCTAATTGGCTAATTTCATAAACTTTTTAAAAAAAAGAGGCCTCAATGAGGCTTCCTTTTAAAAAGGCCCTGCTTTAGCGAGGGCTTTGAGGGGAAGCGAAGCGTTGCTACCTGCAGTTCCTTGGGTCTTTGTTGGAGGGGGGGCAGTCAGACAGAGACCACGGGGGAGCCTGGAGAGAAACAGAGAGGATATAATGGACAGAGTCTAGTTTCACAGGCCAAACGGGGAAGTCTGTGTGGAGTCTGAGCTGGTCACTTCCAGTGCTTTGTCCAGGGGCAAGACCCCATTGCCTTACTTGTCATTTCAGCCTGAGGTGACACCATGGGTTCCAGGGAGTGGGTTGGATGGATGGATGGATGGATGGATGGATATGAACACTGCAATGGAAATATTAGTTGTTTTGATATTTTTTTGTAGTGCATAGCCTATGTGCACACAAGTCTGTATCTTCGCGTAGTAACATTTCCAGTTATATTAGAGTCTGAATATTTGCTTGGTATCAGATCAAGCAAGCTATTTCTGCCATGTGGGTGCTGGAAGTAGAGTTAATATGCTTGAAATAACACATGATTAACAAACCATGGCTGTAGTGTAGCACGAAGGCAATCCTTCTACAACATATAATTGCTTGATCGTGGCACTTAATGCGTGCCTTAGAAATTGGTGCAGCCAGACAGCCACTCGTCTACATCAGTTACTTACAGAGCGCTCTCGCAAAGGAAGCATAATAGAAACCTTATCACGGCTCGCAATCGGCGTCTGAAACTTGGAGAAGTGTTTTCCCTTACTAGAGCGGAACCGATGTGAGCCTCAGATGATGTTTACACTCCTCGCCATGGCGAAGTGGACGCTACGTGCATGTGTCTGGTCCAGAGCAAGATACCAATCGAGCGTTTCGTCCCGTGCGGCAGCTGTAACATTGTTTCCCTCCCTCAACCTTGTGATTATTTATTTATTTATTTTGCTTGCACGGTATCTGCTTTACGAGGTGAATTCCAGCCTTTGTATGTTGGAGGGTCGTGGCAGTCGAAAACGGCAGATAAACCCAAAGTATAAACATGCTCCCATTAGGCTCTGGCGGCCAACCAGCATTACCTCAAAGGGATCTGTGTTATCTGTCCAGTGCCTGGATCTGCACTGGACTGATTCGCAGCAGGACTTCTGTTAGCCCTTGACTTGGGGCCGTTGAGGCAGGCCATCGTCAGCCATAGTCTCGGCCTCTCAGGCCAATCCATCTTTATAAAAATTATACCAGGTGGTAGAATGCTTTGAGCCATGTGTTCTTCCTTCAAATAACACATTTGTGCTTTAATCCATTGTCATTTTAGCAGACGCTCTAATCCAGAGTGATTTACAAGAGAAATTAGTGAGCTCGGGAATTCAAACCAGCAACCTTCTGATTACTGGCCCAACGTCTTAACCTCTAGGCTACCTGCCACCCTGATAGTTTGTGTGCTAAATACTGACTGCATTAAATCAAGCTGTACACTGGAGATGGTCTGCTGCTAGCCTAATCCATCAGCATCATTGGACCAGTTTACAGTTCTATAAAAGTGTTCCACTGTCTTTGCCTTTCTGTAAATCAAGTGTCTAGGACCCCAGCTCACAAGTTACATAAAACCTGCAAACTGCCAAGTAAAATTGAAGGACTTTCATAAATAATGTAAATGAAGAAAGCAAGATGGCCATAAAAAAAAGAGACCAATGTGCCATGGGAATGTCTCCTACATGAGCCTGGCTAGTTTTAATTCTCCTAGCCTTGCAACAGCAACTTAAATGTATTATTGAGAGAGTCATGGGCATAAGGTTAAAAGTTGTTTTGACTAGGACCATAAGATGCTTGGATTGTGGTCGAGGGTACCACAAAACCATGCACACACAAAAACAAACGTAAAACAAAGTTTGAGCATGAACACTTAGTGAACTGCAAAATAAGTTATGAGTATAAAGTGGGCTGTGTACGGTTGAAAAATAGAAACACAAAATCTCACATCTGCCACTTCTTTCATCTGGGCTTTCCTTGCCGTTAGCCATGACCACTGTTCACATTAGCATTTACATACGACTCCCTCTGCAAAAATACCCTGTTTTATTTTTGCTTATTGAGAACTGCTTATCAGTTACCGTTCCCGACCCAGCATAAATCCAGAGGATTAAAGGACTTCAAAAAAAAAAGTTTGCGGATGGAAAAAAAGCTGACAGGAAGAAAAGAAGTTGGGGGGGGGGTTAGTGGCTCTTTTTTGTTGCTTGGGGGTAGGAAGTTCCAGCTCCTCCACTTCATTAATTCATGCTATTTAACAAGCAGGATTGTGGGGGCTTCTTCAGCCCCCTTCACACTGGAACCAACAACAGTGCCATCAGTAACTGACAACCCCCCGGGCGGCGGAGCTATGGCCTCTGGGGTCCACGCTGCAAACAGAACCCCGGGAAGCAGAACCTTGCCATTCAAGAGTTCAGCTTTTATTTGTCATCCCTGTTCCCCTACCCAATCACAGGCCCCGGGGAGGAGGATAGAATCCTCTGTTTCCTATTAGGGGGGCTTGTCAGCTGAATCAGTATGCTCATCCATAACTTCTAACGCTCGCTGACCAGAGCGGTGGTGGGGAGGGATGGGGGGAGTGGGTGAGAGGGTCTGGGTCGCGGACCAAAAGTGTCTGAGCGCAACAGAGAGGAGAAGTGACAATTTCCCCCTCACACTGAAGACATAACAGCTTTAAAGTCGTAGTTTTTTCAAATAGAAGTTACCAAAAATGTATCACGCATCATGTATCCTCCAGCCTTATCCCAACAACCAGACAAGTGGAGACATGAATTCCTACACCCATAAAAAGTGTGTGTTTAATGAGACAGTTAGTTCACGTAGACATATACATGAGGGAAAAGGCTGGTCAGAGAGTTACTCACCAGAGACTAAGCCAAGGGATCACCATGAGTGTAATGTTAGACATGCACTTTGGTTCACATGGCTAATGTACGTGAGGTTTACCAGGGGTTTGAGCTCAGCAGCGTAGACTTACACAAAAGCCTGAGTATGCATTAAGCCTGTGAGTGATCCTCTTGCAGATTGAGCCAACATTCAAATTGTTCAAATTGTTACCCACAATTCCACAAAATTCCACAAAATATCCCTAGGGCTAAAGAGTTCATCGCTCATGGTGACTCCAAGTGTTGAAACAGGGGGTTTAAGATATCAACTCTCACACCAGATTTCAATATTTCATCCCACAACCCCCCTTCTTACATAACACTCCCCAATCTATGACTAAAGTCGACTGAAAGAAAACAGTGCACATGTCCATTATCATAGTGAATGGACATTATCTATTGGGCATGGGTTATCTGTAATGGAGAGAAAAGGAGGGAGTGGTACATGGATAAAGTCTTCCCACAGCTCATTAACCAAATGGCATGTGTCTCCTGGAGGCGAGAGGAGGGGTCGTGGGGGTCTGTCCTTTAATTACTAATATAGTTATTAAGGGATGCCAATGAGGGACCACCGGGGCAGGATTGTCCATGCATTATCGCAGCTGCCATTCAAAGCTGTGGAAATCCTCTAAAGCGGTGGCTCAGTGTCACTGGGGGCTTTTATCATCATCTTCTCAACATCGGGCCCCCGGGTGGATCCCACCCATTGCCCATAGGACCCCCTCCAGTTCTGCTTTACATACACACACACACACGAGCCACACACACACACATCATACAAACATAGGCGTCACACACATGCAGACACACATACAATGGTCATAAGGTACACAATTGCCGCCACAGAGAGAGGGTCCAAGACTGTGGTTGGGTAAGTATCTATTATCTGCATGACCAGGAGAGCACTCTCCCTCTCCCTTTCTTTGTGGTGAAAGTGTGTCTTCGATGGGGTGGGGATGTTCAGTTCAGAGGATAATCGGCATAAGAGTTCTTGTAAAACGGCTGGACCATCAAGGGATGCTGTAAACAAAACCTTCAGCCTTTGTTTGAATGAATAATGCTATTTTGTTTAAGAGTGGTCATCCATCTCAGTGATTTAGAGATATACGTAGACCTCATTGTATCAAAAGTAATGTTTATTTCAAAATATACACAGAATCCAAATGGAAACGCTGGCGATTAATGCATACGTTTTCCCATCTGTGTAAACCGTATTCCCATTATGAAGAGCTAAGTGCATCGGGACAGACATCAAAAAGACTACGCCATTTAGATCTTGAGCGTCTCTTCTTCGCCTTGTCTCAGTTGGAAATATTTCCCAGAATTCATCCTTTCTGAATGAAGTAATGAGCATTAAGAATTGAGCAGAGCAACCACAAACGTATTCTCTTTTTTTCCCCGTTCAGTTGATGATTTAAACACACAGGGATGAAGCTGAGCATTTTTTTCCTTAGCCAAACAAGGGGAAATGCCTGGGAATTACCTGTTGGACCTGAGAGATCCTGGCGAGCCCGTGCCAGTGCACAGGGGCCGTGGAGCAAGACTTTCACTTTAACAGACAAAGAGAGAGGCTAGGGAAGGGCCTCCAGGGAAAAGTTGCTAATTAATTCCACTTAAAGTAGCTACATTTTGTATGATTTCGGTGCTTATTGAATGTCAGAAACAGCCTTAAGACATCTTCTTCTTCACCAAACAATATGCTTAATGCTGGGTATCGTAAACGTTATGTTGTAGACACAGTAAAAATGTGACACTATAGCTCCAATTTGGCTGGGGGAAGTTTTTTTCCGATCCAGTCCTGATGACAATGATTTAAGTTAAAAGAAACGAGCCTTTAACACAGTTTTTCCAAATTAAATGCAATATACCGTTACATCTGATTGCAGAAACAAGCGTTGCTCAGCTGGGTCGCGTTAACCATCAAAACGGGTCAATAACTTTTAATGCCAATGCATTACCACAAGGACAGCAGCACTTAATTAATTGTCAAAAGGAAAGCGGAAATCCTGTAAAAAAAAAAAGAAAAAAAAAAGAAGAGCTTATAGCTGAGCCCCTGTCTATGGCCAGTAAAAAAAATTATAATGGAAAAAATGAATGACCATTTCAACTGCAGTTGCACAGAGGTTCCACTGACTCGATGCTCTCTCTCTGGCCTTATTGTTTATTTGCCTCATGCTGATGAAAATGAATAGTGGAAAAGAATGGCCAAGTTTCCCTTAGAAGGCAACAAAAGCCCCCTTCGCCTTGTGACATCTCGGCCTGGTAACACATAATCTGGGCCGTCCCAGGCTGTGCCACTAGGGCGGGCAGTGCCTGAGCACAGAGCTGGCCTCTGTACTTACTCAAGCCCCGGCTCGGCTTGTCTGACTCCCATCAAACACTGGGAAAGTGGATTTTAAAAAAAGCAGGCTAGACTCAATACAGACTCACTGCACCGCAACAGCCTGGCTGGCAAACCTGTCACTATTCAGGACGTCCAAATTATCTGCGGAGATGAAACAGCTACAAACACAACCCGGCTGTGACTTGAGTTACACCCAGACAGGAGGAAGGGTAAAGAAAAGAGAGGTGATCTTCGATTAATGGAATTTGATAAGAAGAGAGTGATAGTGTTCACAGATGTTGATAACTCAAAAAGGTGTTTGAGGTTTAGCTTTAATGGTTTTTTATAAAACATGAGTCCCTTTTCTCTCAGTAATTAAGCGAAGGTGGTAGGTAAAATTAATCCCTCGTGTCCTGGGAAGTTTCACTTCTTCCAGGGAAGTTTGGGTCTGACCCATTTTTAGTGTCTCCCTCGGACCGTTTGATTCATTTTGCTTTTGTGTTCCCCCCCCCCACCCCCCTTGGAGGGTTTAACCTTGGGTCACCACCAACTTCTTAATCAGTCCAGCACATGACCAGCCCTCTCAAATCCTTACATACCAGAGGGAAGCACTCCCTGATACAGTATATTATGATAAAGAGCTCACAACCAAATAGAGAGAACTATATCCCCATATGAAATACATCAATCGACAGATTTGGGGTGAGAAACACTTCTCCAGAAAGTCCACACTTCAAAAGAACCCCCTCCTTAGACAGAGTGGGAGTGAGGGGTGGAGGTAGGGGGGATGTGTGTGGGAGGGGGGCGGGCGGGCGGGCGGGAAGTGTCCTTCAAGTCCACAGCTTTACATTAACCTAAGATGTTAAAATAGCATGTGGTACGTTCTCTCCCAAAATATTTTTTGTAGAAAATTTGACTTTTTGAATGGCCTCTAATTGCTATCAGTTGGGTCGTAATAACTTTAACCAAATGAGTGAAAGGAAAGCATGGGAATAGGGTCTGTGTTGATTGGTTGTCAGTGGGAAGGGCAGTTTCCTGGGTTGGCCAGAGCACTAAAAAGGTCAAAAGAGTGTCCCGAGAGGTCGGAAGCCCTGTCAGGGAGGGTCAGAGTTCATCCCACACAGTCGTGGTTATTTTTCCTCCCCAGAAAAACACAAGCTTAACCCCTTCGGTTTAAACCCCACCGCCAAAAAAAACAAAATCATGTCATCTCTTGTCATCCCCTATTATCTCTTATAATCTCAGAACTCTCTCTGTTTGTTTATTGTAACACCATTCTCCTAATCTATATTTGACCAGAACAAAGCTGCCGCTTTGATACAAGAAAACATCATTCAGCCGATCATTTGTGAGATTAGTAGACCAACTTCTTACAATTGCATCGAGTTTGTACACCATTATAAAGGTATTTTTCAATTATACAGTAATTCTGATAGCCTACAATATATATTATAGATATTATAGAATATATTTAACCATTATCTCGTTATCCGATAAAGATAATTCATTGGCGTTTTGAAAACATCAAAACATTTACTAGATAGTATTCCATGTCTCACAAGTCCTGCCCCACAGGCCCGAGCCAACCAATGCATTTATCCAGGGAAAACAGAGACAACACTTAACTTCAAAGACTGGCCTGATAAACCTGAACTGATAACTCTAACCCAAACTACTATACTACAGCCAACTGTTACTCTCCAACAGTAACTCACTGGAAATTAGTGCCACTGTTTGAGAAGAAGTACTGCTACACATACGTCTAGTCTAGCCAGAGAACAGTACAACCTCATTAAAGAATGCCAAGTTCCCTATAAATGAGGAAGGCAAACACAACCTCTGCACTCAGTGTCAGGGAGAGAGACTGCAACACCTCTGCAGCCACTTGACAGAGTGAGTGAAAAAAGTAGCACTTCAGCCGAATGGGAGACACAAGCCCCGGCAGCAGTCAGAAGCAGGGACACAGGGACTACTGTTCCCATTGAGCGCTTTGTCTCTGGGCCTCTCTTGTTTTTCATCAGCAAACCATGGTACAATGAAGGCGGCGTGCTCCCCTCCCCTCTCCGAGGCTGTCAATACTGGACCTATCAGGCCCTGAATGGCCGAACCAGCCTTCCCATGAAAATCAAGTCAATGACCTGCTTCCCCGCTCCGCTTGTGAAGTGGGTGACAGCCATAATTTCCAACGGAGGGGACCAATATAAAATGCATTAATTCCTTCTCTGTGAGCTCACCGTAAATGATTTGATTGTGGCTGATTCGACATAGTCTTCCTGGCTTCACCAGAAGAGAAAAACTAAATGCAGAGAATGTTAAGAAAATTTTCTACCAAACATTCACTTCAGCCTTATGACCCAATCAAGTGGAAGAGAGACAGCTTTTGTCTACCTTGGCCGACCTAGGAAAATGCAGCAGTGAGAGAAAAAAAGGAAAATACATTTAAAGATTTTGCCAAGCTTTTGTCACGCTTTTAAGGGCTGGTTTAGTCAATTGCTGTCAGATCAAGAAGACAGAAAGAAAACAACGAGGTTGCCTTATATAAAAAACACTTTCTCTCGCAGCCAAGTCGGGAGAGTCCCAATACACAGAATTACACAGTTACTTTTAAAGGATTTGCATTTAAAAGATGGCATAGAGGCCTGAATGCAGGTCGTTTCCATGTGACCATAGAAACATTAGAAAAGGTGGGAAATTCAGTCCACTGAACTTAAAACAACTTTATTAAAGTGTCACTAATCAGAAGTGAAAGACACAGGGTTTTAGTGTTTGGGCAAACTTACAGAAAAACTCTCTAAAAGCTTAATGACCTTCTAAGAGCATTACTATGAAAAGCCTTGTTGACGGCAGAGTTTAATCCAAAATTTGACTAATTTTGCTCATTGTGATTAAAAAAAGTATTACCCTGAAAATGCCAAGAATGTGACTTTCTAAGGAATTCCATTTTCAGTCTGGAGTTATGCAAATGATCCATTCCTACTGCTTTAAGAACAAAAATAAAGGACTGCTTATGTTCTGTCATTTTCTTAACAACTTTGGAGAGACTTACAGCTAATTCTACAATGTTTTACTGCCAGTCGATATTATCATATATTGCAAATAAAACATATTTCATTGGGTTTTGGGGAAAACAAGCCTAATACTGATGCCTATAACTGGAAACAAAATAATGACATATGAATATCTAATCCTGTTATTTATTTACAGATTGTCGATGACATATAACTGATTGTAGAACATTCCGGCATTTTTTACTCCCAAAAAATCTCTGGATCCTAAGCAGAAAATGGCTACCATTACAGCGTTTAATGGGATAACAACTCAAAGCATAATCCCTTGCTAACAATAGTGATGTTTGAAAGGACTCCTGTGAGTCCCGTTTGGTGTCTGCCAGGGCGGCTGGCGTTTTACAACCACCGGCTGGGCTATGTAATCTCCTCTCAATGGCCACAGACACGGAGAGGAGACCTCCAGATAAGTCTCTATCCTTCTATCTTTCTATCCATCCATCCATCCATCCATCCGACCAGCAAATCCCCAGCGATGGAAAGAGCCAGCCTCATTTCCATCCAACTCCGATGGAGGTCTAGTGATCGCTAAGAATAAAACCAGACAGCAGAATTTACTATTATGAAGATATGGAAAGAGAAAGCGGTGGTTGAGGGGGGAGGATGAATTAACATTGGTGCTAAGGATTAAAAAAAGCTTCTGATCTTTGCTGCTGGTCCTAATCATACCACCCTAAATTAATCATCCTGGGATTATATTTAGAGCTGATTTGGGTAAGAAATTAATTAAAGTGGTACTCGAAATGATGTATGCAGAGCGGGAAAACAATATCAACAACAACGGGATAATGATTCAACAGGCTAATTTATGCCATAATGATATGAATGGGATATCAGAAGAATAGAATGCTAATTTATGTCATGATGATATAAATGGGATATCAGAAGACTAGCATGCTCATTTATGTCATAGTGAGATGAAGGGGATATCAGAACACTAGCATGCTAATTTATGTCATAATGATATGAATGGGATATTAGAAGACTAGCATGCTTAATGAGCAGGAAAAATACAGCTTTTTGAAGATAAAAGGATCTCAAATGAGGTGGAAGGGTGCTATCCACTGCTTGTTCTTTGCATAATCTTAGCATAATTTATACTTCGCCAAGCATTGTAGTAGCCTACATCGCAACAGAGTTGCATTACCGAATGTTTTGTAGGTCCATGTCATAATTCCTTTTAAAGTCCTATTCAGTTGCGTAAGTGAATGGGGGGAAAACATCAAGACAACAGTACAGTCAAAAACAGACGTCCAAGATTAGCACTGATAAACATTTTCCGTCTTAATTTTGCAAATCTTAGAGGCAGACAAGTTTATAATCCAGACCTTAACAAGCACCACAGTCCCCCTCTAATGACAAACAGCACAGTGTCTGTAAAGCCGCTATGAAACCTACTGCAGGGGTCAGACAGGGCATTTGACAGTCAGAGTAAAAAACTAGCCTTCTCTGATTGACTCCATATGACCAATATGACCAATAATGACAAGACATCAAGCAAGGGCAACCACTTTTTGGCCTACTTACAAGAATATTGACAGTAGGATGGTATATTAGGTTTCAAAGACAAATCTGAATCTGATGTGCGTTTACTATTGTGGCCAGACCTCGTACTCAGAAATAGACAGCCAATGAATACGAATGATATATGGAGTAGTGTGATCTTTGAGATAACTTGCCTTTCACCACGTGTGTGCTATTTAACCTAGTAAAACACATTCAAATTATTAATCTACAGAATGTACAAATAATTGTAATACTTTAAGTTGTCACATATTCAGAATACAATGTTTAAAGGTTTGAAGACTTATAAAAGGTGTAAAGTCTGTGATTTTACTCAATCAAAAGGGTACTTCCACAGGCAACCATAAAGAAACAATATGATGAAACGTATTAATGTCATAATGACATCATAATATATAAGAAGCAGGTGTTTACAAAGTTCATGAAGTTTCCGCCCAGCACCTGGGCCTGAGTATAATCATAATGTGATGTGCATATGACAACGTTACTTGCTCCATGGGCAACCAATCAGAGACAAAAGGAGCACACAGAGCTGTTTTATAGGCCGGCCTGCAGTGAGGCATGATGGGACGTAATAACCACATCATTATTAACAGCGTCTCAGCCTTGTCACACGTCAGACGCATAAAGACGCCATGGGGAGGTCAGGATCTGCTCTGCCAGTCTCCAGCACTGTAGGGCCATGTCTCACACACACACACACACATGCAATCAAATACATGGACATACACACACATGCAAGAATGACCACACACACACAGCTGGCACAGTGTTTCAGCTGCCAAGGGACATCGCTTTCGGCAATTCTGCAGGTTCTGCCAAGGCAAGTGAAATGTTGCTACAATTTACAGTGTGAATGTTCATCACCTTCCCTCATGGAATTAACTCGTTATCAAACCAAGACCGAGTCAACACTTACGTCTTTATCTCATTTATGTGTTACCAGAATCATATCAATTAAATGTTTTATGTAATCCATTTCAAGCCAATACTCAGAATGAAGACGAGTGCAATGGGAGTATGTGTCTGTTTATACGGTTGAGGAACTTATCAATCACCTGGCTCCAATGGAGGGGCAGCTCAATTAAAGAAAGACAAATTACACAAATTCAATGCACCAGGACTGCACTTGTATCCCCCGTTTGTAGATTTCTGCTGTGTATTCTACCAAAGAGCAAGTTCAACACAGACCTGTAGAGCAGATAGAAGTACATACTTCTCGTGCTCCCAAGTGGCGCAGTAGTCTAAGACACAGCATCTCAGTGCTAGAGGCGTCGCTACAGACAACCTGGTTTGAATCCAGGCTGTATCCCAACCGGCCGTGATTGGGAGTCCCATAGGATGGCGCACAATTGGCCCAGCATCGTCCGAGTTGGCCGTCATTGTAAATAAGAAAAAACAACAACACAGAGTTATACATGTTATAAACAAATGTACAGACAATGACACTATAGAAAATCTATATACAATGTGTGCAAATGTAGTTAGATTAGGGAGGTAGGAAAATAAATAGGCCATAGTGGCGAAATAGTTACAATTTAGCATTAACACTGGAGGGATAGATGTGCAGATGATGATGTGGAAATAAGCCATTGGTGCAGGCAGAGATTCTGGAGTGTGAATTAGCAAAAATAACAGTATGGGGATGAGGTAGTAGGGTAGGCTATTTACAGAAGGGCTATATACAGGTGCAGTGATCGATAAGCAGCTCTGACAGTTGATGCTTAAAGTTAGTGAGGGAGATAGGAACCTCCAGCTTCAATGATTTTTGCAATTCGTTCCAGTCATTGGCAGCAGAGAACTGGAAGGAATGGCAGCCAAAGGAGGTGTTGGCTTTGGGGATGACCAGTGAAATATACCTGCTGGAGCGCATGCTACGGGTGGGTGTTGCTATGGTGACCAGTGAGCTAAGATAAGGTGGGTATTTACCTAGCAAGGACTTATAGATGACCTGGAACCAGTGGGTTTGGCGACGAATATGTAGTGAGGGAAAGCCAACGAGAGCATACACGTCGCAGTGGTGGGTAGTGTATGGGGCTTTGGTGACAAAAAAAAATGTCACTGTGATAGACTACATCCAATTTGCTGAGGAGAGTGTTAGACGCTATTTTGTAAATGACATCGCCAAAGTCAAGGATCGGTAGGATAGGGCATGTTTGGCAGCATGAGTGAAGGAGGCTTTGTTGCGAAATAGGAAGCCGATTCTAGATTTAATTTTGGATTGGAGATTAATAATGTGAGTCTGGAAAGAGAGTGAACAGTCTAACCAGACACCTATGTATTTGTAGGTGTCCACATATTCTAAGTCAGACCCGTCCAGAGTAGTGATGCGGCAGACAGGTGCAGGCAGCGACCAGTTGAAGAGCATGCATTTAGTTTTACTAGCATTTAATTTTTTTTTTTTTTTTTTTTTTTCACCTTTATTTAACCAGGTAGGTCAGTTGAGAACAAGTTCTCATTTGCAACTGCGACCTGGCCAAGACAAAGCAAAGCAGTGTGACAAATAACAACACAGAGTTACACATTAAACAAACAGTCAAAAACACAATAGAAAATCTATATACAGAGTGCAAAATGTAGTGCAAAAATGCAGTAAGGTTAAGAGGTAGAACAATAAATAGACTATAGTGGTGAAATAAATTACAGAATTATCATTATTAACACAGGAATGAAAAGTGTGCAAATTATGATGTGCAAATAGAGATACTGGAGTGCAAGATTAGTGAAAATAAACAAAAAAATAAATATGGGGATGAGGTAGTAGTGTGGGCTATTTACAGAAGGGCTATATACAGGTGCAGTGATCGATAAGCAGCTTTGACAGCTGATGCTTAAAGTTATTGAGGGAGATAGGAACCTCTAGCTTCAATGATTTTTGCAATTCGTTCCAGTCATTGGCAGCAGCAAACTGGAAGGAATGGCGACCAAAGGAGGTGTTGGCTTTGGGGGTGACCAGTGAGATATACCTGCTGGAGCGCATGCTACGGGTGGGTGTTGCTATAGTGACCAGTGAGCTGAGATAGGGCGGGGATTTACCTAATAAAGACTTATAGATGACCTGGAGCCAGTGGGTTTGGCGGCGAATATATAATGAAGGCCAGCCAACGAGAGCATACAGGTCGCAGTGGTGGGTAGTGTATGGGGCTTTGGTGACAAAACGGATGGCACTGTGATAGACTACATCCAATTTGCTAAGTAGAGTATTAGAGGCTAGTTTGTAAATGACATCGCCGAAATCAAGGATCGGTAGGATAGTCAGTTTTACAAGGGCATGTTTGGCAGCATGAGTGAAGGAGGCTTTGTTGCGAAATAGGAAGCCAATTCTGGATTTAATTTTGGATTGGAGATGGTTGATGTGAGTCTGGAAGTTGAGTTTATAGTCTAACCAGATGCCTAGGTATTTGTAGGTGTCCACGTATTCTAATTCGGATCCGTCGAGAGTAGTGATGATAGTCCGGTGGGCGGGTGCTGGCAGCGTTCGATAGAAAAGCATGCACTTAGTTTTACTAGCGTTTAAGAGCAGTTGGAGGCCACGGAAGGAGTGTTGTATGGCATTGAAGCTTGATTGAAGGTTAGTAAACACAGTGTCCAAAGAGGGGCCAGATGTATACAGAATGGTGTCATCTGCGTAGAGATGGATCAGAGAGTCACCAGCAGCGAGAGCGACATCGTTGATGTATATAGAGAAAAGGGTTGGCCCAAGAATTGAACCCTGTGGCACCCCCATAGAGACTGCCAGAGGATCGGACAATAGGCCCTCCGATTTGACACACTGAACTCTGTCTGCAAAGTAGTTAGCGAACCAGGCAAGGCAGTCACTTGAGAAACCAAGGCTGTTGAGTCTGCCAATAAGAATGCGGTGATTGACAGAGTCGAACGCCTTGGCCAGATCGATGAAAACGGCTGCACAGTACTGTCTTTTATCGATGGCGGTTATGATATCGTTCAGTACCTTGAGCGTAGCTGAGGTGCACCCATGACCAGCTCGGAAACCAGATTGCATAGCAGAGAAGGTACGGTGGGATTCGAAGTGGTCAGTTATCTGTTTGTTAACTTGGCTTTCGAAAACTTTAGAAAGGCAGGGCAGGATGGATATTGGTCTATAACAGTTTGGGTCTAGAGTGTCTCCTCCTTTGAATAGGGGGATGACCGCAGCAGCTTTCCAATCTCTAGGGATCTCAGACGATACGAAAGAGAGGTTGAACAGGCTAGTGATAGGTGTTGCAACAATTTTGGCTGATAATTTCAGAAAGAGAGGGTCCAGATTATCTAGCCCAGCAGATTTGTAGGGGTCCAGAGCAGTTAGAGGCCACGGAAGGAGTGTTGTATGGCATTGAAGCTCATTTGGAGGTTTATTAACACAGTGGCCAATGAAGGGCCAGATGTATACAGAATGGTGTCGTCTGCGTAGAGGTGGATCAGAGTCATCAGCAGCAAGAGCGACATCATTGATATATACAGAGAATAGATTCGACCCGAGAATTTAACCCTTTGGCACCCCAATAGAGACTGCCAGAGGTCCGGACAACAGGCCCTCCGATTTGACAAACTGAACTCTATCTGAGAAGTAGTTGGTGAACCAGGCGAGGCAGTCATTTGAGAAACCAAGGCTATTGAGTCTGCCGATAAGAATGCGGTGATTGACAGAGTCGAAAGCCTTGGCCAGGTCGAGATGTAGACGGCTGCACAGTACTGTCTTTTATTGATGGCGGTTATGATATCGTTTAGGACCTTGAGCGTGGCTGAGGTGCACCCATGACCAGCTAGGAAACCAGATTGCATAGAAAGGCAGGTCATGATGGATATAGGTCTTTAACAGTTTGGGTCTAGAGTGTCTCCCCCTTTGAAGAGGGGGATGACTGTGGCAGCTTTCCAATCTCTAGGGATCTCTGACAATACAAAAGAGAGTTTGAACAGGCTAGTAATGGGGGTTGCAGCAATAGCTGCGGATCATTTTAGAATAAAAAGGTCCAGATTATCTAGGCCAGCTGATTTGTAGGGGTCCAGATTTTGCAGCTCTTTCAGAACATCAGCTATCTGGATTGGGGTGAAGGAGAAACGGGACAGTGATTCCTAGCCTCAGTGACAGTGATTCCTAGCCTCAGTGCAGTGGGCAGCTGGGAGGAGGTGCTCTTATGCTCTTATTCTCCATGGACTTTACAGTGTCCCAAAACGTTTTGGAATTAGTGCTACAGGATGCAAATTTCTGTTTGAAAAAGATAGCCTTTGCTTTCCTAACTGACTGTGTATATTGGTTCCTGACTTCCCTGAAAAGTAGCAGATCGCGGGGGCTATTCGATGCTAATGCAGTACGCCACAGAATGTTTTTGTGCTGGTCAAGGGCAGTCAAGTCTGGAATGAACCAAGGGCTATATCTGTTCTTAGTTCTAAACTTTTTAAATGGGGCATGCTTATTTAAGATGGTGAGGAAAGCACTTTTAAAGAATAACCAGGCATCCTCCACTGATGGGATGAGGTCAATATCCTTCCAGGATACCCGGGCCAGGTCGATTAGAAAGGCCTGCTCGCTAAAGTGCTTTAGGGAGTGTTTGCCAGTGATGAGTGGTGGTAGTTTGACCGTGGACCCATTACGGACGCAGGCAATGAGGCAGTGATCGCTGAGATCCTGGTTGAAGACAGCGGAGTTGTATTTAGAGGCCTCTTAGTCAGAATGATATCTATGAGGATGCCCTTGTTTACGGATTTAGGGTTGTACCTGGTAGGTTCCTTGCTAATTTGTGTGAGATTGAGGGCATCTAGCTTAGATTGTAGAACGGCAGGGGTATTAAGCATATCCCAGTTTAACAGTACGAACTCTGAGGATAGATGGAGGGCAATCAGTTCACATAGGCACAGCTGGGGGCTGAGGGGGGTCTGTAACAAGCGGCAACAGTGAGAGACTTATTTCTAGAGAGGTGGATTTTTAAAAGTAGAAGCTCAAGCTTTTTGGGCAAAGACCTGGATAGTATGACAAAACTCTGTAGGCTCTGCAGTAGATTTAAACTCCGCCCCCTTTAGCAGTTCTATCTTGACAGAAGATGTTGTAGATGGAGATGGAAATTTCAGATTTTTTGGTGGCCTTCCCAAGCCAGAATTCAGACATGGCTAGGACATCAGGGTTGGCGGAATGTGCTAGAGCAGTGAATACATCGCATCGGAAAAGCCTGTTGAAGGACCACATCGGACGATTACGTCAGCAGACCAGTCGTGATGGATCGGTGGGGCTCTGTATCTACAATAGAAGGTCTAGGCCAGTTGGCAAAGAGGTACTGTAGCTCAGGAATTAGCTAGTACACTTCGTCGGCTAGCCGGGAGATAGATAGATAGATAGATAGATAGATAGATAGATAGATAGATAGATAGATAGATAGATAGATAGATAGATAGATAGATAGATAGATAGATAGATAGATAGATAGATAGATAGATAGATAGATAGATAGATAGATAGATAGATAGATAGGTACTTTATTTATCCCCCGGGGGGGAAATTTCATTGTCAAGCAGCTACAACAAAACACAGGGCAGGTGCAAAATGCCACAATGAAAGTACACAAAAGACAGATACACGGTACATGATACATAGAGCGGCAGTATGAAAAAGTATAGAAATACAAGATATCTGGAGTACAAAAAAAATAAAAGCTATAAAAAGACATAGCATAGTATGAGTGGTTGGCTGAATATGTACACTATGGGCCTAGCTCGAGGCTAGCTCAAGGCTAACTGGTGCATGCTTCGGGGACAATGGTGTTAGCCAACAACAGCCACTCGGTTGCAGCTAGCTAGCTGCGATGATCCGGAGTAATGCTCCAGTGATTGCGGCAAAAATCCGGCAGAAATCAGGTGATGTGGTAGAGAAAGCAATCCGATATGCGCTGGGTTGGTAGCGTGCAGTGCAGACTGGCCGACATTGTCCGAGCTAAAGCTGGCTGGTGCAGGCCAAGGGCAATGGTGAAGACCGCTAACAGTGGCTGACAATGGCTAAAAGCTAGTAGCTAGTTAGCTGGCTAGTTTCTGTCGAAGGGTCCGGTTATATGGCATGAAGAAATAGCAGGTCCGTTCCACATTGGATGAGGTGGGTTGCAGGAAAGTATATTTAGTTCGTAGAGGAGATTAGATGTTTGAAAAAGACGAAAAGCAAAAAAAAACATAGACTATTTACACGGGACAAGACAAATACATGTCCACACTGCTACGCCATCATACAGTATGTGGTCACTTTTAATGTATGATTATAGTGCATGATGTTCAGGGACGCTACTCCCATTAAGAGCAAACCTCATTAGGAAGTCCCTATTAACAGGGGAGATATTAGAACACAATGTTTCAGTATGAAGTAGCCAGCATATTTTCAATTTTGCTTGGTGGACATTGTATGCACCTTTGACCAAAAGATAGGGGGTTCTTGACTTTCAACGTGAGACTTTGCTAAATTACGGCAAAGGAATCAGATATAACACAGCTGGTCTAATTAGGTCACTCCAGTGATTTGCATAGGAAAGCAGATGAAAGGAAAAAAATAGTAAAATTAGCACAATGCCAACGCGTGTAATCAAAACCAGAGCAACTGTTTCTGTGTCACGATGTACGGAGCACAAACAGTAAAAGGTTTCCTATGGCTCCTTGAGATATCGTCCAGTTAAATAAAAGCACAACTTTTGCCTGACAACAAAGCTCAGAGAGAGCTGCTAAGGTACCCAATCAGAAGCGAGAGCCTGAGTCACGTTGGCTGGCCAGAACATCGCTGCCCAAAAAAACGTACTTCACCCAGATGTTTTCAATTAGGCAGCCCTACCAGAGGGGGCCGCACTCACCAAAATGGAGGAGAGCTCTTTTTCTCTCTCAAACTGGAGACTTCAGTTGTTAGAATTCTATAAACAAAAATGTTGTTTTATTATTAAAGCAAGTTTTGTTTGTTGCCGTACATTTGTTAAGATTTTGAAAAATTTTGATGAGACTATTTGAATGTAACTCGTGCAGCCATCCTTAAATGCAAGCAAATCTTATTTAGAAACTCTTGGAGACTACAAACTTGTTTTAGGAGAATAGCTGTCTGCTTTTGAAAATATCTCACGAGCCAAAGTTGTCTGCTTTATTCAGTTCACTTTGAATATTGCATAATATGGAGCATTACATCAGTGATATGAAAAGGCCAACATATTTTCACATACTTTTATCATGTGCCAAACATGGCATAACTATTCAGTTTCACACTGGTGTGCATGTATAATGAAGCCTAATAAAAAGAATTTAGAGGCTTCAAGGCACACTAGAGACACACACACACTACGCCATACATAATTAAACATAAACAGGTAAAAAATAAATCAGACTTCCCGTCAAAACCTTCTGACCAGCCAGGATACAGTATGCTCTGCCCTTTTTTCCCTCTTAATGGAAAACTCATAACATAAGAGGGAAGACAACAATAAGTCGCTCTGGATAAGAGCGTCTGCTAAATAACTCAACAATAAGTCGCTAAATGACTCAAGTGTAAATGTAAATAACGTGAACTTTCTTCTCTGGTGCCAATATATATCTCTCCTTGTCTCTAGGCCTGACGCTGCTAAAGCTCTCTCTGGCCCTCTCCCACAGCTCAAACCTCAATCCCTCCTCCTCGCAACCTCCCTCCTTCCCTTCCCTCCTTCTCTCTCCCCGCTCCTCAATTATCTGTCTGCCTGAGGGAGATAGCCTTCCTGCCTTGGGGTCAGCTCTCCTAACCACAGGCTCAAAGAAATGAGGAGGGGGTTTAGACTTTGCAAGAGGGCGCAAAAAACACACATCCTCTTTCCTGCCACTCCTTTAATGGTACTTGGAAGGTGCTGATGATAGGGTCTGAGAATCGAGATCTCTGAAAGTGCAGGAGCATTTTTCTTTCAAGATGAGACAGAGATGTGCCTAAAGGTACTGCTGCAGTGCACTTTTGGCCAGAGAAAACAATAGAGGTTTAGGGGGAGTTGTACACATTTGGTGTGTGTGTGTGCGTGTGCGTGTGTGTGTGTGTGTGTGTGTGTGTGTGCGTGTGTGTGTGTGTGTGTGAGTGTGCGTGCTGCAGTGTGAGTCACATGTAGAACAAATCATTCCGTAGCTGGAATCCATTATTGCTGCAGTGAAAATGTGCCAAAATCAACTCCCCTCTCTACCTCCCCCCTCCTCCCCATCTCCCAAGCTCCCTTGCACACTCTCGGTCTGACTCCGAACTTTTTACTAGCCTAAGTAGTGGAATCTTTTTTTACTTGAAATGGATATTAACAGTTCCTTCATAGACCAGGCAAGTTTAGTGGACTTGAGCAGCATAGCTATTACAAAACCTACTGTATATTGTAGATGACTAGATATTGTAGATACTATTTACTACACAATACTAACGTGAGTGCAATGTTAATAAAGCAAACAACACCTGAAGACACAGCCTATCAGCTTGAACCAGTTTCTATATCGTCTGGAGGCTAACAGCGTGTACCAGTAAGCCAATCAAGACATTCTATTCAAAGTCACCCAGTAAACCTGAGTTGCTGGACTTCTGGCCACTCAATCAGTGGAGGCTTCTGAGGGGAGGACGGCTCATAATAATGGCTGGAATGAAGCGAATGGAATGGCATCAAACAAATGAAAGCCATGTGTTTGATGTATTTGATACTGTTCCACCTATTCCACTCCAGCCATCACCATGAGGCCATCCTCCCCAATTAAGGTGCCACCAACCTCCTGTGCACTCAAAATGAGAATTTCTCATCAAGATTCTGATCAAGAGACCAAACTCAGTAAGCCTCTGGTCCTGTTGTTGTTTGATCATTTGTTCCAGAGTCCAAAGCAACAGGGCATTCCCAGTGGGCCTGATTCTAGTTCAGCCTCTGTGCTCGGACCATGTGTGCTGAAGACGAGGAATGACTTTCAAATGAGGCTCGACAATCGAATTCACAGAACCAGAGAAATGTATCTCTGAAGTAAAAATAAAGTATATGCGAGCTCTTTGGAGCTCACGCCACATTCATTCATTATTCTAACCGAAAATCTGTGCTCTCCTTGGAAGACGACAGAGTCAAATGGAGAAAGAGGCAGCAGACGGAGAAGCATAATTATTAAAGACCGTTTTGAAACATATGGTCAGTCTGTGGTCTGAGGTTGACTCTTTGTTGACATTAGTCAACCTAATGTAGTGCTCAGAGCGTTCATTATCAATGACATTTATTTTCTATGAATAAAACTATTGTACTTATGTAAAAAAAATATATACAAAATGTTTGATGTGCTGAAATGTTATGAGAGAGAAAGAGAGAGACGGGAGGGAGAGAGGGAGGAAGCAAGAGAATAGGAAAAGAGGGGAAATATTGCGGGGGGGGGGGGGATTTAGGTCTGGGCGATATGGACAAAATATTATGTCACTGTATTTTTAAAAGATTGGACGGTTTGACAGTATTTTATGTTTTTGAATAATAAAAGTTCTAAATTTGCTTTATGAGTAGTGTGTGACCCAAGGGTGGCAACACATACACTCTAAGTGATTTCAATGGGTCTTTCCATTCTGATTGTTTTATACTGTTCAATTCAACTTCAACCAAAACAAGTTTCAGCATTTATATAATTTTCTGCATTTCCTGCACTCAATAGAGATAATTTCCGCACTGCCACATAGGGCTGCACGATATGGGCAAATCATCTAGGACTTCTTTTAACCAAATGTTGCAATTGCAATTTGACTTGCGATTTAGAGCAAAACACTCAGGTGAACTGTTGGAATCATGGAAATAGAAACGATTATTCTAAATCTATATTTAGAATATAATAGTGGTCACTTTGAATACAGTGTTGTTTGACATGACAAAGAACGATAATGCCAGGGAGGAGTTATTGTGACACGGTAGGAATAAAGTGTTGATAAGTGTTTCCTAGGGGACCCTATAATCTTTGGCTACATTTAATGTTTTCTCTTAGCTACTTCATGTAGCTAACATATTTTTGCTTTGCGTATTCCTCTTTGATTTAGAAGATACTGTTGCATGCTGATTTAGGTCTACACCATCACTGTTATTATCAGGTTGTATAGCTAAATATGTTTGCTCTTACTCAGTACATTTATTAGCTAGCTAGCTATTAGCATTAGCGGCTAACAATTAGCGTCTCACAAGACTTAGGCCCAACATACTAAGTAAATACAAACTATCTGTCTGCAGATGTAAGAAAAAAAACCTAATAGTGGCATTATAGAACACTAGTGGATATAAATTAAGAAGCAAAGCATTGTTGTCATCAACATTGTTGCATGTGCTGCATTGTCCATGCAGACTGAACGCAAGTGTCTCGTGGTCGAGCGACAACCAATGCGCTCCTTGAGTGACAGGGGGCGTGGCTAGGTCTGTGTGTAAAGCGGCTTGGAAAGAAAGAGCGGAGACAGATGACTCAAGTAGTGAAGTAAACTATAAAAATTGACATTACACATGGCGTATCACATTTAACAAACCAAACATTCAAATACCGATATAGAAGGTAAAGTAAAAACCCAAACCGGTCCCTGCATCAATACTGGTATATCATAAAATACCGCCCAGCCCTAGGTGGGATGTCATGAAGTTACTTGGCACAGTTTACCTACATAGCGACACATGGTCTGGATAACGACCCAAAGCCTTGTTTTCAACCTGAGCCCAGAAGGTATTATCGTTGCTAAACAAACGCTCATTGTGAGCCGTGATAGCCGCTAGCTTTGATACTGGGCGAGATAGAGAAAAAACAGAGACGGCTTATACTGTGGCTTCAAGTGAGGTCTCTGTACAGAGACAGCCACAGATGTGCCCCACAATACTATCACTGTAATAGCATTTATATTGTAACAGTTAGAGTAATTCCTCCAGGGGAAGTGCTTTAAAGTGGTAGCATGAAAACTGGAGTGTTGCTGTCCTGGCATGGAAGATACTGTATGTGAACTTGAACATGGTACTTGAACTCTAGCCCCGTAATCCAGCTATTCAATAGTGAACATTGAAAACAAAATAATAGGGCAGCTGTGTGTGTGTGTGTGTGTGCTTTTCCCGCTGCATACGTGTGAGGAGGGGTTTATAGGTTTTGTCTCGTAAAAGACACAGGCACTTAGAGAGAATCCTCTGTTAGACTGTCTGAACTTTGACCTCAGACAGGACCACCATGGGAGGACCAACATATGCATCAACTCCATGAAGGCTGTGAGGACCCTGGTGATGACCGTTACAAAACACATATCCAGCCAATTTAGCCAGTGAATTTACTGTCTTGCTCGCCTCAGAAACCCTTCATCCCCCACGCCAACAAGCATATCATATGGTACCAGGGCAGCGCAGCCCTCGCTCTACCTTGTTGACCTGCCTGTAGAGGTTTTGTGTTTCATAGTGTTTTTTTTCTATCTACTCTACATCAAGCACTCCACCCTAATGCCCTAATCACATTTCCTCAGGTTTCAAGTTAGAGGACTTTATGGGACCTGGGTTCAAATAGCATTTGTTTTCTTTCAAATACGTTGAGCGTTTGATCAAGCCTGCCAGGAGAGCCAGATGGAGGGGGTTTCCATTGGTTCCATTGTGCCAGGCAAGCTCAATCGAACACAGCTAAAGCATTTGGAGTATTGGCTAGTTTTCTGCATACAAAACGTACAGTTGAAGTCAGAATTTTACATACACTTAGGTTGAAGTCATTAAAACTGACTTTTCAACCACTCGACAGATTTCATGTTATCAAACTATAGTTCTGGCAAGTCGGTTAGGACATCTACTTTGTGCATGACACAAGTCATTCTTCCAACAATTGTTTACAGACAGATTATTTCACTTATAATTCACTATATCACAATTCCAGTGGGTCAGAAGTTTACATACACTAAGTTGACTGTGCCTTTAAACAGCTTGAAAAATTCAAGAAAATTATGTCATGGCTTTAGAAGCTTCTGATGGGCTAATTGACATAATTTGAGTCAATTGGAGGTGTACCTGTGGATGTATTTCAAGGCCTACCTTCAAACTCAGTGCCTCTTTGCTCGACATCATGGGAAAATGAAAAAAAATCAGCCAAACAATTGTAGACCTCCACAAGTCTGGTTCATACTTGAGAGCAATTTCCAAACGCCTGAAGGTACCACGTTCATCTGTACAAACAATAGAACGCAAGTATAAACACCATGGGACCACGTAGCCGTCATACCGCTCAGGAAGGAGACGCATTCTGTCTCCTAGAGATGAAAGTATTTTGGTGCGAAAAGTGCACATCAATCCCAGAACAACAGCAAAGGACCTTGTGATGATAATGGAGGAAACAGGTTCAAAAGTATCTATATCCACAGTAAAACGAGTCCTATATCGACATAACCTGAAAGGCCCTCAGCAAGGAAGAAGCCACTGCTCCAAAACCGCCATAAAAAAGCCAGACTACAGTTTGCAACTGCACATGGGGACAAAGATCGTACTTTTTGGAGAAATGTCCTCTGGTCTGATGAAACAAAAATAGAACTGTTTGGCCATAATGACCATTGTTATGTTTGGAGGAAAAAGGGGCAGGCTTGCAAGACGAAGAACACCATCCCAACCGTGAAGCACGGGGGTGGCAGAATCATGTTGTGGGGGTGCTTTGTTCAGGAGGGACTGGTGCACTTCACAAAATAGATGGCATCATGAGAAAGGAAAATGATGTGGATATATTGAAGCAACATCTCAAGACATCAGTCAGGAAGTTAAAGCTTGGTCGCAAATGGATCTTCCAAATGGACAATGACCCCAAGCAAAGTTCCAAAGTTGTGGCAAAATGGCTTAAGGACAACAAAGTCAAGGTATTGGAGTGGCCATCACAAAGCCCTGACCTGAATCCAATAGCACATTTGAGGGCAGAACTGAAAAAGCTTGTGCGAGCAAGGAGGCCTACAAACCTGACTCAGTTACACCAGTTCTGTCAGGAGGAATGGGACAAACTTCAACCAACTTATTGTGGGAAGCTTGTGGAAGGCTACCCAAAATGTTTGACACAAGTTAAACAATTTAAAGGCAATGCTACCAAATACTAATTGAATGTATGTAAACTTCTGACCCACTGGGAATGTGATGAAAGAAATAAAAGCTGAAATAAATAATTATTTCTACTATTATTCTGACATTTCACATTCTTAAAATAAAGTGGTGATCCTAACTGACCTAAGACAGGTAACTTTTACTAGGATTAAATGTCAGGAATTGTGAAAAACTGAGTCTAAATGTATTTGGCTAAGGTGTATGTAAACATCCGACTTCAACTGTACCTTGCAGGGGGGGGGGGGGGAGAAAGAGAAAGTGGGAGGGAGCTAAAGATGAGAGAGAGAGAGAGAGAGAGAGAAAAGAAAGAACAGGGTCAACTCCACTGTCCTGAGTAAGATAAGCACTAATAAGAGGTATCTATCTAGCCTAGCCATCTGCATTCCCCTGTTGCAATGTCCATTCCAAGAACACCAGGCACTCCTCAGTTTGTGAGATGATCCAAAACTTCTCCCAAGTTTTTTTTTACCCACTACAACTCCCACTTCCCTATTCCTCCGTCAGAAAGGAGGGGGTCCCATACGCAACCCTAAATCTGTCAGTGAACGACGCTGGCACAGACCATAAGACAACAGAGCCCACTGAATTAGTGCCAGAGGGGAGCAACACTATATCTGTTAAGGCAAAACAAAGGAAGGACTGTTGCGAGTCAACAGTGTTTATTTCCAGAAGGACAATGCTTTCGGGGGGCAAGAAGTGATGTAGCACTTCAGGCTCTCTCCTATAAGCTCCTTCATTCCTTTTCACAAGGAGCAAAAGAAAACAATTGAGCTGGAGCTGGAGAGGGAGTGGTTTTGAGAGTGGAGAGAGAGACAAGAGTAGAGGGTGGGAGAGAGAGGAAGAGCCAGAGAATGAAAAGTAACAGAAAGAAAGAAAGAATGAAAGAAACAGACAGACAGACAGACAGAGGGGGGGGGGGGGGGATTCAGAGAGCGAGTGAAAGACAGAAAGAGAGAGAGGGCCAGACACTCTGAACAATATTGACTGACAGGTTAAGAGTTAGAGCAGGTTGTTACATCATGTTCTGCTATCAAAGCCAACTCCATATCCCAAAAGACGGAAACCAATCAACAATCAATGGCAATTATGCTCACTTAATCAGATACCAAGAGGCATTTCCAAAACAAGTCAGGGGCAACTTCTGTTTTATAGCAAGCTCAGCACTATGTCAGGTTGTTTCTGATAGCAATCATTGATAACTCAACTGAATTATGTTCTGTTTTAGTCTTTCCAAAACATTGTACACACAAGAAAAGTGATTGTCAACTTTTTTTCAACAATCAATTTCGAAGACATAGAAAAGGCTTATGGATTTAAAGCAACACAAGTTAGGTTTTGATTTTAAATGTATCAGTCTTAGCTCAAAACCTTTCCTATGACACACTGCTGAGCAGAGCAGTACCGGAGACTGCTTTAAAGTAGGGCAAATCTAAAAGGCCATATCACCCACAGGAAAGTCAGTTCAAAACCATCAAAGTGGCTTAGCTATTACACTTAAGAAGTAACAATAGAGAGTGACAGTCATAGTCATGTTTAAGTCATCTCTCAGGGGACTGAAAAGTATAAAACTTCACTTTGAGAACAGGATTTGTACAGGGAGAACTTAAGAAATGTGAAGAGCATTATTTTACTCATTATTGCAACTGCAGTTTTCAATAGAAGAGATTAGTATCTGCGGTTCTGCAGGCAAAGAGAGAGAGCATTAGATATCCCCATTTGACCATACTAACATAAAGTTAAATGACAATGCGATTTTTGCAAATAATCTGTGATTTTAATCATATTTGAGTTTTCCTCCAAATAAGCTATTTTTGGATTTCAATTTCAGTATTTGTAATGGTTGAAATGGTATCCACAAATACTGTCAAAGCATCTGATTACTGTCATACTATTCAGGATAGGCCCTTTGCAAGCAACTTCCACAGCAATAATAAAAAACACGTTTTCTTAAAGGAAGCAGCAACGAAATCCTTTTTGGTTGCACTCAGAAAACTCACATTTATAAATGTGTGTCATCAAGCCTGTAATAACATGACATTTCCAAAACACATACAGTATATAGTCTATAGAATCACATTTGTTTTTCATTTGAGGGGTGGCTAGAGCTTAGCCACCCAAAACTGGGTTTCGAGTTTCAGCGCTCAACTTCAGAGAATTTAACTCCATCCCCAAGGCTAAGTTAAAACGAAGCCCAAGAGGTACAGCATCACATAATGCAAACGGAATAGAGAGCTTAGGTTTCAGTCTTCCAGATTTTTTCCCTTCTACTTTTCCCAGAGTCTTAAGAGGTCACCCAGATTTGATGGTCACTTATTGCCTGCAGAGCCCGGCCCATTGGTAGAGGAGAGTACCACAGGACCACCCTTAAACCAAAACAGCCCCAGGCTGTGATATTGGCCCTGATATAGTATATAGTCTACCTGCACTAAGTAATCCTGATATTTTCCATTACTACCTATAGAAACCTAACATGATTAATGCCAGCAATGAGCAAAAAAACAAGTGTTAGATTTTGATTTGTGTAGTTCTTAATCACTGATAAGAATATCAAAGTTCCTAACAGCACAGGATACGCAGCAACAACACAGGATACACAGGCCCTTTCCCAGAAAACACTGACAAATGCTAGAAGGATTGTTACGGCCAGCCTTTTTTTGGAACTGGAACAATAAAATGATCTTGCCAAAAAACAAGGCCTACTTATGTCCAAGGCAATTTAGATGTAATGTAACACAGAACTTTTAGCAATATATTTAAAAAAGGAATGTAATTAATGTGCGTACAAATGCACTAGGTAGACCTGTTTTATGTGTGACTTGGACACTTTCCTTTCACTCCAAGGTTTTCCAGTCGAAAACTTGATCTCATTTCATTTAATCCCACTAAACGACTTCAACATCTGTGCGAGTTCAATTTATGCTGTCTGGAAGCCATCAGCCACAATGCGAAGGAGCCATTGAACTCTATTAAGAGAAGAAAAATAAACAGGCTACTAACCTCAGCTCTCTGTGTCCTGGGCTGACTGGCGTCTGTCTCGATGGCGTACACATCCACCAGGTAGAGGTCAGAGCCCTGTTCCCGGTCCAGCTCGGCTGCGGTCTGGATCACTCCAGTATGGCGGCCTATGGTGAACAGGCGTCCCACGGCCTTGCCACCGCTGCGGACCGACACTATGAAAAACTCCACCTTGGTGGCTGAGCCTCTGGGGCTGGAGGCGTCCAGGGAGATGACGTTGGTACCTGGAGGCTGGCCCTCTTTTAGGATGGTGATGTACTTTGGCTGGGAGAAGACGGGCCCATCGGCTCCCTGGAGGATTATGGTGAGCTCGGTCCTGGAGGTCTTCCTGTCCGAGCCATGGTCGGTGGCCGACACGGTCAGGCTGTAGATGAGGCGAGACGGCACCAGCTGGGAAGCCAACCGGATATCCCCGCTATAGCGGTCCATGATGAACGTGTCCGAGTCTCCCTTCACCAGCTCATACTCCACCTCGCCGTTGGAGCCCTCGTCGGGATCGAACGCCACCACCGTTGTGAGGATGGAGCCGATGACTATGGTGGACTCTGCGACCAGAGCATTCTGGGAAACGAAAGTGGGGATATTGTCGTTCAGATCTGTTACCCATATTGTGACATTCTTCAAGGCAAAGCGCCGGAATTCCACAGGAACTGCCTGGTCAGTGGCTTTAACTGTCAACTCAAAGAGATTGGAGAACTCTCTGTCAATCTCCTTGTCTGTGCATATGAGCCCACTGTTGGGGTCAATGCTGAAGTGACCTCCCCTGGGTGTCTGTTGAACTATGGAGTATTCCAGCTGTCCGTTGATGTCTGCATCTGTGTCATGAGCAGTGATTGTCATTACTGATGCAGAGAGGGGCATATTTTCAGGAATGGATTTAAAAATGTCACCTGGCGTAAATATGGGAGGATTGTCATTGAAATCTCTGACATGGATGACCACAGGAATTGTTGAGGACCTTGGTGGTCTTCCATTGTCTTTTGCAGTGATATTCAGTTTGTAAAAAGACTGAGTTTCAAAATCCAGTTTTTTCACAAGGAAAATGCTCCCTGTGTTGGGGCTAATGCTAAATGTCCCGTGGTTGTTTGTGGCTATGATGTTGTATGTTATGTCAGCATTATGACCCGAGTCAGAGTCTGTGGCTGTCACAGAGGCCACCAGCTCTCCAATCCTCATATTCTCCAGAACATCCACAGATATGGCAGATTTGGGGAAAGTGGGGGAGTTATCATTCTCATCCAGGATGCTAATGCTGAGCACACAGGAGGAGGAGAGGGGCATGGTTCCAGAGTCCACAGCAATAATTTTTAACGAGTAGGAGGACGTCGCCTCATAGTCCAGCTTTCCCACTAGTGTGGCCTGTCCAGAGCTGCCGTCGATGGTGAACTGGCTCTCCTCGTTACCCTCCTTTATGTGGTAGTGGACCAGTCCATTTTTGTTTTCATCCACATCGACGGCAGACACCCTCAGTAGCTGTGTCATGTTCTGGGCCGACTCGGAGATGGAGGCCTGGTAAATGTCTTTGGTGAACTTGGGCGGGTTGTCATTGATGTCTTGGATGTAAACCTGCACTTTGGCCTGGTCTCTCAGGGGCTTGGGGAGCCCCTGGTCTGAGGAGATGACCGTAAAGCTGAACACTGTGGCACCTCTCTGTCTCATGAGAGACTCGCGGTCCAACTGCAGAGTACTGGTCAACTCCCCCGTGATGGCGTTCAGCTCAAAGTTGGGCTGTGGAGTCTCAAATGTGTACCTGACCTCACTATTGGGGCCAAAGTCCTTATCCACTGCAAACACTCGCCCTACCAGCGACCCTCTCTTCTGCTCTTCCTCAAAGTGGAACACATAATTAGTGCTGTTAAAGAGAGGACGATTGTCGTTCACGTCGTCTAGAATTACACTGACATTGACACTGGCACTTAGTGGCTCCACTGCCCTGTCTGTGGCCACAAGCACTAAGTCATATATGTCCTGGACCTCTCTGTCTAGCTCAGCCTTAATATACAACTGCCCGTCCGGAAAGACCCCAAATACATCGCCTGTGTTCCCGCCAACTATGTTATACATAATCTCCCCATTCAGGCCTGAGTCTTTGTCAGTGGCCTCCACCTTGAAAAAGCGACTGTTGACAGGTTCAGACTCTAAGATAATGACCTCGTATGATAGCTGATCAAACACGGGAGAGTTATCATTGACGTCGTACACGCTGACTGTTAGCATTAGACTGGCTGTGAGCAGGGGGACCCCCATATCAGAGGCCAGGACCTCCACCTGGTAGGAGCTGGTGGTGACCTCCAGCGGCCCTGTCAGTGTGATAAGCCCATGTTTCTCATGGATGTGGAACAGGCCTTTGGGGTTCTGCTTGAGGCTATAGACCACCATGCCATTGGTGCCTTCATCAGGGTCTGAGGCTTTGGCCTGGAATATCAGGTGCCCTGTGCTCCAGTTCTCCACTGCACTGACATGCTCGACGGCGTGGATAAAATGAGGCGCGTTATCGTTTAAATCCTTCACTGTGACGTTGACGAGGGCCTCGCCTGTTACCTCCCCACCTCTGGCTATGACTTTGAGTTGATAAAAAGACTGCTCCTCTCTGTCTATCTCACTGGATGCTTTGATTTGACCTGTTGCACTACTGACAGTAAAAAGCCCCCTCTGGTCTCCTGAGGTGATTAAATATGTGATGTTCGTATTCAGATCAACAGTGGTGGCAGATACAGTGCCAATAACCGTGCCAATGCCTACATTTTCAAACATGACAAAACTGTAGGCGTTCTGACTAAAGGTAGGGGGGTTGTCCTGTGTGTCTATGACATTAATGGTGACGATGGCCTGCGTGTGTGAACGGAGTCCACCACCATCTGCTGCTGTCACCTGTAGCTGGTAGGCGGTCTTCTCCTCTCTATCCAGCGGCACCTGGGTGGTGATTTTACCTGAGTTACTATTCATGTGGAATTTAGATGTATCTCCAGCAGTTATGATATACTTCACAGTGCCATTTCTCCCCAGGTCAGGGTCTGTGGCTAATACAGTGGTTACGAATGAGCCAGAGGGTTCGTTCTCTTTCACATTGGCAAAGTACTGGACTGGGTAGAAAACTGGCCTATTGTCATTGATATCGCTCAGGGAGACGTTTACTTTACCAATGGAGTGGAGAGGGGGGCAGCCGGAGTCTGTAGCCTGGATGTAAAGTAAATAATTCCCCTGGTCCTCCCTGTCCAGTTCTGTGGCTGTGCTTAACCTGCCTGACACAACATCCAGGCGGAACAACTCTTGTACACTAGTTGGGGTCTCCGGGTCAAAAGAGAACCGGATAGTTCCATTGGCTCCAAGGTCATCATCTGAGGCTGACAACAATAGGAGCTCACTGGCGGCCGGAGAGTGCTCCACCAGGGACACATGATACGTACTCTGTGTAAATGTGGGCACTTGGTCATTCACGTCAGTAATGTTGACTATCAATTTAGTGTAGGAGATTTTGGGCTGTAGCCCCTGGTCTTTGGCACTGATATTGAGCACTATTTCAGATGCTACTTCCCGATCCAACAAAGCGGTGCTGGTAACCAGACCACTGTTTTCACTGATGGCAAACCAGCCCAAACCGTTTCCAGACACCAGGGAGTAGCGAAGGTTGGCATTCTGCCCGGAGTCGCCATCTGTCGCAGAGACCCCTTTAATGTAGCTGCCTTTTGGAATGTCTTCACTGATATCTACTCTGTACAGGGCTTCCTGGAATATGGGCGGGTGGTCATTGATATCATTCACAAAAATAACCAGGCTGGCAAAAGAGGACCTGGCCATGGGTTTGCCATTGTCTGATACCGACACAGTCAGGTTGTAGGAGGAAATACGCTCTCTGTCTAGAACACTAGCCACTTTGATCAAGCTTAGGTTTGGAACTGGGGAAGAGTGCACTTCAAAGTGTCTCTGCTCATTACCCCCCAATATTGAGACAGATATATTACCATTAGCTGTGGGTGAGTCTGAATCTGAGACTGTCAATAAGGCTACCACTGTACCAATCTGAGCATTTTCATCAACAGAGGCAAACTTAGATGTGGTGGGGAAATATCTAAACTTCACAACTGGGTCATTGTCATTGACATCCAGTAGTTTGATAGTGGCCTCTGACCTACCTGACAGAGAAGGTACCCCATTGTCCATAGCATGAATAGTCAAAGAGTATTCTTTCTTACTCTCATAATCCAAACTTTCTTTTATAATGATGGTCCCTGCTTTAGGATCGATTTGAAAAGGTGTTCCCTCATCTAAAAAGTATCTGATGTCTGCATTTGAGCCCTCATCTCGGTCTGATGCTGTTATTTGCAGGACACTAGAACCAACTGCTGCATCTTCAAAAACACTAGTTTGATATTGGTCATGATCAAAAATCGGGGGGTTGTCATTGATATCTTGGATAGTTACATTTACTTGCAGGTACCCAAACTTTTTAGGGTCTCCTTTGTCCTCCACTTCAATCAATAGTTGGTAGAAGGGAGTTATTTCCCTGTCCAAGCCTCCAGTTGAAACGAGGTGCAAGAATGCCCCTTCTCCACTAGGATTGACTGTAATATCCAAACGGAATTTCCTTTGCTCGTTGCCATTCACTATTCTGTAGGTGGTGTGATCCACTCCATTACTCCCAATGTCCGAATCTGTAGCCGTGTCCAGAATCACTTGTCTGCCACTGCTGGCGTCCTCTTTGAACGAAACTACAATTGATGCGTCGGGAAACACTGGCGAATTATCATTTATATCCAGTACAACAATCCTAACTTCGGTAGGATAGGTAGGTTGGCTGGAGAGGACCACCACATTGATGACATTACTTTGCAAAATCTCCCTGTCAATCACAGAGGAGGTGTAAATGACTCCAGTGGTGCCGTTAATTGCAAAAAGTTTGTGGTTTTCACTGAAGCGATAGGTGAAGCTGGGCTTCGTCTCGATCGTCCCCAGGTAGGTACCAATCGGTTGCTCCTCCAATACCTGAAACTCTTGACGGACTTGACTGGATGAAGAATATTGCGACAAAGTCCATAGCATCAACAAAATAAAATGGAATCGGCCTAAGCCCCTACCTGTAAGTGCCATGGTCAAAATCCCAATCCACCTTGATTAGAAAAAGTCCATGCCGAAGATGCATCAACTTTATTAAAGTTTGGCCAACACTAAAGCATTGTATTCCAAAAGTGCACTAATCACTCATAATTCCAGCGATGATTAAGGATATTCCCACTGATTGAGTACCCTGAAGTAGGACTATTGTTTTCTCCCGTGTTAGAATATATTGATGTAGTAATTGAATCCTTGTGATGCAATGAATCCGTGGTGCTCAGAAGTCCCTTGCTTGTCAATGAAGTTTCACCACTGCTCCCCTGTAGCAAAACGCATCTCTGAGCAGCAATTCATGATGGTTAATGGTAAATTCAAAAGTGAAACATACATGTGAATAACTCCTCTCAGTTGTCAAAAGTGTATGCGAATGTTCAAAGTAATTCAATAATTGCATTTATAGAATACGGAAAGCCAGGCACCAATATATCAGCTGTAGGCTACCAATGCAATGTCCCATGGAATAACGGTACAGGATCTTCAGTCATACGCTTAGGTCCCTAGTAATTTAGAACAAAGCTCGAGTTAGGCAAACTCCCTCCCACCTGTAATCCCATTGGATAACTATGCTCCTGCTCGCCCTACTTGCCATTCCTTTCTGTTGTAAACCGGAGCCCCTGTCGTGGCTTGTGGAGGAGAACGTCAATCAAACCAAAGATAAATCAATATGGCACGAATGAGTGCACCGTTAGTTTATGATAACTGCAGTATAGATCTACTTAAAATGTATTGTAGAAGTATTGTCTTGAAAAAGGTATTTCTTTTTCATAGGCTACATTGATACATTTGGTCATCCGTCAAAGTAGCCTAAATGTAAGCCTACATTTTCTTAAATGTTTCTTCCTTTATCACTTTCAGGTAACAAATGTAGCCTATAAGGTTACAACCTGGATTTCATTGATCTACCTAAATCGTATAGTTAGGCCAGGTTAGTTAGAAAGGTGTGTAGTTTAAACTCAGAATATGACGTTTACCAATAGGATTTCTCATAGTCACACATTTTAAACAGAGATGTTCGCAATGCATAAATGGTTTCAAGTTTGTTATTACTCCTAATGATGAAAATGCGAAACAGTATTGCAATTTGGAAATGTATCAGTATATAATGGCTTCTTATAAAGTAGAGTTTACATATGGGTACGTTGCGCCATCTAGTGTCTTAATTTAATCATCAAGCAGCCTTAATGTTCTGTACAATGATAATCCACCTATGGACTATAATAGGCAAAATGCAGCTAAAATATCACATATACTGCAGGTTACTAACGTTCAAATTGTATTTTTAAGTGACTGAATAGATGCCTCCAATACATTCATGACTCAAATACGTTAATGGTATGTAACATATTTTACAATTAATTTAAAAGTTGGAGTGTCAGTGACTTCAAATATATCTTCAAAATGTCTGAATGACTATTCAAGTATCTAAAAAAAAACAAAAACATTTTAAACCATAACTGTCTGATCGTGGCAGTCATGTGTGACCAATGAGGTCGTGATCAGGACATTGCTGTGCAGCAGAATCAAAGAGGACATAACTTAACCATCTTAATTGAATTACAAACAGGGGATGGTTGGCACGGACTGCATGGACTGACAGCCAATGCACGCACCCATTCAGTGTTCCAGTAGCCTAACAGACAGAGACAGAAAGTAACAAAGCAGATTAGCTTCCCACGCTGTCTTTCCTGCCTGCCAGCCAGTTAACTTGATTAGGCTATGCCTGAAGCTTGCAGGATGCTTTTTATATAAAAATCATCTTGTTATTGTGTTTGTGCAAACAGTGTTTGCTCGGATTGATGTGTTCATGTGGGACCTCAGAGTTGCCGGTTTTCAATCCATATGGGAATTCAAACCCCGGTACAGATAACCAATTGACCCAAGTCTTACCTCATGTAACAATCAGCTTGGATCTCAAACTGAGTTACGAGTTTAAAGTTCAAGGAAATACTGTGTCAATATGAGAGCAACAAAAACAAAACAGACAAAGTGTTATGGAGAACAAAATAATCATATTGTCACCAATCAGTTTCAGACAAGTAAAAAATTATATTTCTTTAAATTAGAGTCCATAATAAAGTTCAAATCCCAAATAGAATATCAACCCAAAGTATCAATGTCCAATGTCCAACTAAATAAGGAAACCCAAAATCCAATCAGTCCAGTCCAAGATCAAAAAGTAAAATCCAAAAGCAAAAATGTGCAATCCCCCTTTAAAATGCTAAATATATTTCAATCCAAAATGGTTTAGACCTCACTGGAATTTAGTAGAATTGGAAATCCGGTCTAGCATTGGAAATCCGGCCTAGCAGAGATGCTTCAAATGGCCCAATGTTGAAAGACCCATACACAACTAACAAAAATGTACTCCTTTGATGGGTGGGAACAATCCACAAAAATGAATATATATTACTATTTGGCTACATTTCTTGACTGCTTAAGGCTTTTAAACGCTTAAGCAACATGAGGATCCTGTTATTTGAGCAATGACTTTGGCTCCTGTGGCTTCTACATCTAAATGTGCATAATTTATTGTGTACTTCTTTGGAAAAGCACAGTCAATAGCACCTTATCACAGTGATCATATGTTTGACTGTTATAGCTATTGAATCTAAGCACATTAACACCATATTTGCGGACATCTTGAAACAGATGTTTCGCCAGCTATCGTCTCAGAATCAAAAGTGAAATCCCTTAATCTGATTACCTAGGTCCCCCTCAAGGACTGGAGTACTGTAGCCTGTTTCCTTTAAAAAGTGCATGAGCACAACCCTGCAGTATATGCACTCGTAAAATCTGTCAACATACTGTTAAGCCATGGCCCAGTAATAAAGATCAAATGCAGCAGTCAATGAGAGGAAGAAAGAGTACCATAATCCAAAACAGACATGTGCCTCATTGAAAACTTTTACTGTCATCAGCCGATAGAATGGGCATGAACGCGAGAAGTTAACAAAATGGGAGAAGGACACATACAGTGCAAAGGTATTGTTAATAAGATTCTATTCACAGTATTTCCATTCAAATGAATGGAACATCGTTTCAGGGCTTTCTATCAACTCAATCTTCAAGTAGACACAGAGGGTAAATCCGTCGTTGTACAGTGTAATAATTTATTTTAGTGTTCAGGCAAGGGCAGAATAAGTTCAAGTGAAAGTTATTTTAATTGGCTTTTAGAAGCACTGTATGACACAAAAAGATTATTGTACAACCAGGAAGTGCGAGGCAGTGAAACAACAGTCTCCCTGTTTAAATCAGTGAGTGAACAGCCAAGAATTAACACTGACAGTGGATCTATTGTGTGTCTGTATTTGTTTTAAATTGTCATCCAGGCTTTCTTAGGGATTTTCCATGGACCCCTCGTTGCTACGTAAGATGTTACCCAACAAGCTCTGTTTCTCCCGTTGCGTACGTACAACCATGCATTTCCATCTCCCTGGCCGGTTGTGCTTAGCGGGTCTCAGCACCAGGATATTCATGTAAATATCAATCAGCCAACTCGGTGGAATACATGTGTGTTGCAGGTACAAGAGATCATTTGTGCGAGAGCTCACTGAACAATCCTCTGTAAGTCTGTTTTTGGAGGAAAGCCACAATATTGTGGTCATATTTTTTAGACATAGGCCTATCCCACTTGTGTGGAGTGTAACATTGCAGTGAAGGGATATGGAAATGAATGGATATTGTTTTGCAAGAGCCTTAATGTCCATTCATAAATAAATGTTATTCATTAATAAATCTCCCTTGACGTAGGCCTACATATTTTATAGATCCATGCAGCACCCAAACCGATCCCTATGTCTGCATTTGCCCACCAGATGTCGCCATTGTATCACCATGCTAAAAAACTGTGCTAATCTTTATCAGGCCTCCATCCGTTTAAATTGCTCCGTTCACAAGAACGATCATATTTCAAGATAAGACAGTGACATTGATTAGACAAATAACATTATGTTATCCCTTTGAAAATAATGGGGAACTTTAAAGCTAGCTCAAAGGAATTAGCGTGGACAGTGACAAATTGCTTCAAGCGGAGTGTTGTTCTGTTCTTTAAGCATGTATCTATTTCACACTCACATTGGGGGTGGATAATATGGATTCTTTGGATGTCCTTTCAAACTTCAGACCCTAAGTAGAACTTCAGTAAAAATCCCTGAGGTGCAGTGTAAGGATAGCTTTACCCACTGTCATATTCAAGGATTTCAAGTAGGCAGCTCCAGTGACCAAGTAGCCCTGTTTATACCTGGTACTAACATGTGACCTTTGCCCTGATCTTGTCCACATTCTGGTTGTGCCCACATTTACAGACAGGTGTAGACCATTAAAAGACGAATTGTGAACTGATTTTGATCAGATCTTATTAGTGTAAACGGGCAAGATCAGGACAAGATCAGGATGAAGGACGCATCTTAGCAGCAGGTATAAACGGGGCTAGTGACTTGATAATGAGATGGATGGGCATTTTATTACATAGTCAATGGGACAGAAAAGAAAGAGAAAATACAAGGTGCTACAGACGAGAAACTGTACATGGAGAAACGCAGAGAGCTACGCAGTATAACGCTCATTGAGTAATAGTATATAACGTTTACTGCTACAGTTAGTCATTCATACGGAACATGAAGAAGACATTGTCTTCCCAGTATTCTCAAACCATTTGAGAGCTTTCTTTATTGTGTATTATTTTTTTGTTTGAAGATAGTATCTGCAAATTAAATCAGTTGTTGGAGATGTTGAGTGATTGCAGGAGACATGTAAATCACATTCTAAGGGTCTTGTTTTCCATCTGTAAGTACATTTCAGGCTTCGTCGCAGCTCATAAAGGCATTACTTTGCAGGAATACAAATTTGTACTTGGTGTCATAAACCACCACCCTTACCCTCCGCTACCACATATATTTGATATGAAGAAAACTGCAGTGGACCTGTAGTATGCCAAGTCAAGGGCATTATTTTGCAAGCCATAAAGATGTTCCATTAAACAAAGATTTTGGGTTTTATTAGGGTTGTTTAATGACACATACAAATCTTTGATTGGAATCTTTATGCTGCGTTTAGTTTCTGATTGAAATGTGGCATGGGACCAGGTTATAATAAGGCTATTATAGTTATAGTGTATAAGTCTGGGCAATTATGTCTACTATTAAACTGTTAAAGATAGAAGTACAGCACCTTTGGTGTTTACAGCATTCTGAATTCATTAATGACAGTGAGCTTGAGATATTTAATTCTCACCCAGATGGAAGCACTGTGTTGTTTGTGTCCATATGTCACCCTTTTCAGTATTCAAATGTTCCATTTGTATTTCTCTATGTGGGTCTTCTGCTGGTTAAAAACCTTTTCATAATGTCCCACAGTTCTACTATCACCCAACAAAGGCATTACATATTTCTCAAGGAGAAATATAATATATTTGATAATATTACACCTATGGAAAAGCTGTGCCCAAGAGCCTTATTTTGATGTGCTGACTGTGGGGGCAAGCATATAATTCTCATAGGAAAGAAAGGATCCTTTGATCTGTCTCCCCTGATTCAGTGATCACATATCCTCACTGGTGGCGGAGTGAAAAAGTGCTGGGCTAAAGACCGATCCCTGAGGCACTCCATTAAGCCAAGTTCAAGCCAATGTAAGCATTTTTGGAGTTTCAACCGGACATTCCGCCTCAATCCCATAAACTTTAAAAGTTCCATTAGCATAAAATCAATTAATAAGATCAAATCTGCCATGCTACTGTCCGAAGCAAAATAAATATCACATTTCTGATCGTTAAGTCAATAATAATGTCTGGACAAAACCCTCTTTGTACCCAAATGTGAAGGAAACAGGAGTTTCAGTGAGTCCAGGAAGTGGGTCCTGGAGTTTGGCAAGCGCATGCAGAGATCCATTGAGGTTGGGAGTTGTTCTGTAATTTCCGACCTCCGGCTAATGTGTCCAGCCTGCTCTGCGGTGAGGGTGTGATTTCCATTTCAGATGACAAATTCGTGCATGTGAACTCCCTCTTGGCCTCCTTGTCATGTCTCTAATTAAATACATGCTTCACAGAAGTCACTGGGTTAGGGGCAATAATGGCCTCTGTAAGGGCTCCCTCCTCTTCACTTTATGTTTGTCGTCATAGTGACAAACCCCTGGACATCACTGATGTGCACAAAATCTGTCTCTACGACTGCCAGAAGCTATATACGGAAGAGTGCCGCTTTAAGGGTGAATGCTTAGTTGAACAACCTCATGTCTATTCTGAACTAAATTACGTTGACAGACTGACTTCACTAGCTATTGGAGAACACTGTGACTGTGGGTGAATATAATCCAATGCTAATGACAGCCTGCTTTGTTTTGTTTGGAATACAGATAATGATTTGAGGAGAAATTTCCACCCCTGTCTGTGAAAGATAATAATTTGGTTTGGGGGCAATAATATGCAATACTCCCACCATAACAGGGATTGGTATCATGTAACAAATCCTGTTTTATCTCTCTCACATTCCTTGAAAACTGGGATTCAATGTCAGTGAACAAACGCAAACCCTTTACTCTCTTGAATGCATTGCTTGTACAGAATCTCTTTGATCAAAGGTGTAGAACCTCTCACCTTCAGTGTGTATGTCCAATCCCATCCTTCACGTCCAACAACGTGAAAACAGCTGTGATCTATCGGATGCTTCTTCACGCCTCAGTGATGCAGCAAGATACCTTACCTCACTGCACTATTTTCATAGTCCATTTCATACAGCTGTAATCTGCAATAATAAATAACAAAGTAATGCAGCTTTCATGTCCCTCTTCAATAGTACTGGATGTATGTCCTTGTTGTGAATCTTTTGTCACACCCTGATCTCTTTCAACTGTCTTTGTGATTGTCTCCACCCCCCTCCAGGTGTCGCCCATCTTCCTCATTATCCCCAGTTTATTTATACCTGTTTTCTCTGTTTGTCTTTTGCCAGTTTCTTTTGTTCGTCAAGCCTACCAGCGTTCTTTCCCTTGCTCCTGGGAATGGAGAGGGGATGCCCAGCTCGGACGTCACGGTTTTCTAGCTTTCCCGGTTTTGACCATTCTGAGCTGGGCATCTCCTCTCCATTCCCATGGACGTTGGAGCGCTGGATGGGCGCTCTATAGACCGGGTCACCCACAATACCACCCCCAGGGTCAGGGAACCACAGCGAGACGATCCAATTCCTGCTTATTAAGTCTCCTCAGGTTTTTGGGTGGTATTGGGTTTCTCTTGGCTCCAGCGACACAATCCCTTTATTGACTGGTCTACTGGTGCCATCATGGGCTGGAGTCTGTTATGCCACGCTCATTGCCTGAAGTCCGCACAACCTACCCCGGGACGTCTTCCTGGGGGCTTGGAAGTTGCCCTGGACCTCTCCGCCATTCCCGCGTAGTACCAGAACCTCCGGGAGGTGTTCAGTAAGGCCCGGGCCACTTCGCTTCCACTGCACCGACCCTATGACTGCGGGATCGACCTTCTCCCAGTCAGCACTCTGACCAGGGGACGTCTGTACTCGCTGTCGGGTCTGGAGACAAAAGCTATGGAGACCTACATTGAGGACTCCCTAGCTGCTGGATTCATCCGTCCTTCGGCCTCCCCAGGCAGCGCAGGGTTCTTCTTTGTGGAGAAGGACAAAACCCTGCCCCCGTGCATCAACGACTGGGGCATCAATGACATCACGGTGAAGAACCGCTACCCGCTACCTTTCATCTCCTCAGCCTTCGAGCCGCTCCAGGGGGCCAACGTGTTCTCCAAGCTGGACCTACGGAACGCTTGGGTGGATACGGAATACCACCTTAAACAAGGCCAGCGGTCACTAAGAGCATCTGGTCATGCCATTTGGCCTTACCAATGCTCCAGCTGTGTTCCAGGCACTGGTTAATGATGTTCTTCGCGACATGTTGAACCGGATCGTCTTTGTCTACCTTGACGACATCCTCATGTTCTCCTGTTCCGCCCAAGCGGAGAAATGCGAATTCCCCTTCCTGGGCTACGTCATCGCTGCAGGGAGTGTACAGATGGATCCTGGGAAGGTGAGAGCGGTGGTGGATTGGCCCCAGCCTATGTCCAGAGTGCAGCTGCAATGTTTCCTGGGATTCTCCAACTTTTATTGCGGGGTTACAGCACCCCGGCTTCCCCCATGTCTGCACTAACCTCTCCCAAGGTTCCATTCACATGGTCTCCAGCTGCTGACTGGGCGTTCCGGGACCTCAAACACCATTCACCACTGCTCCCATTTTGTTTCATCCTGACCCGTCCAACCAGTTCGTGGTGAGCTTTTCGCTGTAAAGATGGCATTGGAGGAGTGGAGGCACTGGCTGGAGGGGGCAGAACATCCATTCATTGTGTGGTCAGACCACAAGAACTTTGAATATCTCCACATCTCAAAGCGTCTCAATTCCAGGCAAGCTAGGTGGACCCTGCTTTTCAACCGGTTCAACATCTCCCTCTCATACCAACCGGGATCCAAGAATATCGAACCAGATAAGCTGTCATGCCGCTATAGCCCCACGGCAACATCCCTGGAATCCGAGACCATCCTTCCCACCTCATGCTTGGCAACGGCACTCAGTTGGGGAATAGGGAAGCAGGTCCGAGAGGCGCAGCGTTCCCAGCCGAACCCCAGGGTGGGCCCAGATAACCAGATGTTTGTTCCTGATACTGTCCGCTCCTCTGTATGGTATGGCTGTCCACCCGAGATCTGCCCCTCCTGGTGGAGTCCCGCAAACTTTACCCCTGGTTTATTGGCCCTTTCCCCATCTCCAAGATCATTAGCCCCTCTGCTGTTCGTATTCTGTTGCCTGGTACCCTCCAAATACTTCCCACTTTTTATGTGTCTAGGATCAAACCCATGTCTCACAGCCCTTTGTTTCCTGAGCCTGCCTGCCGTTCTGTACCTTGTCACACGATCTGGATTATTGACCTCTGCCTGTCCTGACCCTGAGACTGCCTGCCGTTCTGTACCTTTCAGACTCTGATCTGTGTAACGGACCTCTGCCTGCCCTTGACCTGTAATTTTGCCTGCCCATTGTCTTTGTAATAAACTTTTGTTAATTCGACACTGTCTGCATCTGGGTCTTCTCCTGAAACGTGATATCTTTGAGAAACGTGTAGCTGCATTAGTGTGTGCATTATAAACTGTTGGGAAATATGAATGCCATTTTTAGCTATTGTTCTTGAAACAAGGATGTTTATCATATTTGCTCTGATGGAGTCTCAGTACATTATCCCTTGTTTATTAAACTTATTTTGATGAACTTGGGTTTGTGTTATTCAACCGAGCAAATGGTCTGTGACCAAGGCTGTCAGGGAGGCCTCAATATGCTTAGTTGGCACAAAAGCAGTTTTGGCTTATTATGGTGCCACTGTGCAATGCCAAGGGAATTGTATAATATCATAACAGTGTTAATTGCGGCGGCATTAACACAATGCAGGACATGTATTTGCATTAGTGTGTTAGCTATTTAATACCCAGCAATACACACACAATAAATTAGGGGGTAGCATTATATGTCAGCATAGGTTAATGGTAATATTGTACAGTATGTGTATATAAGTTTATATATATAGAGAGAGTGCAACTATCTTTTTTTTTTTATACTGTGACATTTATAGTCAGCATTTTCTTGTTATCCCTCATATGGATCTTAACAAGTGCAATTGCAATCTGACCAGACTACACACATCAGTATATCTCTTGATATAGTGTGGTTGCCATTCTACAACATGTGCCTTTGGGAGTCAATAAGTAAGTTAATCACTGTTTAAGTGTCTAGCGCTGAAATCATGGCATTGTTTTCTTCACTCGGTGAAAGAAGGATGTGGGTTATTATCAAGATGGCGTACTTCAGAGAAACACTGTTGTATTGTAATTTTTCCATTACAGAGAACAGAGAGTTCATAATTGTGTAAAATAGACACATTCGGGCCATCAGCCAAGCAGCTCATTTTGCCTCTGTGAAATGACTCACAATTAGGTCCATTGAGCCGACTGTCATCAAGGCAAATCAGGCTCCTTTGCTAATTAAAGGAGAGATTGTCCCATTGTTTACACAAAACATAATAAAGTATTCAGGAACACAGTGCCCCCTTTGAATAGCGGGAAAGTGTTCTTTCAGGACTCAGAAAGAAGAGTCAGCTGTATTTCTCATGTTGTTAAGAAGAGCGATGAGAGACAGGTGTTGTCTGAAGTGTATGACTCGCAGTTGCCATGCTGTGTGTGTGTGTGTGTGTGTGCGTGCGTGTATCGGTGTGTGTGTGTGTGTGTGCGTGGCTGGGTGTGTGTGTGTGTGTGTGTGTGTGTGTGTGTGTGTGTGTGTGTGTGTGTGTGTGTGTGTGTGTGTTTGTCAGCCAACCGTGACTAAGACAGCCTAAGGTCAGCTGGCTGCTAAGGTGAGCAGGGGTGGTGACGCAAGGAGGAGAGAGGGGGAGGCTGGGTAGATGGCTGTCCGATTACCTTACCACGGTCTGAGGCCGTCTTTGTGTGGACGACCAAGGGAGACGCAGGCTACCTGTGACTCACTAGGTTCAGGTGTCAATCAAAACCAGCCTCACTCCAAGTGGAATGTGGTGAAGAAAACTGTGTGGTCTCTGGAACCTGGCGTAGAGAGCATTTCTGCCCTCAGCGCAACAATGCGACGCCTCTGTGTTTCTGCTAACATCGCAGCAACACCCGGGGTCGAGAGAGAAAACACAGCCCATCTATTAAATGTGTGTAGTAAAGTGCCAGGTACATATTGCCCGGAGGCAGCGTGAACAGAGGTAACTATTCAGATATCGAACACTGCACCTTTTATCCTGCTTCTATTCCTTTTTAACATCCTCAAACGTTGGAGGAATCAAACACAGTCACCAGGTGTAGGGGGAAAGCAAAAATTATATTCCTTCCACGCTACAGGTGGGCTGTATGTTTGTATGAAAAAAAGGACATACATGTTTGGACTGGAACACCATATTAGCAAATTCCCTTCTGTTTCACACAGAATGAATGATTTTGTTTCTTATGTGATGAGTACACGTTCACGTATGCGTTGTGCGGGCCACGCTGCAGGCTTACACTGTAGAGTGTTAGCAATAATCGACTCAACGGCAGACACAAAGTGCTCATTTGAAAACACAGCACAAAAATTCCCTTTGTCTCTTATCTCACTTTATGTCGAGGGTTCAGATTCAAGCCTACTCAAACAGCTGCCAAAAGCATTCTACTTTCAGCGTGAGTGGGAGTGGTCTAAATGAAGTAGATGGTGTGTGTGTGTGTGTGTGTGTGTGTGTGTGCGCGCGCGGTGGTTGACTAGGACAACACAGCATCCTCTATTTCTCTCTTGCAGTGCTTTAGACAATTGTGTGTCAGTTTGTAAATGCAAAGGCTTTTCGAATGCTGAGTACAGAAATATGCACAATTCATTTATTAATGTCAAGTGCATTGGCTGGCCCATCCAGTACTCAGCAGCACATACCTCAGGCAAGACAGCTGCTCAAAGATTTTCCCTTCTTAAATCAGCACCTAATGGCATCAGATTTTTCCTCTTCAGTCCTTTCGCAAGATTGATGTCGCATGCCTATTAGTTGAGACGTGCAAACAGCTGAATTTGATCAGAACAGAGCCCATTCGATAACTGACACTTAGAATAAAACCACAACATGCTCCTATGTACTGAATGTCTCCTTTGACCCATTCTCCAATTTTCCAGTTCATACACTTGTCAGTGAAATCCCTTTTGCTAATGTCACCAGCTATGGCTCTCCCACACACACCAAAATCTTAGAAGACATTAATACGGACAGACATGTTGTTTTACTCTCATCCAACCTAGCTGCCACCATTCTTAATTACTTTAACATGCACGACATCTCTCCAAGTAGTTATTTCATTCGCTAACATGTCTCATCAGTCACAGCAAACAGTTCAGCCCATCCATGTCAACCCACTGCTTCCTGAGTCTATCTTGCCTAAAAGACACCTCTTTAAGTGCTTACTGAAGAGGATCAATACATAAGTGCAGCAGTAGGTACTGCCGCGATAGACTTCCCTCCTCGCTAACTCATAAAGGAGGGAGAAAAATCGAAACACCAACTGCCGGGAATCAAATTACAGTTCCCTTTATTTGATGTAATTTTACAATCCGAGAATTGTCGAGAAATTTTCATCAACCATCCTTGACATGTTGGGGTTGCTGTTGTCTCATAGTTTGAGGTTTACACATACTTAATAAATGCACCGAAAAATGTGATGATTTGATACGTGAAAACTGTGAGCTAATTGATTTGTCAACAGTCTTTTATGGCTGATACATATTTCAAAAAATAAGCTGCTCTCTGTAATGTGACAGTCCTTACCATGAAATGTACCATGATATCAACTCAGATGTTCTACAAGCTCAGTCAATAGTGTAGAACGCAGGGGAGAATACTGTGCCTTCAGAAAGTATGCAAACTTGACATTTTCCACATTTTGTTGTGGTACAACCTGAATTTAAAATTCATAACATTTAGTTAATTTTTTACTGGCCTACACACAATACCCCATAATGTCAAACTGGAACCTTTACTAATTCATACATTTTTTAAAGATGAAATGGCTTGAGTCAACAAGTATTCAACCCTTTTGTTATGGCAAGCCTAAATAAGTTAAAGGGTCAAAATGTGCTTAACAAGTCACATAATACGTTGCATGGACTCACTCTGTGTGCAATAATAGTATTTACCTAGATGTTTTAATTACTACCTCATCTCTGTACCCCACACATACTGTACAATTATCTGTATGGTCCCTCAGTCGAGCATTGAATTTCAAACACAGATTCAACCACAAAGACCAGGGAGGTTTTCCAATGCTTCGCAAAGAAGGACGCCTTTTAGTAGATACAGGGTGTAAGGTACTTTAGTAAAAATACTTTAAAGTATTACGTCGTTTTTTGGGGGGTATCTGTACTTTACTTTATTATTGACATTTTTGACAACTTTTACTTTTACGCCACTACATTCCTAATAATAATAATGTACTTTTAACTCCATTTTCCCTAACACCAAAAGTACTCATTACATTTCAAAAAAGTACCAAAAGTACTCATTACATTACACTTATCAAGAGAACATCCCTGGTCATCCCTGGTCATTTTATTGGATGACTTTCACTTTTACTTGAGTCATTTTCTATTAAGGTATCTTTACTTTTACCGGGTAATACATTATTTTTTAATTGAATATCCTTTTGAGCATGGTGAAGTTATTAATTACACTTTGCATGGTGTATCAATTCACCGAGTCACTACAAAGATAGAGACGTCCTTCCTAACTCGGAGAGGAAGGAAAACACTCAGGGTTTTTACCATGAGGCCAATGGTGACTTTAAAACAGTTAGAATTGAATGGCTGTGATAGGAGAAAACTGAGGATGGATCAACAACATTGTAGTTACTCCACCATACTAACCTAATTGACAGAGAGAAAAGAAGGAAGCCTGGACAGAATAAAAAATATTCCAAAACATGCATCTTGTTTGCAACAAGGCACTTAAGTAAGTAAGAAACATACATATTTGTAAAATAACGCCCAATGCAACGGCACTGGCCTGATCTACACAGAGCACACTTGATGACGTCTTCTTTTTCTGATCTACACAGAGCACACCTGATGACGTCTTCTTTTTCTGATCTACACAGAGCACACCTGATGACGTCTTCTTTTTCTTAGCATTTACTTGTATTTCCCAGAGGAGGCTGCTGTGTGGGGGAGGTAACGAGGAGAGGATACAGATGAGTGATTTATTGGAGTGACTCTTTTTCTCTCTCAAAGGAACTGTATGTCTAATATGTTTACTTTCAGCCTACTAAACACGCTAAAGGATTTTGACTCTAGATACATTTATAGATACATTTGGTTGAGGACACATCGCTTCTTATAGCAAAGATAACTGTTTGTAAGATATATTTGATCTATAGGTTGATGAAATAGTGATTAACGACACTAAGAAATATGGTATTTTCGAGCCCTAAAATGGCTTGTTTTGAAAACGCAGTTTTGTGTTCAACTATACTGTGTTCAAGTTAATTGTTCCAATAAAACACAATGAAGGTGAGTTGGGGCGGTATACTAAGTTGTGTAGCATGATGAAAGAATTGACCAGGTGCTCTAGCCACAGGAGAGCAGGTGAGACCTCAACATTTGAACAGAGGTTCAATAGATCATTGTGGGAAAAGGACAGCTGTGCCCACCTGGTTGTACTCTGAATACAGTATATTTAGAACACATATTGAGTAGATGAATAAAGAGCCAGCATGTGACATAAATATTGTAATATTCAAACATGGTGACATGACATGGTTATTATATGTTTAATTTTTTATTTCAGATGTATTTCATATGCTCTCAGGATCAGTTGGCTTTGTGGGTTGTTTAAATAAACACAACAGATCATAAATACACTGAACGAAAATATACATGCAACAATTTCAAAGATTTTACTGAGTTACAGTTCATAGGATATACGTAAATTGGAATAAATGTATTAGGCCCTAATCTATGGATTTCTCATGACTGGGAATACAGATATGTATCTGTTGGTCAAATATACAGTACCTTAGAAAAAAGATAGGGGTGTGGATCAGAAATCCAGTCAGTAACTGGTGTGACTACCATTTACCTCATGCAGTGCTGTGCATTATCATGCTGAAACATGAGGTGATGGCGGTGGATGAATGGCACGACCATGGTATCTCTGTGCATTCAAATTGCCATAAAAAAAATGCACTTGTGTTCGTTGTCCCTAGCTTATGCCTGCCTAGCTTATGCCTGTTCACAATGTTGACATCAGGAAATCGCTAGCCCATACAACAGCATGCCATCTGCCCAGTACAGTTGAAACCGCGATTCATCCGTGAAGAGGACACTTCTCCAGCATGCCAGTGGCCCTTGAAGGTGAGCATTTGCCCACTGAAGATGGTTATGAATCCGAGCTGCAGTCTGGTCAAGACCCTGGTGAGGACAACGAGCATGCAGATGAGATTCCCTAAGACGGTTTCTGACAGTTTGCGCAGAAATTCTTTGGTTGTGCAAACCCACAGTTTCATCAGCTACCCGGTTGGCTGGTCTCAGACGATCCCGTAGTAGGTGAAGAATCCGGATGTGGAGGTCCTGGGCTGACGTAGTTATACTTGGTCGGCGGATGTGAGGCCGGTTGGACGTACTGCCAAATTCTCAAAAAAAACATTGGAGCCGGCTTCTGGCAGAGAAATTACCATTGAATTATCTGTCAACAGCTCTGGTGGACATTCCTGCAGGCAGCATGCCAATTGCATGCTCCCTTAACTCTTGAGACATCTGTGGCATTGTGTTGTATGACAAAACTGCACATTTATAGTCCCCAGCACAAGGTGCACCTGTGTAATGATCATGTTGTTTAATCAGCTTTTTAATATGCCACACCTGTCAGGTGTATTGATTATTTTGACAAAGGAGAAATGCTCACTAATGTTTGTTCCCAACATTTGTTAGTAAGCTTTTTGTGCGTATGGAACATTTTGGGGATATTTTATTTCAGCTCATGAAACACTTTACATGTTGCATACATGTTTTTGTTCAGTATAGATAGCAATAGGGAATGCTCACTAATGTTTGTTCCCAACATTATTTAGTAAGCTTTTTGTGCGTATGGAACATTTAGGGTATATTTTATTTAAACTCATGAAACACTTTACATGTTGCGTTCATTTTTTTGTTCAGTATAGATAGCAATAGGGACAATTCAGTTAATAACTGACAAGTGTTGTGAAATATCACAACAGTGAGATTACATAAGCATAAACATGAGCCAAAAAACGAAAGATTTTAGTGTGTCTAGGGCTTGTTTTGGGTGGGGTGGTGGTGGCCTGTGTGTGGCCATCCCTGACAAGGCATCTCATCTGTTGATGGGGCCAGGCCTTTTCATTTCCTCAGAGATAAATACATACCAAGCCATGTGATAGTAGTCAGATGGGACACCCCCAAAAGCACAGTGAGAATATGTTCCAAGAATACGTTCAGGGCAGACGCAAAAAATAAGATCAAGGGGCGATGGTCACAATTCATGGTTTTGTTGGGTGAAAGAGCATGGGGACTTTTGCAGCATATAGCCTAACTGCTGTGACGTTATGTCTTTGCTCTGGTATGGCTTCCATATCTGCTGTGGATTATTTGCTGTGCCAACTACTGCAACATCATTCTCCTGAGTCTATAACCTTCCTCCCTGGGACAATATTGTGTTGAAGGTCTCCTATGTTTAATCCACTGATGCACATAATGTGCTACCTTAGCCTCTTAAAACGCCCCATTTCCATCAGCTGACAATATTGATTATAGTTAATGTACCTCAGTGCACAATTTATTGACTTTGGCCGCCATATAAACTTCATAAAGTTCATGCCCTATTCAGAGTGGAAGATGATGGGCTCTCCCACCAGAGTCTTATCTGTAGGACTTTGAACCTTGGCACATTCTCTTTTAAAACGGAAAGAGACGTGGGTCATGCAGGTTGTGCTGACCTCAAATTATTTAATGTTTCTCTTGATAGTCTGGAGCAGGGTGAAGGCAATTTAATTTGGCTAACATGCAACTTGAATTATAATCCTCCTCATTTCAGTTACAGAATTGAAAGGAAATTAACCATTTACCTGGTCAAGAGAAGTCTAGCCAGTTTCACCAGCCCTCTAGTGTACAACAAGTCAAAGTCTCAAAATGGCTGACAGAGGGACAGTGTGGCAGTAGTATCTTTATGCAGCCATTTGGAACAACTGTGACCGCTTTCACCTAGCCCAATAAATCTCTCATCTGGGTGCATGAATAAGGAGGGTGAAGTTGATGAGTGGCCATGAGTGACTGATGGAGATAAGGGGAAATGACTGGGCCCAGAGACACCATCACTCAGCCTGTCACAGCACGCCGCCCACATTAAGTAGCCCGTATAACTCACAGGTGATCTGACACAGCCGCCTAATTTACCGGTGGCTAGGCAAAATCACCCGAAAAGCGTACGACCACGGATCAGACCACTTTGGTCGCTGCAGTTTTTCCTCGCAACCTCAACTTTGACTGGTTGTGATGACAGATGTATACACCGTTTCCCCCTTTCATATTTGCTCATCGGACCATGAGATAGTCATTCGATTTGCATGGCTAATGCTTTTATGAACAAATTCTGTTACAACTAGGTATCTTTCAAAATAACAAAATGGCGACATATTACTAAAAAGGCAACAGTGTCCATTCCTCTTAAGCCAGTGGCTGTGTGTCAGTCCCCACCTTGAGATGAGAACATAAAAACCCCAGAGGAGACACAAAGGGGGTCGTTATCATTTTTGGCAGCCCTCCTGTGTAAACCCAAAGGGTCCTCTTCTAAATTCATCAGGGTGATTATGGGCTGACCTCCGTGTGCAATTAATTCTCAGCTGATATATACCTACCACAGCCCACAGAGGAGTGTAAGCAAACCTGACACCCAGCCAATTACTTCTCTCCGAGGTGAGGGAGAGGGTGTTGGCGGGGTGTTGGGGAGGTTGCAGCGATGGGATCCCGGCTGGATCAATTCAATGTTTGCTTGGACACGCCACGTTAATAAGATTGCTAACATCCTGCACCAGCAATGCAGTTTGAGAGGAAAAGCCTTGTGGTTCTGTCACAGAGAATTACACCGCATGAAGCAACTGCCCTGAATCAAATTGACAGGCCATTCTTTTATTTAGAAGTATATTATAATTAAGAAGGATTTAAGGTCCTGTTTGTTTTCCACAATCAATTTAGACTTATTCTCTGTGCGAATGTACAAAGAGTGACCATTTCAATTAAATGTCTAACAAAAATGTTAATCCTCTGACCCCAAGTCCCCTGAGTTCAGCTTGTGAATTATTATTATATCCAATTAAAACGCAGCTGAGATACCCCATTTCCCAATCGGTGAGTTGGGCCAGGCTCCTCGTTTCGAGCCTTTAACATGCAGACCAGGATTAAATTGCCATTTTGAAAATACTAAACAACTCAATTAAAACTGCCAGACCCTATCAGCGATTGCCGAGTTGGAATTCAATCGAGTGAGGTCTGGCCTTGATAATGCACTGACTGAGATGTACATTCATCTCTGCAGTACATGCCTGGTCCTATGGTGTCTGAGTCCTGCTCATCCATGATAGAGGAGTCTATTACAAGAGCTCAGCAAAGAGCAGCAGGTCTAGGCTCCAGAGTACAAACCCTGCTCCCTTAATGTTACAATGGCTTTTCGCTAGATGTTGTTGACTTTATGGCTCATTACAAAGGGGAATTGTACATGATCCATAGATAAAGTGCCATCTATTTGGATTTGGGCATTTGAGTTTTGTTTTATGTCATTGCAACAATGGGATTCTGGAATGTTCATCTGGCAAATGCCCTGGAGCGGTTTTCTGAGAAGAATTGGATCAGTTTGTGGTGGAAAACATGAACTACTTGCTGGATAGTAGAAATCTAAAGATGAATATTTGTTTTGGTCCCATGTATTTTGATTTGGAGCTGAAAAAAATCTTCTCTGACAAGGACACACCTAGACTGTGTATCATAACGAGATTTAGAGCAGGGTGTCTGAAATAAGCCCTGGATCCTGCCAATGTTTCATTATTTATATATACAACCTGAGGCAATGTTGAGATAGAGGCTTATACTAACTTCCTGTATTGGATGTCAGCCAATGACTGTAGACACGTTAATATACTGTATATAATGTAACCACAACTCGTCTACAATGTTTCACTCAACTTCAAATGAATCAACATCAGTTAGGTCACAAAAAACATTCCCCCAAAATGTATACACACATGTACTTACACGGCTTGTGAGGATATGTTACAACTTCTATGAGATGGGAGAATGGAAAATTGCACAAAAGAATGCTAAAAGCTGAAGGTACTCAAATATAATGTGGTTGACTGAAGAAGCTATTTTTTCAATTAGCCACTTAGCAAAGGACGCTAACGGAACAGAAGCTTATGTAATGGAAAAACAGGAAATATCATTGATTGGCCCCGTTGAAGCAGAATAGTGCAGCATGGTGTGAGCAACAGCTGTACTGGACGTGATATTAAATCAAATCCTATTTCCAGGTGAGCTTGGAATAGATTTTGGTTTTGCTCTGCGAAAATGTATGTTAGAATCAGTTGAAAGTAGAATGCTTCTTTTGTTTCACACATGAAACCCTGTTTTATACATAAAGTGAATTCGAACATTCATTCTTACTAACCAATGTTTTTTTTTGTATTGTCAAATTAAATTCTGTAATGGTAAGTCCCTGTTTGCATGTAAACAACTTCATAAACAATTACTTCTTTGAGCGGCACCAGATTTTCTCTGAGATTTGTCTTTTTTTGTAGAATCTGAACCTTTAGTCAAAACAAGCATTGTGCTGAGGCAAATCCAAGGTTCAATGGCAATGCTAAGAGGATTCAGAATGTATGGTAGCCAACAAAGATTAAAATCCCTCTAAAATACTCTCACATTTAGAGGCTATTCTCATTGACCAACATTTAAGGAGAGGCAGCGTAACGAGATTCAATTTACATAATATGTACATAAACTTTTAAATTTGCTTTACATCCTTCCCTTACCTTTCGTTGTGGCTGGCAATGTTACATTCTTCTTGCTCTGCATCTCCAAATATACCATAAATATCAGTATCACAGCAGCCACTGGCTAGCCAGTAAGCTTGCAAACTAGCAATTCAACAACGGAATTTTTTTTTCCTCTAAAACATATAAGCTACACTTGAATAATGCAACCAAACCATATTACACTCTTGAATAATGCAACAAAACCATATTACACTGTTGAATAATGCAACAAAACCATATAACACTCTTGAATAATGCAACAATTCACAAGCATGTGCTGACAATTACACACATTAGCTAAATGCAACGTTGGTACATTAGCACATCAAACAGTAATGTTATCATATCAAACATGAACTTTTACCCCTCTCATTCCAATATAAAAGTGCAGTTTCAGCGTATTAAAGTTACCTTAGAACAAATCAGCTTCTTGCTGAGAGAAGACCTTGATAATTCTCTGGTGAGTTGATCTGGTTGATATCAGCCTCTTGCTGCATGCTTTTTGCCTGGACGGTCGGTGGCTCAGAGCAGCCCCTTTTCTTTAAAAGGGTAATTCCACCACTTTTCCGAGACTCCACCATATGTTCCGCGACTCTGTTGATAGCATCAACGATTTGCAAAAAGTAATCAACATAGGGACATTTTATATTTCTTTCAGCCAACGTTTAACCTAAATCCAATGACATGTATTTCATGTTGAATTCATGTTAGTTGACAACTCAACCAAATGTAAATCAAAACTAGATGTTGAAATGACATCTGTGCCAATTAGGTCAACCATTAAACACTCTCCCCTGTAGTCAAAACAAACATCAACAAACATTGTGCTGAGGCAAATCCAAGGTTGAGTGTTTAGAATGTATGTTAGCCAAAAATGATTTAATTTCACTATAAAACACTTTCACATTTCAATGTTGAAGCTGTGTTTTGATGTACAGTAATTTCAGTATATTCCCTATTCAGTCAGTTTGGGTGGTTCTTACAGCATGGTCTACATTTATTCTCCATGGGCCATCACAGCCTAAAGAGGCATTTAAAATAGAAACAGCATAGTCTGCAATAACACAATTCCAGGCATGGTCTCTATTTATAATCTGCATAAATAGAGATCAAAGAGCCATGAGTCACACACTACAGAAGCTGTGTTTGTAGGCTACACAATGCAGTATCGTATTTGGGGGCTATGGTTCGGGGAATGGTCTGCAAACCAACCTACCTCATACCATCAGGTATCATCAAGTATTCTCACAGCTTGCTAGAGCATTGTGAACTGCTAAAGCGCAGTGGTCTGAGCAGCACGCTTCGGCACTGCAGTCACCAGATACCCAAGCCTCAAAACCAGAAACATGTGGAGACAACACCTTACATTTTTTATAAATTAAAGCATTTGTATTGATTTTCCTGTATCTGTGCATGAGTCCTTAAAACACAGTCCATTGTACAAAATAAGTCATTCCGAGTGAGGGATATCAAGGAGATCAACCTCGAACATTCATAAGCTTGTTCAGTACATGAGGGCAAATTTTGACAGGACAGGAGTTTACAGTTATTTTTGTTCCAGCCCTTCACTAACACCTAATTCAAGTAATTGTAGTTAAAATTTGAAGACTTGCACATCGTGTAATCCCTGGGACAGAAATCATGTCTGTATTTTAGAATGAGCTTAATAAATTACAATGTCCTGACAAAATCTGCATTATAAACAATAACATGGGGGAATCTGTTTCTAATATTGTGATGTTGGTGCACATTCCTGAGTAATAACCCGTGATCATCCTGTACGTGTGGGATGTCCTTCAACCTGGCAAAGCAGAAACAACAAATTCACCCGCACAGCTGATCTCAATTGCAACCATTATTGGTCACCTCATTATCGCTCCCTAAAAGGTGATGTCGGTGTCCTGTTGATGTTCGCCCTCTGGTATTTGAACAGTATTACCTCGTTTACCACATCTACTGTGGCAATTTACACTTTGTATGAATGAAAACTAATGTTGGTGTATCCTACTGGCTTATTATTTTATTCATTTCCTATTTATCTTATAAAAAAACCTGTCTGGTATGATCATTTCTTATCAAGATGAACCCTGGAATGTCCATATTTTAAATGTGTAACTACTTCAAGTCAATTGGGGAGTTGAGTTATTTGTAACCCTAACCGCTAGACCACCCCAGGCGACAAATGAACTTAATTTTGACAGTTCATTCGTAACCTTTGGATACACAAGACACTTGTATGTCGTAGCCTAGTGGAGACCAATAATGTTTTAATCTACATAAAACAACGGTTGTAGATGTGTACGGCTGCATTTCATACATTTGAATGTTGGTATAATAGGGCCTAGGCCTAGCGTTTGAGAAAGCGAGAGAGAACATTATTTTGATTGCGAGCCCTGATCCCAATGACTCAACTTGGGATCAGGAGAGAAAGAGACCTGCTAATTTTCCGCCACACTAGGCTCATTTGAATTTCCAGATGCATCAGAAACATTTTCTGTATGTTCATTTGAACAGTACACCACTTTCTATATTTATGTAAAAGGAATACTGGAGAAAACTACATGTATTAAAGCAAATAATAGAATGCCTCAAAAGTATGATTTTTACATAACTTTTCGATTTTTATTTATTTGAGGCTGATGACTGACTAATATGAATGCCTAGTTATGACCCACACTGAGTGGGTGGGACGGGTGAACTACAGTAAAAGATAATGTGATGGGACACATACCGGCATTGTTGATACTCCTCTAAATTGTATAAAGTGGTTAATTAAATGCAAGCTGGTCCGTTACCTTCAGGTGAAAATCAAAGTGCTGCCCATATGTTGTATTATGTTATCTATGTGTTGCTTAAGCCTTACACAATAGACGCCCATGTAAATATAGTATGTTCGACAGAAATTAGCGTCTAACACTGAGACATATTTTTTTTTTCTCTCTGAACAACCTCAATGAGGAGGCAGCTGCGGCATTTCTCATGGGCTCTATCAGTAGATCTGAATTAGTTAACCCCTATTTACAGCCAAGTCCTTCTAATCGAGAATGTGTCAGCTGGCGGACCTCAACTGCTCTCTACGTCACAGTACCGTATCTCTACTAGGAAGTTTTGATTGACACTCACTGCAGCCAGGCTAGTTTGACAGTGACACCCACTAGATAACTTCTGACGGCAGATGTTTATGAACTTCTGGAATGGATTAGACATGCAAGTTTTAGAGTGGACAAGGACAGATATAGTAAGGCTTTGTGCTGGTGTTTCAGGAAGAGAAACGGTATGATGGATTTGCTTCATTACAGCCATAGTGTGTTTTGCTGTGACTCTGGTTTACAGTAGTGGCCTAGAAAATACACTTTTCAGATTTTGGACCAAACCAAAAACGTTTCTACCAAAAACATTTCCACCAAGCCTTCTGCCTGTAAGCCAGACCAGTGTTTTTCCAGAAATGTCAGTTGGAAAATGTTTTGCTTCCTGTTGCCCTACTTCTGTCTACTGTCCGAAATTGTGAAATGACAGAAGACAGAATGCCCTCAATGGTACACACACACACACATACACACACGCACGCACACACACAAACGCACGCACGCACGCACAAACACACACACACACACAAACACAAAACACACCACCCTTTGCCTGACAGGATGAAGTTTGATTCAGGGCTGGATGGAGAGAGGCAAACTCCTGGCCTGCAGTATACTGGGGATCTAGTGGAAACCTAATAGCTTTTGTCTGTGGGAGAAGGACGCCTTTGGCTCATCAGCAGAGCAGCAGACGAGGTTTAGGGACTTCGACAGCGCTGGGCGGAACTGCTGCAAGGCAGGCTGGGAAGGACGGCTGCAGACGGCCACTGACAGGGCTCTGCTCTCATTATACAGCCATGCATGATCCCCCTATTAGTGGGCCAATGACATGCTTCATTGCTGCCTACGGTTGACGGGCGTGTATATCCAGAGGCCACCTGAGACTACTTTTATACCTGCCTATTGAAGTATTTTATAAATACTGTATGTAGGTAATATGGAGAAAAGGGACACATATTGTGAAGTGGGACCCAGATACACTACATGACCAAAAGTATGTGGACACCTGATCGTTGAACTTATAATTTCAAAATTAATATGGAGTTGGTCCCCCCCCTTTGCTGCCATAACAACCTCCACTCTTCTGGTAAGGCTTTCCGGTAAATGTTGGAACATTGCTGTGGGGACTTGCTTCCATTCAGCCACAAGAGTATTACTGAGGCTGGACATTGACATTGGGTGATTAGGCCTGGCTTGCAGTCAGCATTCCAATTCATCCAAAAGGTGTTCGATGGGGTTGAGGTCAGGGCTCTGTGCAGGTCAGTCAAGTTCTTCCACATTGATCTCAACTAACCATTTCTGTATGGACCTCACTTTGTGCATGAGGGGATTGTCATGCTAAAACAGGAAAGGGCCTTACCCAAACTGTTGCCATAAAGTTGGAAGCACAGAATCGTCTAGAATGTAATTGTATGCTGTAGCATTAAGATTTCCCTTCACTGGAACTAAGGGACTTAGGCCGAACCATGAAAAACAGCCCCAGACCATTATTCCTCCTCCACCAAACTTTACAGTTGGCACTATGCATTGGGCCAGGTAAGGTTCTCCTGGGATTAGCCAAATCCAGATTTGTCCGTCGAACTACCAAATTGTGCAACGTGATTCATCACTCCAGAGAACATGCTTCCACTGCTCCAGAGTCGAATGGCGGTGAGCTTTACACCACTCCAGCCGACGCTTGGTATTGCGCATGGTGATCTTAGGCTTGTGTGCTCCGACGAACAGTTCTTGTCCTGATGTTGCTTCCAGAGGCAGTTTGGAACTCGGTAGTGAGTGTTGCAACCGAGAACAGACGACGCTACGCTCTTCAGTACTCCGCAGACCCGTTCTGTGAGCTTGTGTGGCCTACCGCTTCGTGGCTGAGCCGTTGTTGCTCCTAGATGTTTCCACTTGACAATAACAGCACTTACAGTTGACCAGGGCAGCTCTAGCAGGGCCGAAATTTGACCAACTGACTTGTTAGAAAGGTGGCATCCTATGACGGTGCCACGTTGAAAGTCACATAGCTCTTCAGTAAGGCCATTCTACTGCCAAAGTCTATCTATGGAGATTGCATGGCTGTGTGCTCGATTTTATACACGGGTGAGGCTGAAATAATCAAATCCACAAATTTGAAGGAGTGTCCACATACTTTTGTATATATAGTGTAACATTAGTAGGCTGGCAAAACTAAAAAAAAAAAAAGAGAATGCCAAGAGTGTGCAAAGCTGTCATCAAGGCAAAGGGTGGCTATTTGAAGAATCAAATATAAAATATATTTTGATTTGTTTAACACTTTTTTGGTTGCTACATGATTCCATATGTGTTATGTCATAGTTTTGATGTCTTCACTTTTATTCTACAATGTAAAAAATAGTGCAAATAAAGAAAAAACCCTATTCCAAACTTTTGACCGGGGGTATATATATATGTGCATTATGGTGACTCGATACTCTCACCACAGTTTGCAACACAGGTGAGAGTTTCAAGCCTGACCTATTGCACTATCAGGTGTCGAGTGTGTTACCATAAAGAAAGCTGAATTCAGTGGCTCGCTTCTTTGTTTGTTGTGACAGCAGCAGCATGTGTGTGTCAGGGTTGGGTTGAATTCATGATTGAACTGAGAATGCCTCATAAATTCAAATTCATTTCTTGGCACAGTTACTTGAATTTGAATGTAAGTAGTATTAACAGGATACAGAATTGAAATTCTAATTTCAGTTCATGTAAATGTTATTGAACTCAGTGAAATTCAATGAAATTCTAATTTCTCTTCTATTCTACTTTACATCAGCATATGTCAGTCATCTGGACGCTTTAAATAATGCATTTTCTCCAAACATGGTTTTGAAAAAAATATGTTTTTTTGACAACTGTCACATTTATGATGTAGAGTGCTAGATATGCTTCTTAGCATTCAGGATGTTTTCTCATATCAGTATGCATACTGTAAAGTAAACAAAAAAGTGACAGACAAAATAAGTGTGAAGGCTAAAGGTTTCTAACCTCGATGGTAGCTGACAAGGACAGCTCACAGGCATATATCAAATATTTGTTAGAGCTACTGTCTAAATTCCAGTATTTATTTTTATACTCAACAACAACAAAAATCCCCTGATTTTTTTTATAACAGACTAAATACATTCTCACGTTTTCAGACAGAAGTTAGTTGATGTTAGTAAGAAGTTGATGTTAGTAACCGCATGATATAACACCAAATTATATAACAAGCAGATAAACACAAACACATTAACATAATTGGCCATGATGAAAGGTCATGCTATTCCAAAATGTCCTCTGACTACTCAGTCAAACAAAAATCCTCTTACTCCATAATCCACACTTGGGTTGTAGTTAAACAATAAACACTTGTGAGTTCGATGTCCACTTACGGTTCCCTACAGATCCCTACTTCGGCATGCATAGTTCACATACCTCTGAGATGTGACGGATAGCTGGTGAAACTTGGTTTCTTTTGTATTGTGTCATTAATCAGCACTGGTGCTAAAGCACTCATCGGGTCGAGGTGACCTCTTCTCCACATTCATGTGACACAATGTCGCCAACTAGTAATGACGTGTGGACAGTGGAAAGTGGAAATACGCGTAAAACTGGGCCGTGCTAATCACAATAATCAAATGACGTTATTGAACGATCATCGTGTGGCAAAACGTGAAAATGATCTTCAGTTGAAAGCATTTGACATAGTAACACACTAACTCTTTTCTGGGAATTTTGTTGGTTTGTTGCTAGATAAAACTAGGGAATCAAATGCTCCGCGTTCACGTTATGCATTGGTTAGCGTCACAGAACTCTTCACAAAGCCACAGAGAACAAAACGACGGTGAGAAATCCTTCATTGACCCTCTTTTCACTTCTTTTCTCTTTAAACGAGCAGGAGAACATGATTGAATAGGCTTGAAAGCCTGACATCACACCACTCATAGACCCCCATTGGTGAGGTTCACAAGCCATATGTTCTCTTTCTTCCACCTATGCAGCACAGCACAGCACAGCCATACGACTGGCTTCCATATACCTCCAGATGGCCCAGAGAACAACATGGATCTAGGATCTCACTTCCTCTGCCAATATCAAAACTGCCTTCCACGTAGTCATGTTATGTTCCACAGCTTGTCGTCCTTTCAGAATGGACTGTTTATATGACTGAGGGTGATCGGTTCTTCAAGTCTAATTGAATGATAAAAAAGTGTCTATGAATTAATATGACTCTTTCTGTTTTACATGGTGAATATTGTTTTGTTGAGTACATCAAATCTAAAAGTTACATTTTTCTTAGCACAAGAAAAACGACTGAAACCGCTCTTCTTTCACTCTCAATGGAGACCATTCAATGACATGGCATGGCCATCTGGACATGAAGCAAGCTTTTCTCTAGCCAACGTGCATTTGCCCCTGTTGAGGGGGAGGTAAATAACTGACGGAAGAGCTCCAGTAGGCCCCGTCCATTTGTCAACAGGCCATTCTTGACTCCAATGTACAGTGAAGAGGGGTATTGTGCCAGGGCCAGATGGGTAGCCTACACTGTGAATGTAGTTTGCATCTACTGAGATAAAATGGCACGCATTCATGGCCACATTCATGATATACAGTATGTTCAGCCCTGGCCTAACAGTGCATTTACAATATTCAATATGACCCTTTTTCTTAACCTTTATCAATGACAGAGATCCATAAAAGGCCTGTGATGGAAATTATAATGTTGGTATTCCCTGACGGGATGGCATTCTTGCCAAACACACAATTTCCAACAGCACCTGGTAAGGCTTCAGACAGAGCCCAGTTTAGGCAGTAATTGCATAGTGGGGAAGGGAAATCAAATGCCACTCTGTGAATGGCTACCTTAAGAGAGCCTGACAGTGTAATCTCCTCAGCAATAATGAAACCACAGTGAAGATACTCTGAAACACGGTTAACGAGAGAGAAGCGATGTAGACATCATGTATATTTCTGAAAACACTAGTGAGGAGCCTTGGAATCGTAGAGAGTAGAATTATGCTATCCATTAAGGTAGTGATAAATAAACACGTCATACACTAACAGTATGAGGATAAGTCTACATTTTTGAGGTGTAGTTGAAGTGCTATATACACAACATTAAAAATACGCAATTGAATCTAAACATTTTCCATTGCATAGTGTTTATCCTATGAGATGTATTGCACACTAATGACTGCATTTGGCATGCTCAAGTTTGACTCCCAGTGGAAGGCAAGGCAATGGTTGTAAAACCATCAAATTAGTCATAGGTTCTGGAAAACATATTAAGACTTCTGCAAGTGTGACAACCTTTGACCTCTTGGTGAAAGTGTGTGTGTGTGTGTGTGTGCGTGCGTGCGTGCGTGTGCACGTGTGTGTGTGGTTAATCAGAGAATGCATGACGCCTGGTCCAACCTCGGCCTCACCGGTAACTGGGCCATTTGTTGAGAGGGTCACCATGGTGCAGATATCCCTGATTGTCTCTCTCCTAAGCTAATTGGACAAATACAAGAGACATTAAAACTAATGTTGCCTGTCTTCTCACACATTTCCTAATGAAGGTCCTTCACAGCGTCCTTCTCCTTTTTAAAGGCACCAAATTCCCTTTGTCCCAGGAAATCTATAAAAATAGGCAGCTCGCGACCTCAGACCTCAGACTTTATGTCCTGCACAAACACAACATGTTGGGATCCGAACCAGTCGTTAAACTGGACAGCAGTGTGGCAACACAACAGATAGCCATGTCACCTCCAGGTCAGTTGGAGGTCACTGCAAGGGGAAGGAAGTGGGACTGTCCGGACGGAGAAGAAGCTAAGGTATCCATCCATCCCTAATCTACCTCTATCCCCAAAGCACTTCTGCAGTTCTAAGAGTTCTAATCAAATGACTTATTATGTTTGGCAAAATCCTTGCCTCATTGTCGACAATACTGCTGGTTTTCATTTCTCCCGGGTTTGATTTATTTATATCACTAATATGCCAGAAAGTCTACTCTGCTGATGCCATAGGTCCGAATCAATCCTTGAGTAGTGGGGAAGAATGCAAACCAGCAGTTCTGCAGATCTTGTGGCCATAATGCATTTCTAATTGCTAGTATTTTTTATTATGTTTTTTGGCCAACAAAGGTCTCAACCTGCAACCTGTTGGTCTCCATTCATATCCATTTTGCAACTAGAATGTCTTACATATTCTAACCACTACTTAAACGACTTCTAGTCCTACTGGTGTCACTTACCATGCAAACAATGGTGACATGGTGTAGTGAAGAGTTTATTCTCTCAGTATGAGGTCATCACTCTGCACCCGGAAAGAATGCATGAGGGCATCACTCCGCACCCGGAGAGAATGCAGTGCTCTTTCATTGTAAACACTTTTCTTCTATGGGTTGTCTCATGTGACATGCTAGTGCACTATGATGTAAAAGTCGTTGCATCTATTTTTCCACCACAGGTATCTCATAGATCTGTAAAGGAGTAAAGAGATGTGTGAAACTTGTAGCTCTTGGATAAGCTGGTTAGGTAAAAGCGAAATGCAGAGACAAGGCAGTTTTTCAAAGGAGTCAGAGAAACATAGAAACAGACATTTAATGCTCTCTAGTGAGTATCCACCGCAGTCTGGGGGCCTATCACTAGTCCTTCGATTCCACCAAGTCTTTATCAATTATTAAAGTCTGCGTTGTTTTACAATTCTCCATGTCCTAGATTTCTGAAGATGACATGTTATTGTTTGATGTCTTCGTCTGTTATTTTAGAATTAATAATTCAACACTCAAGGGGTTATTTGGGTACCGGATTTGGGAGTAGAGCTGATATACAATCCCAATAAACTACTTGGTTTTGTTTATTATGAGGGTACCTTCAGATATACAAAGCTTGCTCTAAATTCAATGATATAGCCTATGGAATTACCACACTTTGTGTCTCATAAGGAACTAATAGAATGATGGCTGGCTGTATTAAATTGTAACACTGATTTTAAAACCTCACTCAGCAATTCATTAAAAGCCTCCATTAAAAGCATTACCTCAGTGAATTAACCTTCCGTTCATTGCCCACTGTGGGATGCATGGAATGTATTTCCTCCCTTTAAATACTAATAAATGTATCTTTCCTTGAAGTCATCACTGATCTGTACTTGGATGGAAAGTGTAGTTTCCATCCCCTTGCTTTGACCAATCAAACCTTGTCAGATCAGTGATTACACCAAGATTTTGTGCACAGTAAACAGGGCCTTTGTAGGACAAAAGGTAGCTCTGGGAAGTTACAGGATATTTAGCATCGATAGTGGGAGATGTAGCCTGGAGGGGGGGAGAGAGAGAGGGAGGGAGAGAGAGAGAGAGAGAGAGAGAGAGAGAGAGAGAGAGAGAGAGAGAGAGAGAGAGAGAGAGAGAGAGAGAGAGAGAGAGAGAGAGCGAGAGAGAGAGAGAGAGAGAGAGAGAGAGAGAAGAACTTCCCCCTCTAGTAATGCATCACACATGTTTGCCTGAATGTTGTGCCAGTTTTCCACCGATAGCCACGACACACTCGCACTCCATGGATATTAATATTTCAGAGAATAGTTGTTGTTAGTTCCAGTCTGCTGGACAACCTTGTACAAAGAGTTAACTTGGCCCAAGAGCGGGATGAATCTGTCTTATAAAGTGATAGACCCCACTGGGCACAGACGTCATTTCAACTTCTATTCCACGTTGGTTCCTTTGATTAGAAACGACGTGGAAACAATGTTGATTCAACCAGTGCGTGCACAGTGGGACAGCATTTTTCTCCAATTCCAGACTTCTTTGGGGCAGCAATGGTTGTTGATTTTCAGAGACAAAAAAAAAATGCAAGGAACAAAAGCCATGAGAAATCTAAACTCACTATAGGTAGACAGATGAAAGTGAACCAAATAGGTTTACGCTATTAGTTGTATTAATTGCCTAGTTTGGCCTTGGTGGTATTTCTGACATCCCGTCAAAACCAATTCGTGTCAGCTGAGGTAAATTCACACGGTAGAAAAACAAAAAGTAGGCCTATTGCATTTCATGTCTCTGTCCTGATGGCAGCTAACTCATCATGGTCCTTGAAACACAATGATGTTTAACCTCAAACATAGTGGAGCTCGCCTTGAAAATGCCAACTGCCCTCGTTGTTTGAGGGGTCGTAGTACTGATGAATCATGCCGCTTGAGTTTTCCCCTCGACTGGTTTCTGTAGCCCTGAGGACTTTGCGCTTCCAAGGGGTTTTCTAACTGACAGTGAGAGGGAAGCGTAACACATGAAACATGTTTAGCTCCAATAATGGTCCAACAGCAAAATAAGTAGTGTGTCTAACTGCAACTTTTAGAAGATAAAACGTTAGTCAACATACATGCTTATATCTAAGTATTTTCCATATCTACAATTCGAGAAGATGGCAGAAGGTCATGTCAATAGGCAGGTTTCCATTGACCCAGGTTTATTAGACAAAAGCAATGTCGCAAAAAATATGTCTAATGGAAATGTCAGCTATTGAAGAAATATTCCAAAGATCAATACCATTTTTATCCTTTCGACAGGGGTGGATTTTTATTTTGTCTAACTTTCTTTATTGAGAAAATGAGGATGGAAACTGTGTTCTTAGAAGAAATGATTGACAAACATTTTTTAAGGTACGCGGGGGCACGTGATGTCATCGCGTAACTATAAAGCTCCACTCCACATTTTATTCTAAATGCCTACTGCTTGCTAAATCTATTTTTGAACTATAAAAAATTATGTTTATTTGCAGGACAAGCCAAGGATTGTCTTGACTTTCAAGAATGCCTGAATTGCTTCGCCTTGCTTTTCTGATTGGCTGGATGAAAAGTTTCACCATTCAATTATTTCAGCTCTCGGCTGCAGGAGTGCAAGTTTCACCATGGTACGGACTGTCCACATTTTTTTTTTTACATCATTACACAAGACAGTTCAATGGAAACGCACCGTAGCAAGCAATTTTTGCATCTATTTTCGACGCAAATTTTCTAAATGTCGACAAAATAATTGCTGGACAAGTTAATGGAACTGTAGGAAGTGTCAACCCAAATGTCATTAGTCTCTAAATATCACCATTTAATGGGATATTCTAATTTTATCTTGCAAATATGGTCATACACACACACACACACACCTTTAAAAGAGTACTTGTTATTGGACCATGCTCAAATCAAGGAGCCACATCGAATGATTGCAAATTACATTTTACTCAGAGACTGTACAGAGAGCGCGAGTGCTATTGCATGTAAAAAAATATATATATAATAATCCCTCAATGTCCTTATTGTTCATCATTGTTACATTGTCGTCACTGTGAATGAAATACATTGATTTGCATGTAGGATAGTGCAAAAAACATATTTGTAAAGCATGCTGTAGTAATTGTGTGGAATAAGCTTGAAGTGAATACACTCAAACATATGATGCACAATGGAGTACTCTGGGTGTTGTTTGTTGTCTGTAGTGTTTAGATACATTACATTACAAATGTCAGTTACTCCAGATCTGCACACTGCATCAGCAAATGACCAACATCTTTTTTTTGTTTTTTTGTTGCAAGGTAAGAGGGTGCAGCATGTAACCCATTAACCTACACTCTCAGGCCCTGAAGGCCTCAGTGTGTGTTTAAGATACCTACATACCAACAACCTTCTTTTTACAGGGCAGTAGAGCATCCGCTAACATTTCAGTAAGAAATGCAAAATGGCAAAGAAATTGACAATCTCGCTCTACATCAATTTCCCAAAAGAAATAACCCGCGGCCAATCTAACACACCAAACGGGTTACACTGTTGAAGCACATTTAATCTTAATATTTTTTACATAGCTACAAAGGATAATCATTATTATGGCACACAATGACCACCAAAGCCTGAGTCTTGGGCAAAAATTAACCCGTTGGTATTTAACTGGCACAGAGAGGGGAAATTGTTGCAATTACCCAAATTTCGCAGATTGGCTTGGCTGCATTGTTGGATACCCCCATTGAGCAGTTTGTGCATGGTATAAACAGCAACCTGCAGCTTATCCACAGCATAATGGAATGAGCTCGTCGGACACAAACTCCAGCTGACATTGGAATGGAGTGCAGTGCACATTAAGATCCCCTCTATTCTCGATAGTGCCATGCATATATTGATTCTATGCAGTGAATAGGGTTTTTGGATTTGATTGTGTTTGTCATTTTTGTGTGAACAGCCAGATGATGCGCAGATTCATACTTCTCTGCAGAGAAACTGCATGGCATACTGTTTTAATGAGAGGTTGACAGCTTGGAGGAATAGACAGAGAGGATAGATTAGTGTGTATGTGTGTGATTAGGGGAGAAAGGCTGGGTTCAATATATAGATTTGCTTATCTCTCTCTGTCGTGTCCACTGGGGGCATCTCTATAAGCATACCTTCTCCAGGTGGTAAGAGTCAGGCAACACTTTTACAAGAAGGAAAAGTATTTACTAGGAAATTAAAACACTAATTTAGACTCTGTGTGATCTACCAGGCACAAGCAACACTGTTTTAATCGCAATGTGTAAGCATGTTTTGGAACTGCAAAGTAATTATTTTTTGCCTTTATTTCAATGGTCAGTCTTGATCAGTGATTATAAGGTGTGTGGAAATGTCTGAAACTGTCACTTTTTACTTTATGCAACATCGCTGTAATAACATTATATTATTTTTTGAACCTTTATTTAACTAGGAAAGTCAGTTAAGAACAAATTCTTATTTACAATGACAGCATTCCTACAGGGTCAGCCCCTCTAGCAAATTAGGGTTATGTGCCTTGCTCAAGGACACAGCAACAGGTTTTTCACCTTGTCGGCTCGGGGATTCGCATTCCCCATTAGCATTGTTATACATCTATGTAAATAAAGAGAACAACTGTTGCAATGTGGTTTCAACTCTTAACACTTTTCACTCATTAATAATGTTCTTTAATGCAGACATTCAATGTGTTTATTATTATAAGGCCCTTATAATGGCGTCTTAGGTAGCTATAAAACTCTAATTCCCATCAGACTTTGCGTCCATCCGCGCCGCGCTCTGTATGCAAGGGATAGAATTTTAGAATATTTGGAGGCTGAGAGTGGTTTAGTATAGTAGGCTACAGCGCTGTGTTGGATAGCAGGAGGAGCCGCGGCTGCTGAAAGAAAGAGAAATGCAAAGACGCAGATGGAAGAATTCTAAGATTGGATTTGGAAATAGATTAAGCAAATCAAATATTGCTTTTAAAGCATAGCATTTCAATAGAGGGACAAAGGGTTTAACCACGGACACAGCAATCAAATGAAAAGGGGGCTTCAGCAAGAGGTGAGAAGCCGTAGGCTATACGGTATTTGAAACTGTAACATTGAAAAATGGGCTAACGTTCCACATTTGCTTGAAGTATAAAAACAAAAATGGTTACATTGTTTACAAGATTAAGGACCGCATTCAACTCATTGACATATTGTTTGTAGGAATGACATTATCTTTAAATAGTGTAGGTTTTTAGACTGACTAAAGGTGTTACATTTTATTCCATTTGAAATGGGTGAGGTTTTTTGTCATACAAAGACGGTGTAGCCCAACCAGTCTTTGGCTCACTTTTCATCGACACCTATGACAGTTTACCCCAAATACGTATTTATAGTCTTTTTCTTGCAGTTGCATTTCTGTAATTAGTTTAAAACTGCCTCTTTGTCATTTATTTCCAAAATGAAAGCGCTGTAGCAGGCAATTGGTTACGCGATGGGGTGGGCGCCTAGAAAACACGAGACAGATGAATAGTAACATTTACCAGACTTAATACACGTGTTTTAAATTGATATACATATTACACCCACTGTATTGGCAATCTGAATAGAAACCACACTTCTAAGTTATTGCTTTTAGTCATTATTGCATCGCGGGATAGGGAACATTAATGTCGCTGTAGGCAGATAAAAAGCGGTCCTCTCATTTAGATTTCTTTCCCGGTTGAGGACGGATGTGAAATGATTGCGATTTAAAGACACCTAGGAAGGAAGGCAGATCAGTGAGTAGGTCAGAGAAACTGAACGAAACCTTGCCAAGAATCCAAGAGTGAGGACCATCTGCAATATCTTGTTAGTTACTGTGTTATAAACAAACTCCTCCATTCCGCAAAGCTATGCATTGTCCAATGAGAGTGAACTGTGTAATTGTATAGGCTAGATACAAGTTGAATCTGTAATCAGATTTTTTTTACACCAAGTTTCTGTTTATTCCAGGAAAGTGACCAGGCGCTCAATGTTATTGGAGAGATCAACACAACTCGGGCAGTCTTATATGTTAATGTAATGGAAACAATATCCCCGCTCCAGTTTCCCACTGAAATGTATGAAGGGGAAAAAATCCCTGACTCTCAGGGCTAATTTTATTAAGCATTGGTTGAGTTTGATAGTGGATGCACTCAAAGCACCGTGCCCTGTCATGCACAACACCATGTTAAAGCAACAAACCTGGAATAACACTGAGCATTCAGTCCAGCCAATGAGAAAGCCATGGAAGAAGTTAGTGGAAAATGTACAGTACAAGCCTCAATTGTGACTCTTTTTTTGCCCCAGATATTCAGCGACGTCCCAAAAACTGCTTTTCTTGCCCACAACCGTTCTGTTTTCTCAGAAGGGAGCTTCAGTTGCACACTGGCTTTATCATAGCACTAAGGACAGCTGCAATCAACTTGGAAAAGCACATGTGGAGGCAAAAAAATGGATACTCGAATTTACAGCTGGCTGGGTTGAAAATGTGAGGGCAAGGAAAGCCCTATGAGGAAAAGCCAGAACAGCAGTATCTCAAAATGGCTCAAACCAGTTTGCTGCAGGGGAAGCGCTTTTACTGCAGGGAGTGGGTCTTCCACAAGATCCAGCACTGCCTCCAGGAAAAGACTAATGGCCTGAGTGGTGTGACCAGCACTCCCAGCAAGCAGGCCGGTGCCTCCGGCACTGGCGCATCCAACCCTAGCAGCAGCTCCACAGCAGGCTCTGCGAAGGCCACCGCCTGGGGGGTGTTGCTGGTTGGGGGGCCTGGGAGCGGGAAGACGGCCCTGTGCACGGAGCTCCTGTGGCCCACCTCAGCCCAGGGCACTCATCGGGGGCTGCAGCAGCAGAGTCTGGCCTTCCATTTCTGCCGAGCGGACGACTCGGACACACTCTGCCTGGGCGGCTTCATCCGAGGTCTGGTGGCCCAGATTTGCCAGAGCGGCCTGTTGCCGGGTTACGAGGAGAAGGTGCGCGACCCAGCGGTGCAGAGCGCCCTGCAGCCCGGGGAGTGTGAGAGAAACCCCACTGAGGCTTTCAAGAGGTAGGTGAAGCCTGCTGCCCCACCCCTTTCCCTCCTCTCCCCTCCTGTCCTTACCACACCCCTCCCCCTTTTACTGCTCACACACTTCCCTTAACCCCACCCCAGCAGTCCTCTATCCCCCTACCCATTGATATAGTGTTTGTGTTGTTGTTTCCTGTTCTATGGCATGCTGTGGGACTGTCCCCGCTAGCCCTTGGTTGAGAAAAGGTCAGTTATTTTAAGTGGCACCCAGGCTCAGGTGGCCGAAGGGAAGAACGTACAGCTTTGAAGTGTGTGACTGACTGCCTAAATGTAGATGGGGGCTGCACATGTGAAACAAAAGTACCGTACATGATCAAGCTTGGTCATATAATGTGATCGACACTGACTTTTCCCTCTGTAAAACTGGGGCTTTAAAAGGGGGTTCAATCTGTATTCTTAAAGGAACTGCCTTGTGTGTATGTTACTTGCACGACTTGTCTGCACGATGGGTCAACCAGTCTATACTAAACACACATGGGATGGAATGCAGTGTTGAACACACATGCCTCTTGTCTGGCCATCTGGTGATGCTTATTGCACCAATCTCTACATCACACACTGGGAAAGTGGGTCAAATGTTCAGCGAGGTCAATCATTTTTAAATGGTCAACACATTGATTTCCCTGGTCGTTTACATCTTTCCCAAAGGAAGTTGAGGAAGTAGCCCTGTGTCAGTTAGTATAGTAATAAGGAAGTTGAGGAAGTAGCCCTGTGTCAGTTAGTATAGTAATAAGGAAGTTGAGGAAGTAGCACTGTGTCAGTTAGTATAGTAATAAGGAAGTTGAGGAAGTAGCCCTGTGTCAGTTAGTATAGTAATAAGGAAGTTGAGGAAGTAGCCCTGTGTCAGTTAGTATAGTAATAAGGAAGTTGAGGAAGTAGCACTGTGTCAGTTAGTATAGTAATAAGGAAGTTGAGGAAGTAGCACTGTGTCAGTTAGTATAGTAATAAGGAAGTTGAGGAAGTAGCCCTGTGTCAGTTAGTATAGTAATAAGGAAGTTGAGGAAGTAGCCCTGTGTCAGTTAGTATAGTAATAAGGAAGTTGAGGAAGTAGCACTGTGTCAGTTAGTATAGTAATAAGGAAGTTGAGGAAGTAGCCCTGTGTCAGTTAGTATAGTAATAAGGAAGTTGAGGAAGTAGCCCTGTGTCAGTTAGTATAGTAATAAGGAAGTTGAGGAAGTAGCACTGTGTCAGTTAGTATAGTAATAAGGAAGTTGAGGAAGTAGCACTGTGTCAGTTAGTATAGTAATAAGGAAGTTGAGGAAGTAGCACTGTGTCAGTTAGTATAGTAATAAGGAAGTTGAGGAAGTACCACTGTGTCAGTTAGTATAGTAATAAGGAAGTTGAGGAAGTAGCACTGTGTCAGTTAGTATAGTAATAAGGAAGTTGAGGAAGTAGCACTGTGTCAGTTAGTATAGTAATAAGGAAGTTGAGGAAGTAGCACTGTGTCAGTTAGTATAGTAATAAGGAAGTTGAGGAAGTAGCACTGTGTCAGTTAGTATAGTAATAAGGAAGTTGAGGAAGTAGCACTGTGTCAGTTAGTATAGTAATAAGGAAGTTGAGGAAGTAGCACTGTGTCAGTTAGTATAGTAATAAGGAAGTTGAGGAAGTAGCACTGTGTCAGTTAGTATAGTAATAAGGAAGTTGAGGAAGTAGCACTGTGTCAGTTAGTATAGTAATAAGGAAGTTGAGGAAGTAGCACTGTGTCAGTTAGTATAGTAATAAGGAAGTTGAGGAAGTAGCACTGTGTCAGTTAGTATAGTAATAAGGAAGTTGAGGAAGTAGCACTGTGTCAGTTAGTATAGTAATAAGGAAGTTGAGGAAGTAGCACTGTGTCAGTTAGTATAGTAATAAGGCACCCACTATTGATGCCTGGGACTTGATTGTTAACTTTGAGATGGAAGACAGGTTAACATGGGGACATAAACAAATTGTGGAAAGACAAAGGTCCAGTTCTGGTCAGTGTCAAGGGAATGGAAAGCTTCTCACAGACAGCATCACCAACCCAGCCTGGCCTAAACAAGTGCATTTCTTTACCGCTTGAGGTTTGGTTCAGACTCTGTGGACAACAGACAGCATTCTTATCCAACGAAGATTACAGCCTTTTGTTTGTGGAGTAAATATGCACTCTGGAGAATGTATTATCACCATCTCAGATGTAAAAACATCTTGGGAAATGTTGTACACAAATACTAGATTGCAGAAAGTTGGAATGTGGAAGATATGTATCACAGCCAATATCCTCTGCTCTATCTTTGTGTTCTGACATTTGAAATAGGCAAAGCAAGTAATGGAGGAATATAAAAGTTATTATTTTTCCAAAATTCTGGTTCCCCTTATTTACTTTAGAAATTAGATATCACAGGGTTAACATGTTCTAAAAATGAGGCTTTACTCTTGCTCAATAAAGGAAAAATAGTGTGCAATTTGTTAAGGTTAAGCTCCTGTTAAACAACACTGGTGGAGCCTTGATCTCAGACTAAAACCTTACCAGCATGTGAATGCCAGAGGGATTGGCCAAATTCCTTGGCCAAACAAGCATGTTTGTTGATCGTAATCACTGGTTGTGTCAATATATTAAACCTGGTTCAACCTGGCCTCCATCCTATATATTAAACCTGGTTCAACCTGGTCTCCATCCTATATATTAAACCTGGTTCAACCTGGTCTCCATCCTATATATTCAACCTGGTCTCCATCCTATATATTAAACCTGGTTCAACCTGGTCTCCATCCTATATATTCAACCTGGTCTCCATCCTATATATTAAACCTGGTTCAACCTGGCCTCCATCCTATATATTAAACCTGGTTCAACCTGGTCTCCATCCTATATATTAAACCTGGTTCAACCTGGTCTCCATCCTATATATTAAACCTGGTTCAACCTGGTCTCCATCCTATATATTAAACCTGGTTCAACCTGGTCTCCATCCTATATATTAAACCTGGTTCAACCTGGCCTCCATCCTATATATTAAACCTGGTTCAACCTGGCCTCCATCCTATATATTAAACCTGGTTCAACCTGTCCTCCATCCTATATATTAAACCTGCTTCAACCTGGCCTCCATCCTATGCATTGCCATCCTCTCCATTCACCATTGTGCGCTATTGTAGTCACCAGAATAAGTTATATACTTTTAATTGTAATCATGATAGAAACAACAACAAAATGTGAAAACCTGAGAGGGAGATGGGTGGTAGGGAATTCAAGCTCCATGTAGAACTGTTGATTACCAACAAAACTGCACAAATCTGAAAACATACTAAAGAATCTCACAAATGTACTCATGTCATCTAACTACGACATGCTTTCCCTCTATCAATGGCCTCTGCCATGTTTTGACTAGAGTACTATCAGTGGAATTAATTTGGCCTTGTCGTTCGTAACTATCTGTCTCCCTGTGACATGTCTAGCTTTTTTTTCCTCAGAACAAAAGAGAACAAATAAATAGGTGGAATAAACTCAGTCATGTGGGCACTTTAAAATCTGAAGTCACTGGGAAATGTGCTGAGAGGGCAGATTATTTTTTTGTTTAGGTGAGAGCTTTTGGGGTTTGTTTGTGAGGGGGATTTTCAAATGAGCGTGCAGTAGTTTGAATAACTGCCAGGCAAATCTGTATATGGTAGCAAAGGAACCTTATAAAATGATCATGGCTTCAATCTGATAACGAGTTTCTTGGCATTATTCTGTTCACTCAGTGAGTCAATGTTTTTGCCTTTATGACCCGTTTGCTTAGAACGTTGAAGAAAGTTTTTCTAAACAATAGATTCCTATTTTCCTCCAAATTAACATTAGCCTCTTAATTTAATTGACTAATTAATCAAAATATATACACTACCGTTCAAAAGTTTGGGGTCAATTAGAAATGTCCTTGTTTTTGAAAGAAAATCATTTTTTTCCCATTAAAATAACATCAAATTGATCAGAAATACAGTGTAGACTTTGTTAATGTTGTAAATGACCATTGTAGCTGGAAACAGCTGATTTTTTAAAATGGTATATCTACATAGGGGTATTTTAGCCACAGCCTGTTAGTCCTAGCTGTCTAGTCTTTGTTTTTTAAATGTGTATCGAGCATAGAAAGACGCATATATGTAAGGAATTGGCAACACGTCCTCATTTGAGAAATAAGCATCTTCTTTGCCAGGTAGGCCACTTGATTTCAACAACTCAACAAAGTGAACAGGCTACGTTGTTCAATCTGTTGGAGTCGGACAGGAAGGTGTATTCATAACAGTTCAACTGTTCTACTTTGTTAGCAAGCAAATAAGTCATAGTTGGCTAGACTTTAAATATAAAGATTAGCTGACTACTCACTAGCACGTGGGTTTGAGCTTGAGAGATTGTTTGTGAGACCTGTGTTCATTTTCTATAATGCCTGCTACCAGTTGGTCATTGTGCATGGTTCTGGTTAAATTTGGCGTTTTCATAGAGAGACTTGAAAGCCAGATCAGTGATTATGGCAAAAAAGCAGTTTAAACTATTTTTTATAAAATGATTAAATTATTAGTGGGTCTTATTTTTTGTGGAAGGCTAATATTTAGCCTAGGTATGATTTAACAAGCCATCAGATTATTCCTGACTGTTTGGAATGCAGTGTATTGACCTTTAATTGTTGCGACATAGCTTATTTTGAGAAAATGTATAAAAAAAAATCACGATATACTGTGAATCGGCCATAAGTTTAAACATATTTAGATATGATTTTTAAGCCATATCGCCCTTCCCTACCTGGATCTATTGAGACTCTGCTGACACTATATGTTCATGGCATATGGCTGTCCTAACCTCACAAACCTGTGTCATGATTATGCATTAACGTTGTTTATATGCTAAAAATACATCTCAACTCTTGAGTTTATTGGCAAATTCTTGAATCGTGCTTTCCACAGGCGCAACAGTGGTAAGTACTATATAATAAATACATTATTATAAGGGACACTTATTGTAACGTTGGACCAGTACATCTACTCTTAGTAATTTAAATGAGTAATTGCTAGTGGTTTGGGGACTGCAGAGCGGCTGTTGGAGCGAAAGAAGAGAATGCTAATCAAAGATGAAAGCGATGCGCGCCCTTCATGCGGTGCGCGGCTGCGGAAGACTCACTGCAGATTAGGTCACTTTTTAAAGGATGCCGCGATGACTCAGCATTTCTGGAGCCAGCCTCTCTGTCCACGTCGCTTTGACTTGGCATATACAGGGGCGGTGGGTATGGGAGGGGGTGTTATCACACTCAAAAGCCCAAACATGTGCGTCGGATCCCCCTTTGCGTGTTTGCATGACGAACGGGTTAAACGTTAACTGAGCTGTTGGCTGCGCACGCTAGGAGGTCGCTAAGTGATGTGAAATGAAAGCCCCAGCTGCGGTTGATCTTCTGTGCTCTCAGAGGATGTCAACCCTGCAATGCCGTGCAGGATATCAGCCTTCTTCTGTCTCGTTCTGGCTGGAGGGAATGGGAAGGAAGGCAGTTGCGTATGCTTTTGTCTGGCACATGGTGTCTTCTTGTGTTTCCTCATCAGGTTGAAATACAGGAGACCCTCTTATTGTCCCGACAGTCAGCGTCATCAGACTTCGTCAGACATCTAGCTTGCTGTGTACTGTGAAGCGTGTCCCAGAGTCAAATTTAACAGGGGTATAGAAAAAGGCGTAGGGGGTCATGGAGTTGGAAGGGATGACATTTCAGATCCCACTGACAGTGTTGAATAACTGGCTGTCTGGCCCGGGAATGTACACCTCGTCTGGGCATTCAATCATTTCAGGGGTTAGTGTAGGGCTTAAACCTGTTTGTGTTCATTCAACTATCTTAAATGGTGTACTTTTTCTGCCTTTAAGCCATTGTAAATACTTTTCTGGTTATGCCAAATTGTACTCATGTTTTATTTTCTTGGTTTGTTTTAAGAGATTAAGTCCAAAGCACAAAGTAGATCATAATTTATTGCATTACTTGTGACAAAACATACCCAAGAGATTTCTGATAAGTAAGGGGAAGTCTGTGTTTAATTTAATTGCTAAGTGAGCATAAATTTTTATAATTTGATGTATTTATTTTACTGGACTGATGGTGCCTGCATCTGAGTAACAACATGAATTTGCATGAGGCAGAAATAATGAAGTGTGACTCAGCTCAAAGACGGCGTCCCCCGTTTTTGGTCACGGTCAGTCTTAGCAGAGGTAGAGCGTCAGGCGGTCCGCCTCCTACCGTCGGACCGTCCCTCAGCTCTCCCCCCATCCGCTAAGACTGACCGTGACCAAAATGGGGACAACCTCTTCAACTCAATTACGAAACTCGAGTCACACTGCATTATTTCTGCCTTATGCACAAATTCACGTTGTTACTCCTATTGTATGACCCGAGAAAGTGAAATATTCCTTGATATTAAGAAACACAAAGCTGCTAATAATTACAACACAAGCCTATCAATACTCTTTGCTACTCATTTATTGAAGCTGCAGTGCAGGTCACAGCGTGAGTGGAGAAGCGCATTTCATGGCTTATAAAGGTGTGTCCACTTACCCTCGCCTTATGCCCTTGGGGGAATCCCCGTTACCATCTTGGACGTCGGTCCAAACATTAGCCAAACAAGGGAAGTTCGCAACGTAAGCCCCTCAGCCCTCGTTTTTGATCGAGTTTGTACAATTATGTTTATTTCGGGGCCTGAAACGCCCCATGATTCAATTCGCGATGATTGTATATCCTCTAAGAAAAGTCAGCCGAAACGTAAAACCTCAACGTCAATATGGAGAAGTCGACATAGTGTATGTAAAAACAAATGTAAATAAGTTAGAAATTGTGCTACTGATGTTTTTGTTTGGTTAGCTTTTGGAAATGGTAGAAATAGGCGTACATACAGTAGGCGTATATTAATAATGATATAGTTAATGTAAGTAGACATGCAATCATAATTGACTGTAGCACCCACAAGCTACCGGTGTCTGAAAACACAATCATCGCGGGATGAACAAATTTCCAGGCAAGGGCAGTCCATTTAAAAACCATTCCTTCCTCCCTCACCCCTTGCCCTGCAAGTGGATACTCGTCAGACGTCATGATACGTCATCAGAATTGTCCACTTAATTTGAGTGCTGAGGGGATAGGGTGTGTCTTTTAAGTGTTCGGAATGCAGCCATGGTTTTAGACATTTTGAAATCAGTATCCATGAGGAAGCTGCAGACACAGTGATCAGAGTAATCCGATTGGCTAGCGGTAGGCCTATAGGTGCACTTGATTTGCTCTCCAGGCATGCCAAGTAGGCAGAGTTTGACCTTCAGACACATGAAATGGTTAAAAATGGGAACACTTCGCCTACCCAGCGCACAGGGCAGATGAAATGAAGTGCACATACTGCCAAAAGCGCAAGACAGAAAAAAGTAGGAATGCAAGGCTTTATCGTTGGGTTTTTCATAGAAATGTTTAGTGATCGACTAGGAATGCCTTGGAGATTGACCGTTTGGTGACCACTGTTCTAAAATAATATTGTACAATCGGCTACATTTCGGTGCCAACTTTTATTGAGAATTTTGTTATGTAATTTTGAAATTCCGGTACTTTAAAAAAATAGCACTACATCACTGATTGTCATGCTCTGTAAAAGCAAAGACAAGAAAGAAGCGAATTTGGGCACGCAACTGGTGGATTGTCTATTTTATAGAAAGTGCTTGAGGTAAGAACAGGATTAAATTCAACTAGTCCAGAAGACCAGCTAGCTTGTGTTTGTGTTTGTGTGTGTGTGTGTGTTGAACTTGTGAGGTAGCTGAAGAGAACCTTTATAGTTCTGAGTGACTGATTGGCTGACAGTGGGACATGCCTCACATCCGCTCTGAGCACTGCTCACACTTTGCGATAATGGCCGATTTGAGGCAGAATATATTCAACCTGTTTGAAAATTATCGGGACGCCATAAGTGCCTGTAGAGTGCCCAGGAGCCAGTGACAGGCATCAACCGCAAATTTGGGATGCACTTTTCTGGTTACTGTGTTGCTCTGGGTTTGCTCCGATTTCCTCCGACTTGGAAAAATGCGCTGGGAGATGATCGGGAGCCCGTAGATCGGGCTAAAGCTGCTTTGTTTAAAAGCACACATTCAATAAATCCAGTCAACCAATCCATTACTCCTTGCTACTGCAGGGAGCAAGGGGAAAACCCCATGGAGATATGAAATGTGGGCCCCAATAGCTTTATGCCAAGAGAGCTCTTGATAAATTATGCAGTTTTTCAGATAAAATCTGCTTGTGGGTTGTGGAGATAGTTGTTTGAGCTTTAGAAATGCTTTGATGTACTGACTTTACTCCCAGTTGACTAAATGCTAGCATTGTTCCGTCCAGCGTAGTTGGCATGTTACCGGTTCACCTCTGCATACATACGGCATATACGGTGTGAAAAGTGCTTCGATTTTCATTAAGCACTCTGAAGTCACTTTGTAACTACTTACATACATTTCTGTTGCACAACTTCTTGTTGGTTTCGTTTTGCAGTCCTTGACCAATGACAAGCTGACAAACATGTACCGTCAATGTAAGTCAGTGAAATCGTTCAATTCAAGAAGTAGTAGAATGAGTTCCTTTCTGATTTTGGACGAAATTATAGAATCGCTAATGTAATGGGGTAACAGATTCGTTAGGAGAAGATTATTGGAATTACACCATGTTTTATGTATAAATGAATAACATGCATTTTCCAGATTAGGAGCTGGTTGCTTTTTCTTCCTCTGCCCCGTGATGGGGCCATGAGTCAGTCTTTTTCTGCTAAGCTCTCCTGACTATGCAAAGAAGCTGAGCAGGCTCTTTCTCCAAATGGAGTCTTTAAATTAAGAAATGAATTGTCTTAATGAAAAGAGTCTTGTTCGGTTAGTCGCTATTGCTTTTCAATGTGGTCTCTGCAGTGAATAGTTGACTCACCTGCTGTTGTTTTCCATTAATAGAATGTTGTCATGGCCGGACATTTACGGTATATTGAACCTGAGCCACAAGTCTCCCTGCGCCACTGCATGACGAGGGAAATTTCAGGCTCAGCGCCCACTCCATAAAAGCGTCTCAGTAAATGTGTAGGACATGAGCACGGTGCCCAGTGCTGCCTGTCGGCCTAAACATCTTCACTAAACATCAAAACAAAGCCCACATTGCACAATGCGGCCGGGCTGTGGAAGATGGAGATTGCAGCACAACAGATGGCGGGTGCATTAGGGACGTTTCACATTCGCTTTCTTTCTCTAAATTATAATTGGCCTCAGCTATTGACATATGTCGAGGACGGAATAGGAACAACCAAAATAGTTAGTGTTAATGTATGAGGCACAGGCTGCGTCTCAAATACGCTCATCATTGGCTGAGGTACTTCAGAAGTTAGTCTGGCACCCAGCCCATTGTTGGGCTCATTTCATGCCCGTGTCCCCTTCCTGCAGGAAAGTCAGTTGTCAACAGTTCTGAAAGCAGTTGATTTTAAGGAAAAGAATAGCTCTTTGTCTCGTAACAAGGCCCGCATTGCTGTCTCTGGGAATTTGTTTGTCTGCAGGCGGCATGGCTGCAGTAGTTTGCAGCACACAAACTCTGCAGATTGGCATTCCTCTTGGCTGGTTTTCCTGTCTGTGCTGCAGATTGGATGTGGGGCTGCAGCCGTCAGAAAGAGCGATCGGCCATGTTTCTCCGAGATGGAGCGATGTAATGATGGAGCTTGCAGGTTGATGACTCTCCTTTTCTTGCACTTGAGAAATTGAGCTGTTGGAAAATAGAGGTTTGGAGGGCAGGTTTGGCTGGAAAGTGTTTGCTGAGCCCTTGCATTGGAATTGCAGTCTGACTAAAAGTCATGTTTAAAAGGCTCCAATTTGATCAGCGAGGGCATGCATAACTAAGGACTGTTTTAGTAGTGGTGGTAATTTGTACTCAGGCACTGAAGTCTTGCCAGCACAAACATGCAGGTTGGGAAAATAAAGCAGGAACAGATACAATGCTGGCTTCATGGCATTTATGCACACAGTCGTATTACACATTATCATTCGAGCAAATGGGGTCCTCACTTTTCCCTTTGGCTTGCACGCTCATGTTATTCCAATGTTAATGCAGCATTTAAACCCTTGGGTTTGTGAGTATAGCCAAGGATTGATGTGGTTTAATACTGTACATTATTCACAGTGCATTGAGGCTGTTTTAATGGGTGTGTGTAGACTCAAACACAGACAGCGATTTTAACAACTTTCAAACGATTTTCCTGGCAATTCCAGACAGTTGTCGGCCTTGTAAGCTGTCATGTCTTCATTTGATTAATATGGACCTGCTCTGTTTTCAATTGAAAAAAAATATATAAATCTATAGGATACAGTCTATATGCAGTATATACAGTCCAGTGTTTCCCCCAGGATTTTTTTCAGATGTGGAGGTAGAGGTGGGGGTGGGCATGTCATCTGTTATCTATACTGCAGGTTTCAATTCCCTAAAGATTTGCATTTGCACTGTGAAGGCCTGTCAAGGGCCTGAAAGCTGAACTGTGGATGGAGAGACAGTTTCTAAGATACAGTCAAACGTTTGACTAAGACTGACATGAAATCTATTTTTGTTGATGTAGGTTGGCAATCATCCTCTCTTCAACAGCATCAGCTTGCGGTGGAAAGCGTTTGGTGCACAGAGAGAGTTCTAAATCTCTCTCCTCTCTTGCCCTACAGGTGTGTTCTTCTCCCACTTTTGAGCGCCAAGCCGCCTCAGCAGGCTCTCTTCCTCCTGGTAGACTCCATTGACGAAGGCTGTCAACTGGGTGAGGGAGAACAGAAGTGTTCAGGCTCAGGCACCCCCAGGACCATCGCTGAGCTCTTGGCCAGCCACCACGAGTACCTCCCGCCATGGCTACTCCTCATCTGCTCAGCACGCCGCCAGAACAAGGCCATCACCAAACTGTTCACAGGTGAGTTCATGCAGAGGGTGGTGGGGTCCATATCTGGGATCCATATGGTGATGCTTTTGTAAAGTATTCGGTATTCGGTATTCGGCGATGTTTTGTCGTTGAAAGAAGGAAAATGTATCGCTAAATAATTGTTGTTCCCTTTAGACAGAACACATGGCCACACAAACAATTAACAGGGATTTGGCATTTTGTATTGACACTGGTCTGTCCCCTTGAAGAAGAAAACAGCATTCTAACTGTTTTTATTTGCATACATTAATCTGATGTTATTCAACAGATATATGTATTCCTTTGTGTTTTCTGTAAAGAGATCCTATCAAAAGCCTAGTCTTTTCAGTTATATTTAAACTCTTACTGAGCAGGTTATACCATTTTCTTCCGGAATACAAAGCTTTCTATTACGTATTGTGATAAATGTCAGCCTTTTCTGCAGCTATTAAACAAAGTACATGTCATGCTGTGCTTCCAGCCGAGTCGGCTCAGAGAATGCTAATTCCGAAGACATTTTAACATCATCAAATGCTAGAAAGATTAGGGCCTGCCGCAGAACGCCTAAATATCACGATGCGCTGCGAAAACGACTACTGCTCTATACGCCATGGCAAGCCGAACTAGCGGCCAATAATCTAGTTGTCAGAATACCAGCCCACTATTGGGTGATGAGCAGAAAGGCTGGCGTAACATTAATCAAGCCAGAGAGAAAGTGTGGGTGAGTCCCCTTTACCTTTCCAAACACAACATGTGGGGGATTCAGATGCCCTCCTGTTGCTGCTTGAAACATGATGTAAAACCCAATTTAAACAGCCCTGTTTATTCTGTGCTCTGTTCAGAAAGTGGTTGGCAATAACAATTTGTTTTCTGCTGAATAGTTTTCTGCTGCTAGTTTAGGTGAGTATATTTCTGGCTTTGGGCAGGTTTAACACAGGAAGCTGGCACCTTTGAACAAGAAGATGTACTGACATTATCTGCCAAATAACTGCAAATATTAATGAAGCTGGGTGAACACATCACAATAAATGTCTAGAGAGATTCAAATATATTTACATACGGTATATAAAAATACAAACTTGGATCTCAATTAAAGACTTTTGGAATCGAATAGGGATCGAAAGCAAACTTTGGGTTTTGGAAACCTGCCTGAAGCTCTTCTATGGCAGTGTTATGTTTTGTACTTAGATAACATGAACAGGAATTTGCTAGAGGATCTTTTCCTAATCAATATTTTGACCCTAGTGCGGACCAGGAATGTTAATTCCGATGGACACAAAATAGACATGAAATAAAAACGTAAGCATTGCATCGAGACAATGAAATGTAACAGTTGCTGGAAGGTCTGCAGAGGCATTCATTTCCCATTAAACCAGATTACACCAATGGCCTGGACCTACTGCCTAACAGTCTTGATCTAACATAACATAGCAGCTGATGAGTCATAGCTCTGTCAAGCCTCCTTTCCATACCATCGTCAGCCTATAGAACACACAGACACTGTTGAAATGGATCTGAGAGGAAGCGATGTAGTGATTTACCGATACGCATCGGACCCCGATTCAAATGTTTAAGTGCATCAGTCCAAATGTAGCATGCGTCACGTTACGAATAGCCGGTTCACATTTTTGTTGTTGCTCAAATTACATCCTTTCTACCTTCCCGAAAATACCTCTCATCTTTTGTGACAACTGTTGACAGCCATTGATCTACAAGTCATTTTGAATGCCGGACAACCCTAGGCAATATCAGTAGCCTAGTCAAACCGTGCACTGTGCCCAGAGCTTCGCACATCTGCACGGCACCGTCAGCATTCTAATGCTAACGGGTGCTGAGGGTCTGTGCTGACCAACTGTGTGGAATACTCCAGCGTCTTTTCAACCTTAGCCTGAGCCTAGAAAGGGTCCCTGTGCTGTGGAAAACATCCTGCCTCGTCCCAGTGCCCAAGAAGGCACACCCCACTGTCCTGAATGACTTCAGACCTGTAGCGCTAACATCCCACATCATGAAGACCCTGGAAAGGTTAGTCCTCGCTCACCTCAGACCCCTGGTGTGTTCATCAATGGACCCCCTGCAGTTTGCATACCAGCGCAACATCGGGGTGGATGATGCAATCATCTACCTTCTGCAGAGGGCCTACTCTCACCTGGACAACGCAGGTTGCACTGTGAGGGTCATGTTTTTTGACTTCTCCAGTGCCTTCAATACCATTCAGCCCCTGCTACTGGGTGAGAAGATGAGGAGGATGAAAGTGGAAGGACCCTTAGTCTCCTGGGTCACGGACTACCTGACCGGTAGGCCACAATTTGTGCGACTACAGAGCTGTGTGTCAGAACGGGCAGTTAGCAACACAGGGGCCCCCCAGGGTACGGTCCTGTCCCCCTTCCTGTTCACCCTCTACACCTCAGACTTCAGATATAACTCTGAAACATGCCACCTACAGAAGTTCTCGGATGACTCTGCTATTGTAGGGTGCATCAGGGGTGGGCAGGAGGAGGAGTACAGGAGCACAATCAGTGACTTTGTGTTGTGGTGTGAGCAGAACCACCTTCAGCTCAACATCAGCAAAACTAAGGAGATGGTGGTGGACTTCAGGAGAACCAAGGCACAACTGACTGCAGTCCCTATAAAGGGGATGGATGTGGAAATGGTTGAGTCATACAAGTTCTTGGGTGTCCATATGGACAACAGACTGGAATGGGCTGGTAACACCGGGGCCCTGTACAAAAAGGGCCAGAGCCGACTCTACTTTCTGAGGAGGCTCAGGTCCTTCAACGTGTGCAGTAAACTACTGCATACCTTCTACCAGTCTGTGGTGGCCAGTGCCATCTTTTTTGCAGTGGTGTGCTGGGGAGCAAACATCAAAGCCGGTGATGCTACTCGGGTAAATAAGCTGATCAGGAAGGCTAGCTCTGTCCTGGGGATGAGCCTTGACACTCTAGAGGAGGTGGCGGAGAGACGGATCCTGGCCAAACTGCTGGCCATCATGGACAACGTCACCCACCCTCTGCACGCTATGGTTATGACGCAGAGGAGCTCTTTCAGTCACAGACTGATCCCACCACGGTGTGCCAGAGAGCGCTACAGGAGGTCCTTCCTGCCGGCGGCTATGAGACTATATAATGCCTCACCGGGGTGCCGTGCCGTCGGCAACATGGATCTGGAACTGTTGGGGTGCTAGGACCTAGTTTAATAATTATGCATCCATCCGTGAGTAACTCTGTTCCGTCAGCACTCATCCACTCAGGCCATACGTATTCATACAGGTCTGTATATACATACCCATGTACAGTTGTTATATTATATCACATGCAATATTGTAAGTAATTATTGGACCTAGGCATTCACTCAGGAATGCATATTAGTATCCTGCCAGTTGCACCTTTTCTCATTGCTTTTAGTATATCAAATGTGCAATAAGTGCAGTTGTCTGTAATTAAACCCTGCGCACTAAGGACTGTATTTTAAGGGAATTACTATTATTACCCCAATGATATCATACACACATTTAGCTATTAAAGTATCTCTTCCTGTCATTTACCTGTACAGTTTGTGTAAACATGCAAGTATTCACTTATCTGTAAATATAACTGTATACCTAACTGTACAGCTAATTTAACCATGCAAAATTTTCACCTACCTGTTCATTTACCCAGTCTGTCTATTAAGTAAACTATTATTACCCTCGCTCATATCATACGCATTAGCTACTGAAGTATTTCTCTGCCATCAACCTGTATAGTATAGTTAACCATCCAACATCCACCAATGTATAGTGTACATATTCAGCCAACCACTCATACTATGCAATGTCCTTTTATAGCTTTTTTTTGCACTCCAGATATCCTGTATTTCTATACTTTTTCATACTGCCGCTCTATGTATCATGTACCGTGTATCTGTCTTTTGTGTACTTTCGTTGTGGCATTTTGCACCTGCCCTGTGTTTTTGTTGTAGCTGCTTGACAATGAAATTTCCCCCCCGGGGGATCAATAAAGTACCTATCTATCTATCTATCTATCTAAATGGCTTTTGTAATATTAGGCTTTATTAGTTGAGTGACAACCTATGTAATTTGCTAGGTTATTGTTATCTATGCGCTGTTGAAAATTAGATTTTATTTTGGTTGTTGAAGGTTACCATCAGCAATAGTTTTGTTAATTTTGCTTTAAACAATCAGTGTAATTTTTAGATAAACTTCCAAACGGTAAAAACCATTCAATTTTGAGATGGGGGTGAAATGTCATAGGTAATTTGTAAACAATAAATATTGCTACATTACTAGCTCAAACACTTAATCTGGAGAAAAACATAACAAGTTAATTAGCGGGTGATGGTGATTTCAGAACCAAACTGAGGGGACAAAAAAACAGATCTGGTAGTGGTAGTGGGGTGGAAGATGCCTATGTTCCCTTATGGTCAGCTCAGGTGTCTACATAGTACATTCACCATAGACATAAATCATTTACACACACACACACACACACTAATGATGGGAAGTTCGGCTGTTTTTACTGATTGAGATCTTTTCAACTTTTTCAGCCTGGGACCCAAATTAGAAATTCTGTGTTTTCCTGGGACCCAAGCTTATGAAAACATGCAACTATACGTAAATATTTGTACATTTAATTGCCCTTATGCCTAAAACAAATGCAATTTAGACAAAAATGAATAACAATTAAATGAAATACCCATATAAATAACAATTAATGTTTATTCTCCATTAAAAACACTGTTGCTGTTAAAGTACACTAAATAATTTTTATTCTGAACTGGAATAAACTGATTGAACCGAACACACAGACATGCTTAGTTTTTGATACAATCCTAAATAACAGTACAAATGAAAAATGATCAGGCCTACTGTTTAATCTTACTGTAGAAAGTATTGTTGAAAAAATGGTCTAGATTGGAACTGTTGCTGTTACAATACAGTAATTAATTGTTATTTTGAACTGGAATAAACTGATTGATCACATCACACAGAAAACACACACACACAGTCCTAATAAGATGTGTGGCTATTATTTTTTAAGTACGCCAGAGTTGAGAATCCTGACTCGTATAGGTATGTGGTGCCAAACTGGATCTACTGATTTTCTCAGTCACGACCCATACCAAAGGCTGGTTTAGACTCATTTTGTTCATTTGAGTCAGTAATGCCCAGAGCATGCAGGACCACCTATCGGCCAACGATGAATGAAAACTGGAAAGAGTCTTGATTATACAAGCTTCTCATTCACGTCATTCGCTATAAGGGGCATATTGGAGCTGTCATTTGTGATTGACAGTTGTTAAAGTGTGCTTTAAACAATGTACATTTGTTGATTGTTAGGCATACAAACAAAGTTATTTATTGATACATTTGAAAGGTCTAGTTGTGGCCGCAATTGGACTAGACTTTTGGCATAAAGCGTTGCGTGAGGGTGAAAACACAATATTGTTTGCAAACTGCAGCTTCCGAACGATTCATTCTCGAGTTCCAGTTTGTTGAGCAGAGGCTGTGTGTGTTTTGGTTCTAAAAAGCTGTGTCCCATCATAACATTCACTAATCAATTAATTGCAGTCAACTTGCACCATGCGTTCTCTGGAGTGATAAATCACGCTTTACCATGTGGCATTCCAACGGATGAATCAGGGTTTGGTGAATGCCAGGAGAACGCTACCTGCCCGAATGCATAGTGCCAACTATAAAGTTTGGTGGAGGAGGAATAATGGTCTGGGGCTGTTTTTCATGGTTTGGGTTAGGCCCCATAGTTCCAGTGAAGGGAAATATTAACACTACAGCATACGATGACATTCTAGATGATTCTGTGCTTCCAACTTTGTGGCAACAGTTTGGGGAAGGACCTTTTCTGTTTCAGCATGACAATGCCCCCGTTCATAAAGCGAAGTCCATACATAACTGGTTTGTTGAGATTGGTGTGGAAGAACTTGACTGGCCTGCACAGAGCCCTGACCTCAACCCCATCAAACACCTTTGGGATGAATTGGAATGGCGACTGCGAGGCAGGCCTAATCGCCCAACATCAGTGCCCCACCTCACTAATGCTCTTGTGGCTGAATGGAAGCAAGTCCCTGCAGCAATGTTCCAACATCTAGTGGAAAGCCTTCCCAGAAGAGTGGCGGCTGTTATAGCAGCAAAGGGGGGACCAACTCCATATTAAAGCCCATGATTTTGGAATGAGTTATTCGACGAGCGTACGTATAGTGTACGTATAGAATCGTCTTGAAAGGGAAAGATGCACATCACCAGGGAAATGCTTTGTTCAATTTGCATACGATTGACACTTTTCAGTTATTCCATTCATCATGAGTGGAAATGTATCAGAATGTTGTGATTGTCCCCAACGATAGATCAGTGGATTTCATTTGAGACAACACCAAAGGTTGGTGATGGAATTACTACTGGTGCCTGCCACAAATGTAAATCCCACATTAATCCTTATCAGGAAGTTGTTTCCTGATATAATAGTGATTTTAATGATTACTCGCATTCTTTCTTACAAGCTCTCTCTCTGCTTAAACAGACAGCCCTTTCTTTTGGTTGTTTTGATATGGTTTTATTGAGAGGATTATTCTCCATGGAACAATCTGATAAACAATAGTTATCTTATGTTTTCACTTTGATTCCCCTCATCTCTTTCCCTTTTGTTGCCTCTTTGATAAGGGAAAAGCCCATTTCTACTGTCACTGTAAATGCCAGACAGAATGAAAAAGGGAGGGACATTTTACCTGTCTGTAAATTTTTTGTACCATTTTTTGTACCATCAGTCACAGAATCCAAATCT